>JAPZEA010000025.1:30755597-30768717 GCA_029783685.1 Heniochus monoceros
AATCAAATCTACAGCAAGCTGTTGCTGTGTAGAATCTTTTTTTTTCTTTTTTATAATTCAAACCCACAGCCCAGTAGTTGCTGTGGGGTAATCCCTGTTCAACTCCAAGGAACAAGTAATGATTGCAGCTGATCGCATGTGGTGCCACTGGAGAGCTGGCGCTCTGTGCTCCAGAAGCCTTTAAAAACCATCACAGAGCAGGGACTACTTAATACTTGATTAGCCATACAAAACTCTCTTGCCCATTCACTCAGGATGGTGGAAATAACAGCAACAAGAAAAACGCCTATGTATTCAACCTTCACTCTCTGAAACTTATCAAAGTGAGATAAAAACAAAACAAGGGAGAACAAACTTTTCTGAAATGCCAGCTAAGCATGAACATAGTTCCCTTTCTTCCCATGTGGCCCCTTTGTGAATAATTTCCCTCAAATCTGAGTAATCACAGTATTAGTGCCCTTTTTAAAAAGACTTCTCTGTCTGCTAAATAAGGAGCTCTCTTAATTTCTCTTCTCGACGCCGGCTTAATTGCGTTAAGAATTAATGGTGCATTTTCACGGCCAAGCTCACCACCAGACACCGGTTACACTGCTCTTCCTGCTGGGCCCAGTGCCACACAGCGGGCCCAGAAGTGCCTGTCGAGCGCCAACCCGGTCTCACTCCTGCTCGGGGGTGAGAAACTTTGCGCTATACATATGCATGAATATCCCTCATATCTCCCCAAAGGCAGCTATATCTCACCATTAGTCGCTCTCAAAAGTCTTCTGCGGCGCACAGTATTGACTTCTGGAATAATTTCAGGCAATCCCAGACGTGATTTATGATGATGCACATTATCGATCACTTAAGGAGATATTTAGGTATTCAGAATAAAAAGTTATGTTCTCATTATGTTGATGGCGTGAGGCGCCAGGCCAAGGGGAGAGGGGGGAAGTCACTGTACACTTTACCGGAGAGGTAATTAGCACGTCTGAGTAACAGCAGTGCTCCCCCTCTTTGCTCTCCTGCTGCTGAGGCTGGGCCGACTTGCCTTAGCGTTAGCACAAATTGTTACTGTCGCCCCACAGGTGGGAAACTAGCTCTCATCACCTCATCACCCCAGAGGATGCAAGACACAGCAACATATATTAAACCGCTATCCTCGCAGCATGCGGCTAGTGTCTTCATGAGATATTTTACTCTTTATGGAGCCCATGGGGGACACACAAATCCAATACAGTTCCCTTTTAGAGCGGCACAGGCAAAGACATGCATACAAACAACTGGGATTTAGAGTGGTTCCTCTGCCAGAGGCAAGAAAAGTGACACACCATTGGAGCGCTTTGGGCAAATGCATCAGCACTGGCAATGCCACTGGCTCTGAGACAATAGGAAATGAAGGAATTTACCTAATGTGAGATGGTGCATGGTTGAAATCTTGGTGCAATTTCAGGGCGGCCATAACCGACAGAGGAAGAGATATATTCCACCACAGTGTTTGTTCGCCCTGCTGTGTGCCTTAATTCTTGAAATGACGATGACAGTTGCTGTAGTTTTTTTCATTCTAAGAAATCACAACTTTACACTTCAGGAAGTGTGGAGAAATTATTTTCAAAGTCAGAAAGTGTTGAAAACTTTCCTTTTTTTTTTCTTGCATCTTCTTCCACCAGGCAGTTTGGCTTCAAACCAAGGATGCCATTACCCTCTTTGGGGCCTGCTGATGAGAGACACCAGACTTTGTTCGTGGCAGGGAAAAAAGAAACATGCGCAACACTTTCTGAAGCTGTTAATGTTTTATCCCATAATTCACAGTCCCGGGACTTGGGAGTATGTCTTTGTGGGAAAGCCTTGGCTGGACATGGTGGAACCAGCATCATTAGTGCCTGTCTCCCCGGGGTGGCATGTGTGGAAATTACTGCCCCAATCAATAAGCAAAGTCCAAGTGTTGAAATATTTATCCAGACAGAGCTTCATCCTTGCGGTGGACTGTCTGAGCACTCTTCCTGCACCTTAAAGGGTTATTCAGAAAGCCATATATGGGCAAGAGTACACCTTGAAATCAATGGGGTGCCACTCACTGGCTGAGTGCTGAGTGCTACAGGAGTCCATTAATTTATTGTCGATACATGGGGCGGAAAAGGAAGCGTAACTCCCCTTAAGGTGTACTCGAAATAGTGTGTGTCACGATACTAGCATTTCTAACTTTGATACAATACCTCGAAGACTCTCAATATTTGATTTTGTGCCGAGACAGGCAAACTTTTTTCTAAGCGAAGCCAACTTGTACATGCATGAAGCCCATGTGTGCCAGTGTCAGTGTGAGAAAACTGCAGCTTGTTTTCTTGAGAATAGAAATAGGGAAGCAGTGGGTTTCTTGTTTGTATCAGGAAAAAACTGTTGCTGGTGTTGATAGTGTACAAATATTGGGAAGTGACATTTGTTGCAAAAAATAATATTTATGCCAACATTAAATTACCTATTTCAAAATTATTCATTTGATACTGAATGTGTCAAAGAAAGACGTGTTCCACACGTCGGTGAAAATACACAAATCTATCATCCTCATATTTCAAAGAGCTTAGTCACTGCCTGTTTACATCATAAACATTACATGTTTATTCTGCAAGGGCCAACATATACACCCGACATCACAGTGTGATTCTCTCGGCAATACTTCCTTTGAACTCCAACACTTAGCTTGTTATCTCACTTTATCTTCCCACAGAGCATGTTACGGACGATTAAAAGCTCTATGTGATACTTGGGCTAACATCTCATTATAAGAGAGAGCCCATTTGTATTGCTTACCTCCATAGTTAGAGTCCACAAAGGATGACAGCTGACTTCCCCTCCTCAGCTTGAAGTACTCTGCTGAAACATACGCTCATTATGGAACCATAAAAAATTGCTCTCATTTGTTAATATAACATCGTCTGGACCCAGCGATGGGCTCAGGACATTGTCTGGCTGCAAAGTAATGTGGCCCTTTGAGATGTGCACGTATAAAATAATGTAGTCGCCTCTTTTTTTTTAGCTTTGTTTTTGTTTGTTTACCATTACTTACGCAGAATGGTAATGTGTCTCCATTATTTTGGGAAGATAATTTGTCAGATGATGTCTCAACAACTCCTAATAACATCTGATCCTTTTCAGACCCTTGACCTTCATTAGACCCCGAAAATAAATTCTACAAAAGACTATTTTGCCTTGTAGGAAAACAGGCGCAGCTGATTACTATCTTCCGTTTGTCCATCCTGTTATGATATAGAAAGTCACGCAAATTTATAGTCCTCATAAAAGCCTAAAGAATGAGTTTTCTGTTCTGCAGAGGGGGGCCGTCATGGAAAACTGCAGCAGTTGCACAACTACTGCATCATTCCCCTAATGATAATCTGATCATGTTGATAAGCTAAAGGGGAAACAGTACACACTCGGGGCTACAATAAATCTCAATACTGTCATCAGTGTTAACACCCACCAAGGGGATATAAAATGCTGATGATGACGCTGGAGTGTGTGAGCAAATACCGCTGCCACTGACAAGTGATCAGAAGACTCCTTGTCTGTCCATAATCATGTTGTACTCCTCATTAACTGAAAGGTCTTCATTAGCTGCGGCATTGCAGTGGTCCTGGACACAATGTTTAATTAACATTATCAGCGTTTGTAATTGTCATTTGTTTGCCTTGTCGGTTTACATTTTCCATGTCGGCTGACGAGCGGTCTCCATGTGCTCCCCTTTGGATGAGCCAAGATGCCTTTTGGATACTGGGAGTTGATGAAATGCACAGAAGGTCCCCGTGCTCTGCCGCTCCCCTGACCCCCTTCACACATCCGAATGAAGATGCGACAGGCATGTGGAAAAGATTTCAGAGCATGACGTCCTCCTATTAGGCTCTGTGTCCTGAAGAGAGGCAGTGTTACCGAGAGCATGAATGGAAAAAGAGGTTTCTGTGGGAGGCCAGAAGAATGTGGTGCACAGCATTCATGGAAGAGAGATGGCATCTGCAAACAATTCTGTCCGCATAGTCAGACCTCCGACAATAAATCCGCAGTGTATCAGTGATCGTGTGTCCATATCAGACTGTGTATAGCCGTGTCGTTACACATATACTTTTGAGTGTGTAATCATGTGTGTGTGCGTGCATGCACGTAATTGAGTGTGCATGTATGTGCATCTGTGTTTATATTTTCATTACTTGTGTGCTTGCGAATGAGGTGTGTGTTTGTGCAATTCAGTGTGTGGGGCCGGGTCACGGTGTGGGTATATGTGTCTGTGACTGTTCTATAATCTGTCTTTTATGGTTTAGCGTGGATGCGGTCCAAGGCGCCCAGCTGCTTTAGATCAACACTCAATCACGGTTCACCTCATCGTAGCTTAATTCTTTCTGATTCACATCGGCCTGATCTGACCACCTCAGCGTGTTCCTGCTCACAGTTACTGGCACTGTCTGGTGGAATTGGTTCCACAGCACTCCTATATTACAAACCTTGGAAATCCTGCACATAGTGTTTGTGCAGGGATGCAGATGGCAAATCAGGACCGACTGCAAAATGTCCAAATCTAATGTCAGCTGAAGCATATTAATCCAAACACGCTTGGCCATATTTCACCTGATAATAATGCACCATTTATGCACAAAAGAATGAATCTTAAAATGCGTGGTTGTTAATGCCTTTGTTACTGAATGAAGCACATTGTGATCGGCCTTTGTGTTAAATGTTGGGACTTGTAATTTTGTACAATATTGCACATCAGTGTCTCTCTACATTGAATCATGCCCATGAGAAGCCTCACACTCCACAGGTGTGAACCAATTTTACCTTTGTGCGTGATGAAGATGCTTGATTTGTGCATTTCACATTTGCCAAGAATTTGTCGAAACTGAAATGTGTTGTAGCCAGAGAAACAAGAAAGCTGCAGATTAAAAATGACAAAAAAGATTAAAACAAAGGCTCACACACAACAATGGTGGGCAGTTAAAAATGGCTGACAGGGGTGAGGATCAATCCATAAAAGATACTACTCAGCCCGACCGCCCACTAACGTCTTTCAAGATTCAAACGAGTCTTATGTTGGGTATCGTTCAGGAAGGGGAGGTGTCTACTTATTCCTTCCTCTGCCAGGGGGATAACACGAGGTAGGCCTTGTGGAGTGGTCTACCCGCTGTTCGTCCGGTCTCCTGGCGTCTCCTCCACGTGGCCGCGCTGTTCTCTCCCTCACGGACTCCGCTGTGGAAGAGAAGACGGGTGCTAAGTCACGCGTTCAGTCGGACAAAGGGGTTACACACACGCACACCAGCCGACCCAGCTGTACACTTTCCTTTACTTAGCTTGAGCGTGCGTTGATCAAGCGTCTGCCGCCAGGCGTCCACGCGCCGGTCCCGGGCTCCGTCGCGGGCACCTGCTGCTCCGCCTCTCGTCCTTGCGGATCCTCCGTTCAACGACCTCTGCTCCGCGGTACAGCTCTCGTCGCGTGCGTCGGTGTGCGTCGGTGTGCGCCGTCCTCTCGCCGTGCCCCCTCCTGCCGCTCTGCGTCCTCCTTCCTGTTTTTCCTCTGCCCCATACCTGTGTCCAATTACCTTTTAAGCCGCACACTGACCTGTGCCGGCCAATCATGAGTCTCGGGGGGTGTGGTCAGTTAATCATGGTTAATGTCCCTCCTCTTATTCTCAATTCACAATTGCATTGTACAAGTAAAACCACAAGACCATGCAAATATAAAAACCAGTAAAAACATGCAGCAACTGAGGAACACACCAATATAAATGGATATAAAACATTGATAAAACACACTCAATAATTAAATAAATAGAGGTGTAACCAATGAAAACATGCATCTGAACTAATATATCAACTCAAAAGTACGGCATGCAAAGGAAGAAAGAAACATGAGGATGTCCCACTTTGACATTTCCCCCCCTTCTTTAACAGTGGTCGTCCCGACCAATTACTCGTCACGGTACCTGGCCGGAGGCAACCCGAAATTGGGTCGCCTAGAGCGACGTACGTTAGGATGGTCAGGCTCTTCATTTGGGGCTGCTGGTTCTTCTGGAGGGTCAGGTGGTTGAGCCGGAGCTAGGTCCCTTGTATGAGCTGGCTGCTGGGTGGAGCTCATAATCAGGCCAGGAAGCCACCAAGTAGGAGGTGGCAGCTGGCTTGGCTGATCTGCTGCTGGGAGTTCCAACTCCTCTGCTGGCTCCCTGCTGTCCTGTAACACACTTAAAGGGCATGGCCGGAGATTATTGCGATGCACAGTGCGTGTCGGTGCTTCCTTACCCTCTGGCCGAAGGACATAAACTGGGTGGTCTTCCCGCAGCTGCTTTACCACCACAAATGGTTCCGGGGACCATCTGGGGGTCAACTTTTCTCTGGCCCTCCTGCGGAAATTGCGAATGAGCACCCGCTCGCCTGAGAGGAGCGGTGCCAGCTTTGCTCGTCGGTTGTAACGGGTCTGGTCCCGTTCTTGTTGGTGTTGTGCCTGCCTCCTTGCTGCCTGGTATGCATGACTCAGGGCCTTCTGGTGCTGTTTTACCCAGCCTTGGAGAGTGTGAGTCTCTAATGTAGGGCTCAGGCCAGTTGCCCAGTCCACCGGTAACCTGGCGTGTCTTCCAAACACCACATAGTGTGGGGTCATCCCAGTTGTGCTATGGGTGGTGTTGTTATACGCCTGGAGGAGGGCTGGCAGCTGGCTATGCCACTGTGCCTGTTCTGTCTCGGTCAGAGAGCTCAGCAGCTTCAACAAGGTTTGGTTGAACCTCTCGCAGGCTCCATTTCCTTGGGGGTGGTATGACGTGGTGCGGCTCTTAGCACATCCATAGAGCTGGCACAACTCACTTATTAGTGACGATTCGAAGGCGGCCCCCCGGTCTGTCAGGATACGTTCCGGGCAGCCGAACGTCTGGATAAGGCTGCTGTACAAGGCCCGGGCTGTGGTATTAGCAGACTGGTCCTTGGTAGGTACTGCAAGGGCATACTTTGAGAACAGGTCAGTCATCACTAGGATATAGGGGTACCGGTCATCTGGGCGCCCCAGAGAGAGGTAATCAACCCCAACAACTTCAAACGGATAAGAGGTAGTGATGGAAACTAGAGGGGCTCTCACCTCGGGTCCTGCCTTAGCACAAACACACTGCAGGCAAGTCTCAGTCCACTCTTTCACATCCTGGGTCATCCTGGGCCAATAACAGCGCTGTTGCAGAGCTGCCAAGGTTCTCTCCCTGCTGGGGTGGCCCATTCCCTCGTGGTATGCTCTCCACACGCCGCGGGATTCCTGCTTTGGAACAATCACTTGGAAAATCTCAAGTTCAGATCCAGTCTCCTGACACCACCTTCCTAGTACACCATCTTGCAGTGAGATTCTGTTCCAATCTCTAATCAGTTGTTTCATGTAAGGTGATGAAGAATCACATACCTCGGGCCGAGCCACATTCTGCTCTTTCCACTGCCGTATCTGGGAAAGGTCTGGGTCTCTAGACTGCCGTTCCACCCACACTCGATCCTCTTCAGCCGTAACCCGGTTGGTGTGCACCGGAGCCACCTCCTGCTTTTGTTCATGCAACCTGGACAGAGCATCAGCGTTCTTGTTTTGTGTACCTGGACGGTATTTGATGGTGTACCTGAAATTAGCCAGTTGGGCCACCCATCGCTGCTCCACTGCCCCAAGCCGAGCTGTCTCAAGGTGCACCAGTGGGTTATTATCTGTGAACACGATGAATTCTGCACCATAGAGATAATCTTTGAATTTCTCGGTGACAGCCCATTTCAGAGCCAGCAGCTCCAGTTTGAAGGAGCTGTAGTTCTGATCATTGCGCTCAGCTGGGTGGAGACTGCGGCTAGCATAAGCAATTACCCGTTCCTTGGTTCCTTGTACCTGGGTCAGCACTGCCCCCAGGCCCTCAAAACTGGCATCTGTGTATAACTTAAAGGGAAGAGAGAAATCAGCATATGCCAGAATGGGTGCATTCAACAGGGCTTCCTTCAACAGGTCAAAAGCGCGCTGGCACTCTGAAGACCAGCTAATTGGGGCTGACTTTTTACCATGCATGGTGGTGCCATGTGTTAGGGCATTTAATGGTGCTGCGATCTTAGAAAAGGCAGGTATGAACCGGCGGTAATAGCCTGCAAAGCCAAGGAAAGATTTTACCTGCCTCACTGTCTCAGGTACTGGCCAGTCCCTCACAGCTGCCGTCTTAGCCGGGTCTGTGGCTACCCCCTGCTCACTAATGACATGCCCCAGGTAGGTCACCTCACGCTGGAAAAGGTGGCACTTTTTGGGCTGCAGTTTCAGTCCATGTTGGTGGAGCCGCTGGAACACCTCTTCCAGGTGGCGTACATGGCTGCTGAAATCTGGGGAAAACACAACCACATCATCCAGATAAATCAGCAATGAATCATTTACCATGTTACCCAAGCAGCGTTGCATCAGTCTCTGAAATGTCGCCGGGGCATTGCACAGGCCAAATGGCATTCGTTCAAACTCATAGAGGCCGAAGGGTGTTGTAAAAGCTGTCTTCTCTCTATCAGCAGGGTCCATTTCCACCTGCCAATAGCCACTTGCCAGATCCAGTGTGGAATACCATTTGGCTGCTTTGAGGCTGGTCAGTGACTCCTCGATGCGAGGGAGGGGGTAGGCGTCCTTATGTGTGAGTGCATTTAATTTCCTGTAGTCTACACAGAACCTCCAGCTTCCATCCTTCTTTCTGACAAGCACGATAGGGGCTGCCCACGGACTTGCACTTTCCCTCACCACACCACTGTCTAGCATGTTCTGAAGCAAAGTTCGTAGTTCAGTGTACAGACTTGGGGGGACGGGTCGGTACCTCTCACGACTCGGGGGCGCCGTACCAGTTGGTATCTGGTGCTTCACAGCACCCGTACGGCCAAAGTCCTCGTCGTGGTGGGAAAACACCTTTGTCCATTTTTGCAGCAGGCTTGTCATCTCGCTCTGTTGGTCAGGGGTCAATCCATCCCCTTTGAGAGACATCACAGGATGCGACTCGAGCTCGTCGACTCCCTCGGCAACCCCTACTCGCCTCACTGCGACTTCAACCACGTCTGGTGCCACACTGTTGAGAACCAGCTCTTGCTCCCCTTGTATGTCTGTTGTGGACACCTCTGTCACTTGGGCCAATGGCTGGCGTTGAGGGACCTCTACTGGGTAAGGGTTGGGGTCGCAGATCCGACAAGGCACCTGTCCTCCATTTAGGCTGCCCAGGGTCCGACCCACACGCCACTCTGTGTCACCGTCTGGAAGCGGCTCTACAATGACAGTACAAGATGGGTTAGATGCACCTTCAGATATCTGTGTCCACACAACTATCTCAGATTGGGGTGGGATGATGACTGCCTGCTGCCGCGGTAAGTTTGCCACACCCTGGTAAGGGGGGAGGGGGCCTCTGGTGGTGATCCGTTGGCACTCTGCAAAGGCTTGGGCCCACATCTGTCCTTCTACAGGAGGCATGGTTGTTTTGAAAGCCGACAACCCCGGGTGATTTCCTTGCGTGAGAGAAAACCACACCGGTTTAATAATGTTCATGCCAAGTATGCCCTTGTTTGGACCCAGGCACTCATCATTAACGATAATCACCCCTTTTTCAGGAACATGAACGCTTCCTACCATACAGTCGATCAAGGCATAGCCAACATAGGGGATCGTCAGGCCGTTAGCAGCACGTAGGGTCAGCCAGGGTACCTCATCAGCACTTGTCACACCGGTCCCTTCTAGATACTTCTTGAATAAGCTTTGGCTCAACAATGTGACCTGTGAGCCTGTATCAAGCACAAAAGGTATAGGGCACCCATTCATTTTAACAACAACATCTGGGCACTCACCGACCAAGGCTGACTTTGGCTGCGCTGTGGGCTCCTTCTCTTGAGTGACTGCCCCTACTGCTTGGCCCTCAGCTGTAGGGGGAATTAAAAATCCTGAGGCCTTGATGGTCTGCGTGGACACTGGCGCTGAACATGCCCAGGGGCACCGCAACTTCTGCAAATAGGTCTGCCCTGTGCATCCCACTGGTAGGCTGGCGCTGTTGTGCCGGTTGGCCGCCGTCTCATCCGAGGGGCCTGCGTGGCAGGTGTATGGTGGTCCATGGGCCCGGCTGCGGAGATCGGCTGTGCCTCCCTGGTGGACAGCTGCGATCTCACCCCTTCTACCAGGTTAGCGGACAGGGCCTTCATCTGCTCCATGATCTCCTTTTTCATTTCTCCCATCAGCCCCTGTTGCAGTTCAGCCCGTATCTGGTCTTTCAGCTCTCCCAAGTTGATGGTAGTTGTGTGTGGGGCTGGCGTGGTGACCCTATGGGATAGGATGGCGTCTTCTCCATCTTGCAGCTCCTGTTCCAGGGCCCGAGCCTCTTTGTACATGGCCTCAAAGGTCATCCGTTCATTTCGCCTCAAGTGTCTGCTCAACTCCTGCTTTATGGGTCCAGCCCGTAGCCCAACCATCAGCTGGTCGAGCAAGAGGTCATCCCCATCTTCACTCTCACCTTCCTCCCGTTCTTGCCATCTGAAGAACAGTTCTCTTAATCTCAGCGTGAAAGCACCCACAGTTTCATCTGCCCGTTGTTTACAGTTAAAAAAATTAGCACGTAGTTGTGCTTTAGTGGCTGGTTTGGCATACAGTCTTTGTAAAATATCAAGGACTTGTTGTCCAGTCTCTTTATCTCTTGCATTAATAAGCTGTAGTTCACGCTTAGCCTCTCCATCTAGGGCACACAAAACAAAATCAGCTTGCTGCTGTTGAGTCAGTCCTTGTGCTCTCAGCATGGCTTCCACCTGAGCCCTCCATTCTACAAATTTGGTTTTGTCACCATCAAATTTAGGAATCCAAGCAGCCCCCATAAACCATGGCATTACAAACTGTGCAGTTACGGATGCATTAGTGCCACTCTGCTGTGCCGTGTCCATTTTTTAACAGTGGAGCTGGTATCCTGCCGACAACGCCAAAAATTTCTATGTCACACAAAGGTGTGGGGTTCTTCTCTATACCAGCGCTATTTCCACTGTTAAAAAAGGAGACCCGGTGTGGCTTCAAATAATTTATTTAATACCAATAAAATCACAGTCTATAAAATACACGAATTAAGAATGGCTAAAAGATTAAAAACAAGTAATAACACACAATAATAAAGAGCTAAAACCGGCTAGCAAGAATGAATTCTACTCATTTCAGTGCAGTGAGGAGCAGCGGTTCTTCAAATAAGGACGTAAGGAAAATAAACTAAACATCACGCTACAACTGTTTCGCCTCCGCCCGTCTGCAGCCTGTGAGCGTGAGCAGGGCCGAATGTGTCTGCTTTTCCTCTCTCGCAAATGTCGGACACCAGGGCTTGCTGCTTGGCGGCGGATGCAGATGCTGCCATTGACACTTTGCTCACCGCCAACTGAAGCCCTTCAGCGGCACGGTGCTCTTCCTGGCAGCGGTTGCAGGTGTTGCCCTCACTGACGTGTACAAACCTTCTTTCTCCTGCCAGACAGTGTATCATTGTGCTGGCCGTGTTGTTCAGGAAAATATTGTGCTGTGACCTTGTCGGACTCTTACAATTTATATGTGTTCTTTTCAGGCGCTGTTAATTTTCTGATCTGCTGCACTGTTGAATTATATCTGTCTTTTGCTGTTTTGTTATACTCTTCACTCCTCACAGACTATCATTGTCTTTTTTAATGTGGAATGGTTTCCCTTATTTCACTGCTATGCCCGAGGTGCCCTCGTTATTTTGGATATTTTTCTTGCCCGAGCGAAGGGGCTGTGATTTTGCCTCCATGTCCAATGCCAGCCTGTGAAAACCTTTGAGACAGTTGCTGTGATGGAAATAAACTTGACAACTGGAGTATCCTTGATTGAAATACTGAATCCAACAATGTGCACAACCCAGACCAAAGGAGTGAGAAAAGCCACTGGGAGACAGCCCTCCAAGCAACATCCAGCCCACTTTACTTCAGCCAGTTTATTGTACATGTGTCAAGACTTCACACCAGGACCTGCATTTTACAAGTGTTTCAATGGATCCATGTTCAATAATTTAAGCTCATTTGTTCATTTTTAATATTTCAATAGATATTTTAATACAGTGCTGTTTCTTCTGACTTTCAGGTGTTGAATGAAGCCTCTAAGCATGTTGTAATCCTCTCAGTCAAAACCACCACACACACGAATGTTGCATTTTTTATTCCTATATGTTGCTGCTTGTCGTTGCTGCAATGTGATGAGCAGGTCTTTAAAGGAATGGATTGCCAACTTAGTTTGGTATCTGTGTCTAATAGCAGTGTTTTCATAGATCTTTTCACTGCTTAGCTGAATAAATAGTCTTACATATGGTGCATATACCGAAATGGCCTCTGCTCAAACAGCCTCAAAGATGTCAACAAACAGTTCAGGTCTAGCTGCTGGCCTCGAGCAAGAGTGCAAATTAGTTACAGTACACTCAGTAAATGTCACATAATAATATTGACTCACCCATTATAACTCTAATCCCTAGCGTTGTGAATGGTAAGGTTGTTGTAATTGACATGCTTTTTTGGTATTTTCATGCTTTTTAAAGGTGCTGGTTTGCAAACACATAGATGTCTAAAACAGACATTGATGCATTTGCCTCTTGAATGTTTAAAACTGCACCAGCATTGTGATCACAAGCAAACATGACAAGTTTTTCAAATAAAGCCTCAAACTCTCTCAAGGACTCTTCATTTCCTACAGCTTACATCATACAGTATATACGCACATATCTCCCACCCCACTGGAGGTTTATCCAAGGACAGTTCACATGTTGGCATCTGTCAAGGCAGCTGAGAGCAGGGCAGACAGTCTGATCTCGTGGGCTTTTCCTACATTTACGCTGCTGTGGACTACACCATTTAACACAAGCAAAGGTGTGCAGGAGTAATAATGAAGAGGTGGTTTATGACTTTCCCTGTGGACATCTTATGCTATTACACTATAATGAGTAGTTATAGTTCCCTTGATCACGGCCCAGGGTTTCCTGTGCGCTACCTGCCAAGCACACAACAATCAATTAAAAAGGACCCTCCTCTCCTGGGTTTAAACTATCAGCAAGATGGATACCGCAGACTGGGAGATGATTAGCGGTATCCACTGTAGGATTCATTTTGCCACTTCATATAGAGACATCAAGATGGC
>JAPZEA010000025.1:30828471-30838546 GCA_029783685.1 Heniochus monoceros
TGACTGTCTATGCATTCAGCAGACACAGAGCAACATTGGTATTCATTTGGGGGGGTGTCTTGTGTCCACCCAACAAATCTAGCACCAGTATTCACTCACTCATTCACAGTGTTTACCAGCTAGTCTCTGACTGTGTCTCCATGCAGTTTGCTGCTGAGCAGTTAGTGTACCATGGGTTTATCAGAGCTGTTTCACTGGAAACAACTGCCAGCTGCTGCTGGAAACCAGGTCGATGAAAGAGGTGTTTGTGGGCCATAAAACAAATACAGTGAGGTAAAAGATGTTAAAGGCTCTGTAGAGCTGAAGGGAACATTAAAGAATAAACTAATCCAAAACAAAATAACATAATTGAGCATGGATGTTCATTCTTCACCAGTTTGATAAAAAATATCTTTCCACTATGTTGTTCTTAAGTCTAAAATATAAGCACTGCTCTGCTTTGCGGTGTTCATAAAGTAGAATATTGTCTACTGTGGCAATTTATCACTGAGTATTATTGGAAATTCATCAACAGGAATTTGACTGAATGATTATGATGTATAATGATTATGAAATTATGATGTTATAAGGACCATTCGTAGCTCAATAAAGTTCACAGTAGCACTTTCATGGTAGTTGGTAGACTACAATAAACTGTCTCATCCTTGACCCCTCTGTATGTGTGGATCAGTCGCGTCCACATCTCACAGAGCACCATGGAGTGTCTTCATGGTGAGTTTGATGTGGAACCAGGGAACGGAGGTGACCGCTGCGACTACCTGAGGGAAAGGGGCATTGAGACCTACCTTGTCGTTGTTCCTAAAGGACCTGTGGGAAAGAATGGCATCAATGGTGTAGTAAGTCAACCCTGCCACAAACCCACATTGCAAATATTGAGATTTTCAAATGCTGGTCTCATGTTTAACCAGCATTCAGAATACATGGATATGTTCAAGAATGTAAAAAGGAAGAAATAACGGCTTTTTCACAGTAATCACTCGGTACTTTGCTTGTTTCACATTAGAAGCTGTCTGTAACCTCTTCCAATGGAAATTCCCCACTGCTGATCAACACCACAGAGTGTAACGGCAGTGTTAATACAGCCTGCACCACACCAGAGGAACCAGAAGAACTGGACACAAGGGTAACCAAGAATCTCTGCTTAGATTAGAATGTAAAGTAATTAGAGTCACACTGGTGACCCCCAAAAGACAACAGGCTTTTTTAAAAACAATTTCACAATTCAAAAATGTTGGACCTTCCAAGTATGTACAATATACTGGTAATTTAGGTCATCTTAGAGCCTGGTCACAACAGCATTTATAAGAATGAAATTTCAGGCCAAAATCACTTCTTTTCAGTGGAATTCCTCAGGTTAGTGCATTTGCTTGCAAAGGTAAAGTAAATCACCATTGACCTTTTGTATGTATGGCGCATGAATCTGCTCTGTTGACCAATTGCAAACCGTGCTAGAATGTTCCTGTACAGCTAGCATGTTACCAGCTACAGTAGTTCACAACTAATCCCATCAGTAGATACTGCTACACTAAGCTTCCACCACCATGTATTTCGTGAGGACACACGTGTTTTGTGTCACTATATGGTCTCTCAAGCCACTTGGTCATGCTAGCAGGAGAGCTAAAAATGCAACCTGCCATTACATTTTCTGAATACATTTATTACAGTGTATTAGACTATAAGATAATTTAGTGTACAGTGGTGACATTTTCTCCTTATTCTTTGCGGGACTACAGGTGGTGAATCCATCTTTCCCTAACCCTCGCAGAAGGCTGCGACTGCGGGACTTGGCTGAACGAGTGATTGATGCTCAGGAGAATGAACAGGAGCTCAACAAACTACTCAATGAGGCTCTGCTGGAGAGGGAGACAGTCCAAGCGTAAGTGAACACCCTCACTCTTTGAAACATAAAGCACCACTTCTTTCTAGATGCAAAATGCCTCAATGATACTACTTGCCTTGTTGACAGTTTATGACATGTTAGTGATTAGTTTCATGAATTAATGCCAGCTGCTTTATCTCTGACCTTTATGAGTCCGTTGGAGGAAATTCATGACTGCATATTCCCTGTGGGAGACTGGAGAGGCTGCCCAGCACACAAGTGCTCTGTGGGGCGCTATAGCAGTTGACGAAGAGAGGTTTCTGTTTTTACATCAGTAACAAGTGGTGTGGGGATGCAGCAAAAACATATCAACATATCAGCATTGCTTCAGTAACCTAGAATCAGTTTATCCAGTTTAGACCATATTACTCTCTGAAAGTCTTTTCTGACATCTTCGAAGGTGTTTACGTTGCCCTGCAGGCCCCCGGCAGAGAAGCACGGAGCTTGCTTGCTGAGCAAATTTCCTCCATTTCCTCTTCACCTATCTTGGTAATTCCTGTCATGGGAGATTTCAGCTTGTGAAATCTCTCACATTAACTGTTGGGCTATGAACAGCTGGTTATGTGCGTCACACGCAACGGTAACACGCATAGAAAAAAGGTCTAACACTCCATTCCACGTGGACCCCTTGGACACTCAGATCACTACATAATACAGATGGCCCCGAAATACAGACGGCAACTAGAGGAGGGCTAAACCATCGATTCTTCAGGACTGCAAGGAGTGCACTGACTGGGAATCTCGGAGAGACCCTGAGAACAACAACACATTTGCTGATTCTGTATGCTCATATATCAACTTCTGTGAGCAGGTCTGCCTCTCAACCAAAACGATAATAAGGTATAATAACCACAAGCCTTGGTTAACGAAACAGCTCAGAGAACTCAGGCACCACAAAGAACAGGCAACCATGAAGGCTGACATGGATACACTCAGGCTGTATAGTAAGAACCTCAACAAAGCCATCAGTTTTGTTAGGAATACAGAGCCAGCTTTGAGCATGATTCAAGCACCAACGACCCTCTACCCATCTGGAACACACCCAGGACAAACACAAATTACAATAAGAAAAGTCTGCTATGATCCCATTCCCCCAGACTTGATGATGAACTCAACACCTTTGACACCATTTTTGAAAGGTTCCCCATCACGCACCTGGATGGACCACAATCTGGGTATCACAATCACCAGTGACATGAAATGGGACACACATTCCTCTCATGTCATCAAGCCACCAGGGGATGTACTTCCCCAGCTGTGGAAGATGAATATCTCCTTGAAAGTTCGCACCCAGAGTATCCTCACCTCCTCCATGACTGTGTGGTACCCCCAATCCTTTACACACAACACAGACTGGAACGCATGATGCAAACAGTCAGGTGGCTCTCAGGACAGGACAGGATCAAGTGCCCATGAGTCTTCTGCATGATGTCAGAACAGCAGACCAGTAGAATAACGGCAGTCCCATCTCACTCACACTCACTGCATCTTCAGAATGCTTCCATCTGGCCGCAGGTTCAGCTGTATCACTCACCATGCATCATAACCGATGCCCAATGTCGCTCCCAACCCCCAGCACATGCACTCACGCATATGCACTTAAACACAGACACACACCCACACTGTTTGAGACGGGACATCCTCCTGCTATGGACCACGCGATATGTGCAATAATTGCCAGGACTGTGCAATATGTACAAATGTAGTATAATGCAATATAACAGCTTGCCCGAGGGCCTGGCATTGAGACACTGTCACATACAATCCTTGTTATCAGTTATGAGACAATGGCACACACTCATTAAACAAATAAATGAGACTATGGTGGAAACAGTTGATAACTTTTATCTTACACAATACTTTTCCAAAATTAGCCCTCCACCATATTGCTTCCTCAGCAACCTTTCTATTCCTCGGTCTTTTACTTAATTTAAGAGTTACCTAGTTTGGATCAGATATTTCTTATATTCATAATTTGCCACAGCTATACATGCTGCAAGCTTTACTTTTGTTTCTTCTGGAAAAGCAGCACCATCTTCCTCTTATGAACCGCAAATTAAAAAAGCAGTTTTTTGCTGAAAAATTTTCAGTGCTTGCGAGGTATGGTAAACCAAATTTATGCTTGATTATGGTAAATTATTTTGTGAAAAATGAAATTTCTCAAAACTGTGTCTCTTTGCTAGAAAAATGTATTACAATGTCACTTAAACTGTAGGTAATGTAGTACTGATATTTTACATTTGATGTACATGCTGGCTTTCTCTTGTCTAATCAGTCTGAAGGGGAAACATACCAACAGGCTATCCCTGAGGTTTGTGGAGCCAGAGCTGGAGACCCGTTACTCGGGGGAGAAGGAGAAACAGAGCGGAGCGGCCTTCTGCTGCTCCTGTGTGGTCCTGCTCTTCACTACAGCTATGGAGGCACTCATATACCCCTGGTCAGTTCAGAAGGCCAGCGTGCAATCGACTCCATTTTTTATTCACAATGTGGGCTGTTTGATTTATGTCCCACTCTTGCTGGAGATACCTACCCAAACAGCAAGAAAAAAATATCCTATTCACATAATCATTTACTCTGTACTGTGAGGGATCCTCCACTCTTGGGATCTCAAACATTTTTATCCATCATTTCTGCAATCAGCATAGATCACACAGCCCAACTCACTGTAATATTGTTCTCTACAGTATTGTTTTCTGCTCCATCTGCATGCAGCTGTTAATGATTTAACACAGATGTTAGAGAGTCTGGACTTTGGTAATGAATCTGGATTTGGACTGCAACCAGTGCTGTATATTTCTCTTAAGGTTTTTCTGTGTGTTCATGTGTTTTGGAGCAGGCTGATAGCAAACTACATCACCTGTGCATTGGGGGAAGTCCTGCTGCTCATCCTGACAATCTGTTCTCTGGCCGCCATCTTCCCTAGAGTGAGTTACAACACCTTTACACTTAAATGTTTTGTCGTGTTTTCACTGCCATGCTCGCACTAACTGATAGGACCAGGTTTCAGGTTGCAGCACCTTCTCCAGATATGGCAACTGCCAACAACTATGTCAGGTCAATCTGGCCAAAGCCCAAAATCAGCAGAACGCGTACCCACTTTGGTGCTGGGTGTCCTTCGAGAGGGCCAGGCAACATGACAGTGTTCCTGAAGTCTTGAAGTGAGTTTGTCAAGTTTGGTAAAATTGCGCCTGTACAGCGACCAAACCAAAACCTATACTCACAGACCATATCTGGAAACCTGTTCTATATCTGGGTTGATATCAATCTCTTCAACTCATTTTATGTGTTCATGTTCAACACTTGTATTTCAAATGCGTGTATATTTGTGTAACGGTACACAAAAGTCAGTAGCTCATTGGCCAAAACTCTTACTGTAACAGTAATGGCACTCAAATATTGGCATATTGTCAATAAGAAAAAATAAATGAAAAAAATTAGTAACAGAAATGTAAGTTATGGTCAATCATAAGACTCTGACTTGTTGATAATTCCTGAACAACTGCAGCTTGTTCTCATTTATACAGAGCAGGCACAATGGACTGACTAAAATTCACATATGAAGGCACATCATAGCAGAGCACAAACCTTTGACCATAAGCTTTAATCCTGTATTCTGTAACTAATATGGTAGTGCTAAACACTCCTAGCATTAGTTATTGCTTTAGCTCGGTCAAAATCTGCAGCTTGCCTTCCGGTCTGTTTTTTATTTGTTCCACTAAGTTTGAAGTGTTTCTACAGACACACCTGACTTCAAGTCTCTCATTTTTTGTTTTCCATTTGGAAGACAGCGACACTAAATGATGTTGGCTAACTGGGCTAAGCCAACGAGCATACTACACCTGATAGACAACAACTAGTGCACTGCAAAAACTTTATAGTTTGTTCTGAGTTAATAGAATTTCTGTTCTGCGCTTGTGAATAGAAAAGGGGCTATTTTGACATTAATTGTTTGGGCCACAGGGCTCATCGAACTGAGGAAGTCACATACCAAACCAAACTAGCCTGAACGTTTTGGGAAGAATACACGTACAGTTACTCCCCTAGTGTTTATGTTGTTAACATTTAATCACAGGGCAGTTTATTGTGATAAAGGATAGCAGTGGTGTCCAGCATATGTACTTGTGTGCATGTGTGTGTGTGTGTGTGTTTGGCATGGAGCAATAATTTTGTTTCCACCTCGTCATGGAAATTCAGATATATTGATAACCAGCTGGCAGGCCAGTATTGACCTCTGCTGTCACAGGCTGCACTCAGTCAGTCAGCAACACGCAAACAGTTCGGCAGTCAATCACATGGACTGAGAAAATGCAGAGTAGCTGTAAATAATGCTTGGGGCTCTTCAGTACTAATCAATATCAAATATCACAATGTAATAAGTCTACAGTACCATTTCCATGAACACATCACAGTCGATTAACAGAGGCACATGTGTATGAATGTGATCATCCTCACTGTACAAGGTTACCAGCCGCAGAGCTTTGAAATGAATGATGAAAATGAAATCCATTTAAATTTTTCTGAGTTCTATGTTTTATGATTTAAGCATATTTTGTTACCAGAAAGAGTGTCTAATCATGTGGTGGATGAATAAGACAATTCAATAGAGAGAGAGAGAGAGAGAGAGAGAGAGAGAGAGAGAGAGAGAGAAACTGTAAGCTTTATCAAAAAGTTTACTTTTAAGCCTACTCTTAAATGTAGAGAGGGTGTCTGCCTCCCCCACAAAAACTGGAAGATGGTTCCACAGGAGAGGAGCTTGATCGCTAAAGGCTTTGGCTCCCATTTTGGTTTCAGAGATTTTGGGAACCACTAGTAAGCCTGCATTGTGGGAACACAATGGGATAATAGGGTACTATGAGCTCTTTCAGATAAGATGGTGCCTTACCATTTAAGGCTTTGTAGGTAAGGAGAAGGATTTTAAATTCTATTCTGGATTTTACCAGGAGCCAGTGCAGAGCAGCTATTATCGGAGATATATGATCTCTTTTCCTTGTTTTTGTCAGGACACGTGCTGCATCATTTAGCAACGTATTGGGGCAGCCTGATAGTATGGAATTGCAATAATCCAGTCTGGAAGTAACAAATGCGTGCACTAGTTTTTCTGCATCGTTTTGAAACAGGATGTGCCTGATTTTTACAATGTTACATAGGTGGAAAAAGGCAGTCCTTGAAATTTGTTTTACGTGGGAATTAAAGGACATATGGTGGTGCTGGAGGCCAGAGCAATGTCAGCCGTATTTGCTATATAATCAAATAGTTACTTTCTAAGTTTTGGTTTGGTGTGGTTTGTGTCTGTGTATGGGAGACGACAGCAGCCTACTTCATGATCATTAAAGAACAAGTGCAATAAAAGTGGTTTTGTGGCAGTCGTCACCTTGATGGTATTCACTTGGTATGCACACACGGGCAAAAACATAAATCACCGCCTATGTGAGGTTTGACATATTCACCACCAACTGAGTCTGTTCTGCTACACACAAGATGGAGTAGATGGAAGCTTTTCCACAGATTCCTCATACCTTTCCTGAATTTAAAGCAGTCAAGCAACATTCCTAAAGTCACGGCAAAGAAGAAAGTCAAAAACATTACAAATGAAATAAGACTCTGAAAATGACCTAGAACTGTTGGCTAACAAGGTATTAGCGGCTCAAAAAAAGAAGCTTGCCTTTGACAACCATGCAGCTCAAGCCCACACAGTCTGCCCATGCAGCTAGCATCCTACTGGAGTAGCTACTTGGCTTGGCTTGTAACTAGCATGTGAAGGTTAGATAGGATATAGCTACCAATAGCTACTAATTTGCCTTGTAATTTTGTTCTTTCATATTTTATTGGCAGATCAGAGCCAAATGTGGTCCGTTTCCTGTCACCAACTGTAGACAAATAGGATTTATGTCAATTCTTTTAATTATTATTATTATTGTTATTATAGTTTTCATCTTTTTTTGAAAAATATCTATGACTTCCTAATTCTGATTTAAATCTAATCTAATCTAGTAATCATCCATTATATTTAAACCTACACCAGTTGGTTTACCCGTTCAATCCCAGCTGTCAAGTGGCCTTTACCTTCGCTATGGGTTATGAATATGAATGTTAATTGAATTAAAATCCTTAAGATGGTGCCTGCAATTATCCGCCAACTGTGACACTCTTCAAACGTCAAAATTGACAATTGTGCCAGGAGAAAACAATGGTACTATATGTTCTGTTCGTTAAAATCTGTTGATTGTGTTTGGTGACACACAAATTGGAATATGTAAGACAAGAAATTAACAATTTGATTTGAGTATAAGCAAAGCTGTGTTTTACTTTCAAATGAAAATCCATTGTCAAAGAAAACACTTTCAAATAGAATCCAATTTTTTGTCTTCTGCAAATATTTAAGGTGACATTTTATTTTATTTTATTAAGTGTGTGTGACATTGAATATTATGAGGATATTGGTCTGCCACGGTAGAAGTAATATAAAAGATGTTAATGTCAATATTAACATTTTTTTGTTGCTGAAGAATTGTTGGTCTGTGAAGTTTTTCAATCTTTGCTTAACAAGATAATTTGAAGGATTTTAATGGCACCACACATCTCCTAATTACGACAGTAATTACACTTCTGTGTAATTATGTGTAAAAATGTGTTTAACCTCTCATCAGTTTTGTACAATGACAATACACAAAAACATGCTTTGTTGGATTTAAAGATGAATGTTAATGGGCTTAAGTGAGATTCAACTTGGTGGTAAGTTTTTTGTTTGACCATTACACAGTACACATTTTATAGATGTCTTGTCAGAAACTGAGCAACTGTAAATTGACAAATTGTGAAGCTATTCACAGTAAACAGTCAGTCAGCAAAGAGAAGAGTAGTCATTCTCTTTTGTATAGTGTAACTTTAAGTCTAAGTACATCTCAATCTCAAGTACAACTCATAAATGAGTTGCTTTGTACAGTTACTGAAGTAGACTTTTACACCTGTACTTTTAATTTGGTAAAATACTGGCAATACTGGCAGTACTTGTACTTGAGTAGGACATCCTACTTGTCTTTCCACCCTAAGTACTTGTACTTGAGTAGGAAAGTACACTCATCTTTCCACCAGTAGCAGTTGAGGGGAGGAGGTGCTGAATTTTGTCTGTAATAGTAAGATTTTTTTTAGTTAAGAAGCTCATGAAGTCATTCCTACTGAGGGCTAAATGAATACATGGTTCAGTGGAATTAAGATTATCTGTCAGCCTGGCTACAATGTCGATGAGAAACCTTGGATTGTTCTTGTTTTCCTCTTTGAACAATGAGTAATATGCTGACATAGCACTGCAGAGGGCCTTCCTGTATGTTTTAAGACTATGTTGCCAGGCTAAACAAAATTCTTGCAAATTGGTTAAATGCCTTTTCCTTTCAAGTTTTTGTAATGTTTGCTTTAATTTGTGGGTTTGGGGGTATACCACGGAGGGCTTTCCTGTATGTTTTAAGACTATCTTGCCAGGCGAAATTAAATACTTCCAGATAGGTGGAATGCCATTTCCTTTCAAGTTTTCACGATGTTTGCTTTAATTTGTGCGTTTGGGGGGTGTGCCAAGGAGCTACCCTCTTCTGTTTTGTTGTCTCCTTTTTAAAGGGGTCAATAGAGTCAAGTGTCATATGGTGGGTAGTCTGGTAACAGGAATTCGAAAGTAATTAAATGATGATCCAATAAATGAGGATTCTGTGAAGAGACTATTAAGTGTTCAATTTCAATGCCATATGTCAGAGCAAGGTCAAGAGTGTGGTTAAAACAGTGGGTAGGTCTAATAATGAGATAAACGCTGTACTAAGTCTATCATTATCAACATCCACATGAACATTAAAATCACCTACAACAATTACTTTGTTTTAAGGACTAACCCTGATAGAAACTCAGAGAATTCAGATATAAATTCAGAATAAGGACCAGGAGAGCAGTACACTATAACAAGTAAAACTGGCTGTAATGTGTTCCTGGTTTGGTGTGAAAGACTAAGAACAAGGCTTTCAAATGAGGTATAATTGAGTTTAGGTCTAGGGTTGATTAATAGGCTTGAGTCAAAAATGGAGGCAACTCCACCTCCGCAGCCGCTGCCTCGAGGAATGTGAGTAATAATATGACTCGAAGGAGTAGCTTCATTTAGGCTAACATACTCATCATGACACAGCCAGGTTTCAGTCAGGCAGAATAAATCAATATTAT
>JAPZEA010000025.1:31191484-31202874 GCA_029783685.1 Heniochus monoceros
TGATGCTGTGGAAAGCAGCTTTTGGTCGGTGGAAAGGCTGCTTTAATGAACTGCTGTCAGTGTTTGATCAGAGTCAGGTGCAGACGGCTGAATGAAGCAGGTGCAGAGGCTGATTGAGGCAGCAGATGAGGGTTATGAGACACGCAGTCATGCTCTTCCTGTGACTTTGGCGCATTTGTCGTTTTTTCATGCAACCTGTTGCACCCTGTCTTTCCCCAGACTGTGCAGAGTTGATACTGAATGAATAGAACACATTTCAAATCCAGTGCTGGATCGAATAATCATGAAAGAAAGTATTCCTGGAGTGGGGGACGTTCGGCCAGTTTAATTCAGCCCATGAGGCAACTCATAAATAGAAAAAAAGCAACCCAAATACAAAATAATGATAATAAAGTTAAAAAATTAGCAATTATTTGGTACCTATGCAGCTTTACTGTTTTTGTTGACTCTTACAGCTCCCATCAGCATCATTTTCAGTCACAGCAGGCAGATGTTTTTGGCAAAAAAGTCCCAATAAAGCCTTTGTTCACTACCTGCTCATCATTAAATAGCACAGAAGCAAAGCTAGCAGCTAGCTGCTTAAATAGTGGACATTTAGCAGTTAAAAAACAAATATTTTTTAACCAAAACTGAGATAAAAAGCTGTAAATACTGGATTTGCATTCGACAGGTGGCCTGAAACATGAATGCTAATGTTGCTCAGTGTCTGTTGGATGTGTAAATATGCAACTCTTTGCTAACACGCAGCTTTTGCACTGTGCCCAATTGGCCAAAAAAATGCCATTAAAATGAAAAATAAATGAAAAAAGACAGAAAATCGTCCCTGTGAGGCTTTTCAGAAACAACAAAAAGTTAAACTTTTGAAAATTGTGTGATTGCATCATTATTCTTTCTTTTTCTGATGCCAGATTTCCCAAATGAGTCCAATAAAACTAATGTGTCACAGTATCGGTGTGTGTTTTGTAGCTGCAGGTATTCTGAGCAACATGTAAGGAGTTTTCTTCAGAGGGTATAATGTTCCGGCAGATAAACAGGCTCGTCAGACATCTTATCAAAGCAAAAACTGCATCCACTGTAAATGAGATGAGCTCCAACACCGCCGGTATTCCCTTCAGTCAAACACCCACCAAACAAGCCTGAATGAAAACAGCTTGCAGGGGCACACACACACACACACACACACACACACACACACACACACTCTATATGTGTGGTTATGAAGCAGTTCTATACCACCCAGAGCAGTTTTAGTCTGCACTTGACTAAATGCAGCACTGAAGTCACTGGAGTGATGCCTGCCCCACTCAGCTCTATTTTAACGCCTGTAGTCATCTGGTAGTGTGTGTGTGTGTGTGTGTGTGTGTGTTTGTGCGTGCGTGCGTGCATGCGTGTGCATGCGTGTGCGCAGGTTGACCAGATGAATAAGATTGTGGAGGTTCTGGGGGTCCCACCCAGCCACATGCTGGATGCCGCTCCTAAAGCTAGGAAGTACTTTGACAAGCTGTCAGATGGTCTCTGGACAGTGAAGAAGAACAAGGACATCAAGAAGGTATATGTCAGATCCATTTACATTTTTCATTAAAAAGTCATCATAACCTTTAGGCCTGTGTCTTCTCCTGGTGATGACATGGTGCACAAAAATCCAATATGTTATTTCTAGTTATTGTAAACAACATAAATAACAGCTACACTAGTAAATAAATACAGCTTTTATTTGTTTCTCAAGCAGTAGTGGGCTATATGAGAATGACTGAAGTCTCTGTGACCTGTGTGTCTACTCCATCTGAAGCACTTGTTCTACTGAAATGTAAGAGTGCTGCTCAGCGCTCCCAAGTGAAAGTGAAAAGTACCTCATTTAAAAGGTGTTTAGATTTTTTGGGGAAAAGTGTAAAGGTTTGTAAAAGACTATGTGAAATGTAAGAACAGTAACCGTTAAAGTGCAAATATATACATGTCTTAGAGCAATATCTCTGGCTGCTTGATTATAATATGTTTGAGAATTTTTGGAGGATCCTGAATTCCTATTTTTCTTTATCTAAACATGTGTGTCTGTGTGTTGGTGTGTTTTCCAGGAGTATAAGCCCCCAGCCACACGGCGTCTTCATGAGATTTTGGGTGTTGAGACTGGCGGCCCAGGGGGGCGGAGGGCAGGAGAGCCAGGACACGCCCCCTGTGACTACCTGAAGTTTAAAGGTAAACCAACACTTCTGCAGCAATCGTGACTGTATTGGTTCACCAAAAAATTATTTACTTCTTTTTATATTTCCAAGATGTATTGACATTGATATAAATACAACCAATATGATGGTGATAAATTCCAAAAAAATGACAATGAAAAGTCTCCTGACTATCTTATTACCAACGTGGACATTACAAACATTGAGAAGAACTTGCTGTTGGCAGCTTGCACTCTAGAGAAGCCATCAACATCTATATCCACCATTTTCAGCAGGTGCAGTAGAGATGTGGCAAATTCTGTCCATCCTTTGCATTCAGTTATTCTCCTAAAACACTCTTAATTCACTAATCAAGATTAGGGTGGAATTATAATGTACAACACACACACTTTCTAGAGGAGTCTCGTTGACAATCACATTGTGTTGGAAAAGTAGAAAGATATGATGACGTGGAAGGTTACACCTCATTTAGGCAATAACTGTCCAGAAAGAATAACTATTCAATCTTAGATTATGTGTGGCAGCAGGAGAGGTGAACAAGATGGTTTATAATATGTTTACCCAGAAGCACACATCCTCTTAAGAAGATGAACATTTCAAAGTTTGAAAGAAGTTTTTAGGTCAAAGTATGTGGTGAAAGTGCCAGCAATGACTGACCCCTTAATCCCGTAAAGAGCCAAAACAGAACAACTGTTAATTTAGCGTGAAGTAAATTTGGTCAAATGCATTATTGTCATACACCTCAGCAAGCAATGTATATGTTACATACTACAAAATATCTAAAACCAGGAGGGTGCCCCAGGACTCTCTACCACTTCTGCTTTGTGGCAACTGGCTGCCCATTTCCTGTGGCTACTACAACATAGTATCATGATCATGGTCATGTTTTTACTCTTCCAGACCTGATCCTGCGTATGCTGGACTATGACCCTAAAAGCCGTATTACACCATTCTACGCCCTGCAGCACAATTTCTTCAAGAAGACAACAGATGAAGGAACCAACACCAGTTCATCTACATCCACCTCTCCTGCCATGGACCACTCCCATTCAACCTCCACTACTAGCTCTGTTTCTAGCTCTGGTAAAATACACACCACACAGCCTACTCCACGCACGCACGCACGCACGCACGCACGCACACACACACACTCTGACTCTTCCCTCTTTGCAGTTTATCGCCATCTCTTTCTCTTCTCCACAAACATAGGGTACAGCTCCATGAAAATGAATAATCCTCAAAAAGAATCACTTGTCCTGGATTTTTAAATGATTTATTTACCTGATAGATGTGCAGGAAAATGATGGCTGCTACAGTGTCAGAGGTGGCATGAAAAGGGAAGATAGAGGGAAATTCATCTCCTTCAGATGTCAATAACAGCTATGTTGTCCAGTGAAACAGCTGAGATGTGAAGGTAGTACTTGAACTTCCTGCCTCAGAAGCCCAGTTGCTGCCTGTTTATCATGTCAGCTGGGATCTTATTCAATCAAGTATTGTAAATCATGCTGAAAACAGAATGTAGTCAGGTTAAGACAAACAGGGATGGGAAGATTTCTTTTTACCTGAGGGAGGGCAATCTGATGACCTGCTGTTGCAGAAGACCACAAACAGCCTGTCCACCCCTGAAAAGGACTGTACTCTGGTACAATTCGTTCATGGTGTGTTTATGGTGACTACAACTACGACTGAGCTCTTATCCAACTATTACTTGGTGGGCTCAATGTGACACTAGAGGATACACAAGAACTGCAGCAAAGTGCAAAATGACTTGCTGTCAGTAAATGAAAAACATTTTATTATGATTTTATTATCTCCGGTGGGTCCACATACTGTAACCCTGCAGGGTGACACATCACACCCAAACTGTCCAATGAATGAGTTAATTGTCAGTCCATACCATATGTGTCTATTATTATGGCTCTTGGTCTGTTTGTAATAAATCAGTGTGAACACAAAATAGTCCAGAATTAAGCAATGTTTTTATTATTTATTTAATTTGGTCCCAACAAAGTGAACCAAACTTCAGGTGTGACAACCCCCTAAGAGAAATCCGCAAAAAAGCAGGCGTGAGTCATCCTAGTTCCAACTGGTATTGAGACTTTTAGTGACTAGTAGTCAAGGCAGAGTTCAAAACAAAGACATATCAAATAAGACAAAATTAATTAAATGTTTTTCCATAAAATATGTCAATGCAACCAACAGTAGTGTGAGTTTTGGTCTGTTTTATTTTCAGGTGGCTCCAGTGGTTCTTCCAATGACAACCGAAACTACCGCTACAGTAACCGCTACTACAACTCTGCTGTTACACATTCAGACTATGAGATGACCAGCCCTCAGGTACACACAACACTGCATCACTGACAAGCTTTACACACACACATACTGGTGTGATGGCTTTGAGTCATATCCTGTATTGCAGGGGTGGGAAACCACTGGCCTCAAGGCCGTATATGGCCTGTGAGACCATTTGATCTGGCCTACGAGGCAATTCATAAATACAGAAAAGGTATTGATAAAGAAAACAACATAAAATAGTAGACTAAAATGTTCTTCCAAGTGGTCCATGAACGCAACATGCACATTGATATCAAGTCAACGCATCATGGCGCCTCTCAAGAAAACATAAGTAGATGCGGAGTGTTGCACTTTCCAAGAGAAATGGACAAAGGATTATTTTTTTGTCAAAGTAAAAGACAACCCAGTGTGTCCATGTTAGTTTGTGGGAATGCATTTGCAGTGATGAAAAAGGCCAACTGGAGCATTATTAACAGCTTGAAACATATTAAACTGGATGAATTGTAAGGACAGATGTACTTGGGTAAATTTAATGCTTTGGTGGATTTTGGGTGCCCAACAAGACAGCATTCTGACAGAGACAGTGTTATGCAGGCAAGTGCTGTGGTGAGTGAGCTAATAACTGAGAAACTGAAACCTTATTCAGAAGGAGAATTTGTGACAATGCACCTTGTTGCAGAGGTACTAGCACTGGATAAAGTAAAGCTGTTCCAAAGTCTCAGTTTGTCTCAAATAGTTCATAGAGAAGGGAAAACCTGAGGTGGAAACTCAGTGTTAGCAAGTGGCTGTGTGATTTGGTCTTCATGGTGGACATTGCCAAGTACCTCTCGCAGCTGAACCTCAAGCTCCAACCACTTCTCAGATCTCTGCTTTCAAGTGTTTCAAGTGAAATTAATGCTGTGGCAAATGCAACTTACAATCTAGAGGTACCCTCTAGCATTTAAGTGACCAAAGTCACCCTATCATTAGAAAAGCCAGGTCTGAACCTATAAGACCTCTCCATCTATCTCCAACCTTCCTTTTGCCAGCAAGATCCTGGAAGGAGATGTTGCCTCCCAACTCCATCAGCACATGTCCAACCATGAACTATCCCTTCAATCTGGCATCAGAGCTCACCACAGCACAGAGACCACCCTTAACAAAATCACAAATGACCTGCTCATCACTGCCAACTCCAGCCATGTCAGTATCCTCCTCTTGGACCTCTCTGCTGATACCTTTTTGTTAGAGTAATATCCATTTTGTTTAGCTAGAAGCAGCTGTTATATATCTTTCACCAAAGACACCAGTCTCCATTCACAGAAACAGTAATTTTATCATAATAAAAACACACCTCATCCTTTCCTCTCCCAGCCTGTTTGACTCTCACTCCTCCACTGCAATGCACTTTTGAAACCCTCCTGACTTTACCGTGTGTTCCTGTGTTCCCAGGTCGTGACCCCTCACTGTCCTTTCTTCTTCCTCTTTGAAAACGTATTTAAACTTGTGCGCTTGTTTTACGTATGCGGTGTTTCAGGAGGTTACTATCAGTACATACAGACGCTCATGTAGTGTGTCTCAGTCTATTGGCTTTATGATGCATTTATTACATACCTGTGTTTAATCTCAGTTCAGCTGTCCACAGTTTTCATTGTGAGGTGTTTTCCAAAGGTAGATTATTGTAAAAACTGTCCGTAGTGTCCAGAGTAACCAGGATGCTGTCTCTGGAAAGAGGCATGGCCGGATAGCACTAGACAAAGGGGAACTTGAACAGGTTCATGTTCAGTATATCTTCCTTTTTTAAAGCATAATGTAAATGATGTTGTGCTTTGCAGGTGGTAAATGTAAGCAGCCTGCTGAATGTGAAATAAAAGCTGTTCGTACCTGTGTTAGACTTAGGAAGAAGCAGGCAGAGGCTTCAGGGTGCCAAGATTCTGATATTACATTCATAGTATTCCAGGAACTTCACAAATTGATAAAATACAGATGAGGGATCAGTGACATAAACTGCGGTCAACAGTATGTAGTTGCAAAACAAGCCCAACAGGTAGAAGGAAAACAGACAGGTGTGTCTCTGTTCAGGGCCCGCTTTGTTTGTTGGATGCTGTGTTAACCTAGTTTTATCTGAGTCCAGTTGGTCCGTAAAGGATTTAGTTAATTTAGAAATATTTGAACAGAATTTGTAGGATTAGAGATTTTTTTTTTTCACTTATATTCTACACACATGCGCACACTCTCTGTACACTCTTGCAAGTGTGTGAAGCCATCTAGAAATTCCTCATATGAGCAGAAAACTAGGAACTTCCTTCTTAATGTGTCACTTTATGGTCTGAGTGTTTATGCATGATCAGATATGCATCCAGTATAGAGGAGGGAGTTGTCTTGTCCGGTCGGTCTCGGAGCGATAAAGCGAACATGCGCTGCTTTAAAAACAGTTTTGCTGCTCGGTGCATCCGTTTGCACTTGTCCCCGCCTCTGTGCTGCTTATGAGCAGCCACAGGAGAGATAGAGGTGTTTCCCTTCCTCTACTTAGCGCTGCACTCGGCACAGAATTGGACTGTGTGTAGAGAGCGGAGGGAAGGAGCACAAGGGGAACGCAATGTAAGACAGAGATGACCGTAGCAGAGGATGTAACATCAGAGTGAACATGCAGACAGGTATGTGAGACCTATTTTGGAGTAAGACAGGCATAAAAAAAAAAAAATGAGAGGAAGATACGTTTAAAGTAAATCATGCAGAACTTTCTGTGTCTGAAAGTAGAGTGTCGTTTTGCATTTTGTTGTTGATGATTATCCAGTATGAGAGGGAATCTCCTCATTTGAGCTTCCTTCACTCACATGTGTAGACTCAGCCATGTGATTTCTTTAGCAGCCTAACTCTTAGAGTGATGAAGAGGCACATCAGTGTCAGAGAAAGCATGAAAGAGTTGGATGGAAGTGTGGCACTCATAGCCGCTGCGGGTTTTCTTGGATAACACTGAAAATTATTACAACATATTTAGTATTTTTATGCATATGCACGGTACATCTCTCTTATCTTCCCTTGTGGTTTCTGGATCACAGGTCGTGCAGTCAGTGGTTGCTTGTGTCGTGACAGAACATGTCACGTCTCCTCACTGGTTGATCTCCTGCAAGTGACAGATTAGCCAGCCATGCCTCAAGTTGTCAGTTTTTTCGTCCTCTTAGTAACTGCACTGTCAGGAAAAGCGTACTTGTCAACGGAGTGACGGGCTTTCGCATCCTGACGTCCTCTTTTACTTTGCCAAGAGCGTTTCGGTTCACGGTCTCAGACGTCACCCACTGGAAATCCTGTGTAGGTTATTCTCAGTGTATTGGCAGACAACACAGGGGATTGCCTCCAACATATTCAGATGTATTCTATCTATTCACTCTTAAATAATTTCCTTCATGTGTTAACGTGTTAATTCTATAATTGCTGAATGAATATCTGTCGACGTCCAGAGACCATGTGAAACAGAAATATTGGCTTGATTTTTTTTATTATAACAGCTACAGAGTATTGACAGCAAATTATGTCACCAACTTAGAACGCAGTAATTTAAAGAAACAGCCAAAACTCTGATGAAATGTGACTATAGAAATACTGTATGTGTTCATGCACATAAACAGTGGAAATGTGCATCCAGTGCACTGTGTAGAGCTCACAATGAAAATTATAGACAGTACCATTTTTGAGTGCAGATTTTCCTGGAGCACACTTCCTTTCTTTATGATTATCTCCTTTAGTTTTACTGTAGTGAGGATAATCAAGGAATCAAGATGTCCTGATAACTCACCTGCTCGAGCGCGCGCCCCGTGTACCTCCCGCAGTGGCCTGGGTTCGACCTTTGCTGCATGTCATCCCCTCGCTCTTCCCCCTTTCCTGTCCAGGCCAGCAAAGAATGATCCAGAAATCAATTAAATCACTTTTCACTTAATAGCGGACACTCTGAGCTTCAGTAGGCATCATTAGGGTGACCTCCTCTTACCCAGGATGTACTGGAGTCTGAATGCAGACGTGCCAGTCTTTATTTATTCTAATCTTGTCTTGCAGAGTACGGGCGTTTTGAGGCCAAAATCCATGACCTGCTGGAGCAGATGATGAACCACAGCATGAGCTCTGGGTCAGGATCCCTGCGAACTAATCAGAAGAGATCGCTCTATGTCAGGTTGGTCTTTTTTGGATTTTACCCTAGATTTGGATGTTAAAACTGAATCCAGAAAAATTCAGAAAAGGAAAAGCCATCTAATAAATGCCCCAAATATCTTCCATGTGAGGTCTGCACTGATTTATTCCCGGCACCACGGCCAAATGATATGAAGACCGTCTCTAGGAGGGCTTTTGATTTTTCTTTTCATAGAGAAGAACAATGCAGCTCATGATGTTTCTTTATGTCACAGAGCGTGGACTGCATGAATGTAAAGGTTGGACACACACATACATGTTGCTGTAAAACCAGATCTGTTTCATCTGTAACTGAAACAGAAGAACATTTCTTATTATAGCAACCCCCAAGGACCAACAGTCACTGTTCTCTCTGACCTGGTAAAGCTGTGCTTCTCCTTTCTTTCTACCCAATTAGAAAAGACCTCGTACGGCGGTATGACAGTGGAAAAAAAATAGAAATTCAGTGCATTTGCAGCACTAATCCTGATAATCCTGCTATCTTCCACAGGGCGCTGTTCGACTATGAGAGGTCAAAGGACAGTGGCCTGCCCAGCCAAGGGCTCAGCTTCAGGTACGGGGACATCCTCCACGTCATCAACGCCTCCGATGATGAGTGGTGGCAGGCCCGCCGTGTCACCCCGCAAGGGGACAGTGAGGAAATGGGTGTCATCCCCAGCAAGAGACGGTGAGCAGTAGAGAGAAGTCTGTCTGTGGTTGTCCTCCGTGGCTATCAATGATTTGTTAGAATAATATCGATTGTCCTAAAAGATGAACAATCATCAGTCAATGACACAGCAGTGCCTCTGTGACTGAGATGGACAGAACGTCTTTGGAAACACAGACAACAGCTTATTGGTATTCCTCAACAAACTCCTTAATTTCTGAACAAAAAGAGCGGTGGTCTTAGAGGGGAAAACATAATGATTTTAAAAAGAAGAACCGTTTTAAAGTATGGCCTTATCTTACCTTATGACTAGGGTGTGACATAAGAAATTCAATTCCAGAAACTCCAGTGGACGGTTAAAAATAAAAGCCTTCACTCAATATGGGCTGGTGCATTATTAACATCAGCATGCGTATCAGCACTCGTCTTCATCACGATGTCTTGACTCACAATGTAGAGGTGAGCCCAGGACATATATGCGAGCGCATATTTGCAATGCAAATGTGCAATGACTGACGAGAACAGAAATTTTAAAACACACAGAGAATAAAGTGTTTGAGACTTGTCCTCACCCAAACTTTCTGTAGTTCAGCACCGTGTCAGCGTGAGTGGTTTCATCTCATCTCTTTGGTGAGTGTCTGACATGGCTCTTTGCTTGGCAGAGTGGAAAGGAAAGAGCGGGCGCGTCTAAAGACTGTGAAGTTCAATGCCAAGCCGGGGTCATTTGATTCTAAAGGGGTAAGTGACTTTATGAGAGCTGCGAGGTGGCAGCTTCTCTTCCTGCAGTCATTTGATGAGTCATACTGTAGCTCACATATAACTGTGAACTTTCTGTGTGCGAGTTCATCTTTAAGTGACTGTGTGGCTTCCTGTGTAACCAAATTGAACTGCGGTATGCATCGCCAGCTGTTGGTTCTTTAGCTCTGTTGTTCTCACTGTAGTTTGATGTCCATTCATACCTTTTTATATTTTACCGACATGTCTTGCTTTTCATTCTGATATTTCATTTACACAACTAAATTATTAAAAATGCAACTGTATTCTGCCAACTTGTAAGCTAAAAGCACCGTAGCGGGTGTAAAATGTTGATTTTTAGTAAGTAACAGACTGTAGGAGTAAATGGTGTCTGAAGTTTGGACTGTTAGCTCGCTCGACCATGACTATCCCATGTTACACATCAGCAGCAGAGTTCTGTCTTCAAATGATGATACAGACAGCATGTTCATTATTTGAAGTCTCATCCTCTTGAGTTCCATCTTTTCTTTTCAGCACTGCATGTGTTTTCATGTGCTCTTTTCCATGACTAAACCCCCCGTGCGTTACTCATAGCATGATCCCTGTAACTCTTTTCTCACCTTTCTTTTACTTTAAATACCTCTGATGCAACAATGGCACGTCAAGAAGAACTGGTATGTTTCTCCAGATGGACGAACTGAAGACATTTCTTTAACTCTTACACTTCTTTTGTAGATGACAGGGCTCTATTTAGGTTTCACAAGTGTTTTGTCGCTGTTTTCCAGATTCAGACAAGAAAATAAAAACAAAAAAAATTCCCTGCCTTTATTCAAATCAATCATTGCTCATGGACAGAAGCAGAACTGCTGTTCAGTCAAATCATTTAGTGTCAACGTAGAATCTATTCAGGTATTTTATGTCAAATTATTTGGGGATACAACTTACAATTTTTATTTCTGAGTGATTTTCGTCGTAATTCTTAATTTTTTAATTAATTGTTTAGTCTATAACATGTCAGAAAACAGTAAAAAAAAAAAAAAAGTAGTAGATCAACAGATCAACCAGATCAACAGTCCAAAACTTACTTTTCATAAATTATATTAAAATTATATGAAAAGTAGTAAATCCTCACATTTTAGTCACTGTTTGTCTTCTTTGCTTAATAAATGGCTGAAACACTGAATCAGTTATCAGCATTGTAGAATGTGGGAGAAACATATCAGCTTTCATTGGCAGAGCTTCTTGACGTGCCACTTTCTGCAAGCAGTTGTTTTGTCTGCATGAACATGACAGATATACCTGTCTGCCCCATGCTCTCTCTCCTTTCACAGTCATTCAATGACAAACGTAAAAAGAATTTCATCTTTACACGA
>JAPZEA010000026.1:251174-264317 GCA_029783685.1 Heniochus monoceros
CATCAAAACACCCACATAAAAGGACTCCAAACATCCAATGCACATCATGAGATTAGTCTATATGCGGATGATATATTACTGTTCCTACAAAACCCTCACTCATCACTACAAGAAACAATTAAACTAATTAAAGCATCCTCTAAAATTTCTGACTACTCCATTAACAGGAATAAATCCTCTATCCTTCCATTACATAGTAACAGCTGGGATGTGGCAGCTCATACACCACCAAACCCTCTGCACATTTCACATCACATATTTAGGCATTAATGTTTCACCCAGGTTGTCAGAGCTGTTTGGACACTGCTTCACTCCACCACTCCAAACAATAAATGACAACGTCCACCTCTGGATGAACCTCCTTTCCATTATGGTTAGAGTGGCAACCCTCAAAATGACAGTATTTCCTAAAATAAATTATCTATTCACAATGACTGCAACCCAACCCACCCTTTCCTGGTTTAAATCTCTAGATTCAATTATCCCTAAATTTTAATGAAAAAACAAGACATTTTATTTTATATGCCTGTCCACCAATCACAATTTCATGCATGCATGTAAGCGGAAAACATGCATGCATATATACACTCACACATACATGCACACATATATACATATATACATACATAGGGAAAAGAATGGAAAAAAAGAAAACAATGGGAAGGGGGAGGAGAATCAATAATGAAAATGATAATGATTCAGTTTAATTTATCCGCAGTACCATAATAATATCTGTTTACTATATATTATTGATTTCTATTACTATCTAGTCTAGTCTATTAGTATTCTATTAGTCTCTTTCTCTTTCTTTTCTGTTGATCTGATGTTTTACATTTTGTCTGTCATTATTACAGACAATACCCACTGTATCATTAAGGATATTATTATTATTGTTGTTTGTTGCCCCAACACTGACAAACTCCTACAATACATTTATTAATGTATTAATGTATACGCCTATGTTACACCCTGAAAAGGTAAGATATCAATAAAGATGCCTTCTTGCAGCTTCATTGAGAATGAATTATTTCCAAAATTATTTACAAAGGTATTTACAGGTAAATAAACAGGTGTGTGTTTAAGTGTTTAAGAACACTGTCCATTAATCAATAAACAAACTCAAAGGTCCAAAATTGAAATATATTGTAAGTAAACAAAAATCTGTAAAACATTAATAGTCATGTGTCTCCTCTAGCCATTGTATTTCTTGTTTCTTACTGTGCACTAGTAACCTAATATCTGCATGTGTCTCTTACTCAGCTAAACATATTTAAAATGCACACATTGTGTATTACATCAATGCTAGTCACGTGCTGCTCCATGTTGAACACTGGGGGAACAGAGTTTAAAAATAAAGACTTCAAATAACGCTTCTAAAACACTAAACATTTTGGCAGCATCTTAACAAAACACACACAAAACAACCTAGCAAACATAAGAAAGACAGCCTAAATACTCATTTCATACCTGAAAAGGGAAGATATCAATAAAGATGCTCGGACACAATCCTTCCTCTCTGGCAGCTTCATTGAGAATGAGGCATGGTGGCTGAGAGCTCCCCCTTCCAATCTTTTGCTAATCAATCACAAGCATCATCTTTCAAAAAAGGCTCAGCAGGTAGATCGTAGATCAACTCTTAGGTAAGGTAAGTATCTTTATACTTTTTCCAAAGTTTTTAACCATGAAAACCTTTTAAAATATTTTAACGCTTTTTTCAGAGTAATTAAATGTTTTCCTTCTTCACAGGATTGTTTTTACAGGACACTTGCATTCAAAATGATGGCCAGTTCATACATGAATTCCCTTGTTTTCAAGCCTGTTTTTATTGTCTATTTCACTGACATCAATGATCAGTTTTCTGATATAATATACCTATTACACACTCCCCTGCAAAATTAGATGTTGTCCCAACATCACAACATTTATGAACCAAAGAGTCTCAATTTGATATGTTCTAGTTGGCAACTGTCTCTGTCATGATTTCCTTTTGCTTTGGCTCAGCTTTTGGCTGGATTTCCAAAGGTAAGTGATCACATGGTAGCAACAAGTTGCGATGCAGGATTCTTGATCTTCCTCTTCCCTGCTCAGGCTTGACTTCATAGACAGGGATGTCATCTCCAACCTGGTGCATTACAATTTGGATGTTCTCTTCCCAGTGATTACGGAGTTTTCCAGTGTCTCCTCTAGGTGTCAGGTTTCTAACAAGGACACGATGACTGGGACACAACACTGAGCTTCTCACTTTTCCATCATGATGTCTTTTACCTCTCTCTGTTGACTTTTTCACATTGATTTGTACTATGTGATATGTTTCCTGCATTTCTCGTTTGCATTTCTCCATGTATGTTCAATGGTCTGTTTCTTGTCTCAGAGGTGAGACCAAACAGGAGATCAATAGGAAACCTTGGGGATCTTCCAAAGAGAATGTAGAAAGGGGAGAAACTTGTTACCTCGCATTGTGTGCAGTTATATGCGTAGATCAGTTTGTTGTTTGACTTGTCCATTTCCTTGTGAGTGATAGGGTGTCATCCATGATCCTAATACACCACAGTTCTTTTTCAGCTGGGCAAATAGCTGATTCTTGAATTCGCCACCTTGATTGTGACGTATCCGTATCGGCAGTCCAAACTTCAGGGCATAGTCACTGAAAAATCTATTAGCAACTGTTTTCGCAGACTTGGAGGCGGTTGCATAGGCCTGTGCAAAATGAGGGAAGTGATCAACGATTACCAATATATACTCATATCGGTTTCTACATTTGTCCAAGTGGAGAAAATCTTTCGACACAAAGTCAAAGAGATGCATGGTGTTGATACTGGTAAGAGGTGCCTTCTTTGCATGGTGTCTTCTGTTTCAGACAAGTACAAGTCCTAGCCACATAATGTTCACTTTCCTTTTGCATATAAGGACAAAAGAATCTATCTCTGATCAGTGATGTTGTTCAGTCAGTGCCTTGATGGCCCATCTCATCATGCAGTTCTTCCAGTACAGTGGACTTATACCTCTCTGGGTATAATACAAGCTGTGTTTTGTTTGCGTCCTATGGAAAATGTCATTTTTATCAATATGGAATCTTTCCCATCCATGCAACAGACACTTGCTTTGCATACTGAAGGCATTAAGTTCAAGTCCCGATGGCTTTTTGTCTCTCAGTTTGCACTACATTCCACCAATATTCTTGTCATCTTGTTGTGCTTGTCGAATCTCACTGACAATGGTGTGAGTGTCTCCTCGCTAACCGCTGTACCTGGGAGAGAGGTAAGTACTGGACAAACCACAGAGAGCTGGAGTCTTGAGTCTCAACAGCTTGGGTTGTTGCTGCCACACAGTCTGATGCCAACTCTTCAGTACACTGTTCCATAACCTCCTTAGTATTTACAGTCATTCTTGAGAAACTGTCTGCATCCACGTTTTCTTTGCCTGGACAATATCGGATTGTAAAATGGAGGTCTGCAAGCTCCAATACCCATCTGCATGCAGTTGCATTGAGCTTGGCACTTGACAGGATATAAGTAAGTGGGTTATTATATCTAAACACAGTAAAAGTTGGAGCACTGTCAGTCAATGTCTGTGAACCATAGGCTATCACATGGAGCTTACCATCTTGGTGTTGGTATAGAACCTCCCCAAGGCCTTGGTTTGAGGCATCTGTATGGAGGATAAATGGCTGCGAGAAGACTGGGAACCCAAGGACTGGTGGCTTGACCCAGCAGTCTATTAGCCATTCCAATATGTGTTGATGCTCTTCAGTCCACATGATTGGTTTGTGTGACGGCACTCCTTTCATCTTTCCTGTAACTTGCCTTGTGTTTGTTCTATTTTGTGATACACTGTTGTCTCCTGTCCCTTATCAAGTTGTAAAGTGCCTCAGCAATACGGGAAAAGTCCTTTGTGTATTGCCTGTAGTAACTTAACAAGCCCATAGCAGCTCGTAGTTCTCACATGTTGCTCGGTCTCTTAGCTTTACAAGCTCTCACAGCAATGGCATCAGCTGGATTGATTTTGCTACCTTCAGCTGAAACGACTCTTCCCAGATAGTGGACCTCACATAAATAAAGTATTGCTGATTCTGATTCTGATGATTCTGAATACTTCGCACTTGCTGGGTTTTAGTTTGATCCCATATTTCCTCCACAGCTGAAGCACTTTTCCGACGTGGTTTACGTGATTCTCAAACAACTGACTGTACACAAATGTGTCATCTAGGTAGGGGACGCAGATGATTTCACGCATTTCTTCCAAACCATCCTCCATACAACGTTGGAAGGCTGCAGGTGTGTTCATTAGCCTAAATAGAATCCTTATCCATTCATATAGGCCCCATATAGTCACAAATGCAGTCAAAGGCCGGCTGCCTTCATCTATAAAACCTTGATGGTAGGCCTTTCCTTGGTCTAGCAATGAAAACCACGAGTTACCATCAAGACTGTCAAGGATGTTGAGCACAAGAGGGTTGGTTGTCTGTCAGGCTGAGTCTTTTTGTTTAGTTCTCCATAATCTATGCCAAGACATAGGCTGGCATCTTTTTTTCTTATACAGACTACCGGTGAGGCATATGGTGAGTTGGATTTCTTCACCCATCCTTGGGCAATGAGGTTGTGCAGATAATCTTTCATGTCCTTATATAGCAGCTATGGCAGCAAAAGGTATGTGCTACAGGGTCCATGTCCTTCAAGGATATGCTCAGCTTCAGCTGTTCAATACATCCGATGTCATCATCTGATTTAGAAAAAGAGGAACATTCTTTGCAAAGCATTTTCTGTGCAACTACTCTTTCAGGTTCATCCAGATGACTCAGGTCAATTGGTGGATCACACGGACTGTCAGTAACTTGCTCACTCTGTGCATTCACTTGACTCACTGACACTGGAGGGGGATAATTGGGTTTCTCTAAAACAGTAGCTGGATATACAGCCTGAACTTTCTGCAAGGTGCCTACTGCAGTTCTCCCTGACAACTAAATGTCGTGATCAGTGGGGTTTTGTACATCAAGAATGATGTAAGGTGAAATACCACGTCTGAGCTTTAGTGACATCTCACAAAACTCAAGGCCTTCAGGACACTGAGGATTTCTGTCAGGCTCAAAAAGAAGTGTGGTATCTTTCTATTGGGGCTGTGTCTGGACTTTACAATCAACCTGAACAAAGGTGTGTTTTGGTACTATGACTTTCTCTTTTGTTGTTTTCACAACATAGTCACATGCTTGTTCGTTAGTCACAAGATCAGTGAATGCTGCAACATTTTCTTTCTCAAGCCTAAGGACAGCCATTCTTAATGTAGGAGGAAATGGAGCTGGCCAGCAGCTTTGCGGTGAGGCTGTCCCCAACATGCGCACACACACACACACACACACACACACACACACACACACACACACAGTGTGTGTGATAGTGTGATATGTGATGAATGACATGTCCTTAATGTTGTTATTGTTCTTTCCGTTCTTGTCTTTCAGTTCTTGTCTTTCTCTTTCTGTTTTATCAGTGTACAATTTTTTGTTAATAATAAAAAAAGTACTTTGTTAAGTATGCACACTTCACATTCAAACTTCAAGTAAACTTGCATAAACCTTTCTGGTCTGGGGCTTGCATTTCAGCTAAGTGGATTTCATTCTAGCTAACCTTAGCCACACAGTAAATGTTTACCTGTAAGTGTTTCTTTACATTAATGTTATATTTTGAATCCTTGGATGTTGACAACATTTTCACAGTTGGAAGGCATAACTTGCACTGTGCTATGATGTTGTTCCCCCTTCCTGTTTTAAAAACTAAATCATGGTGGAATTTCCATCCGGTGAAAGTATTTTTTTTCACTAGAGTCCATGATAATAGATTAAGATAGGCAACTGTAGATTCAGTTCAGTTAAACTGAATTCTATTTATATAGCGCCAAATCACAACCGAAGTTGCCTCGTGACACTTTCCATATAGAGCAGACACAGACCAAACTCTACAGAGACCCAACATTTCCCTCAGGAGCAAGCACTTGGTGACAGTGGCAAGGAAAAACTTCCTTTTAACAGGCAGAAACCTCAAGCAGAACCGGGCTCTGGGTATGAGAGAGAGAGAGAGGCAGAGAGAGATAGATCGAGAGAGAGAGAAAGAGGTGGAGAGAGGCAGAAAGAGAGAGAGACAGAGGCAGGTAGAGAGAGAGAGAGAGTGAGAGAGAGAGAGAGAGAGAGAGAGAGGGAGGGAGGGGTTGGGGGGTGGACAGAGATGCCATCACAGTAGCATTGACAGCTCTGATAGACTTGTAGATTAATGTAGTATATATGGCATATAGATACATATGTGATATATTTATGTATCTGATATATGTACATATCAGTAGCAGACAGTATATGTACATAACACAACACTATGGATCTAATAGTAATGGTAGTATAACTAATATTAATAGCAGTTGTAGTGGATGTCAGGCAGGGCCATGGCAGGAGGGTAGATATAAACTCCAACGCAGGTTCAACCTTGCCTTGGTGGGATATGAATGCAAACAGATGGAGAGGGAGAGAAGAGCAGAGGAGCTCGGTGTATCATTGGAAGTCCCACGATAGTTTAATCCTATGGCAGCATAACGAGGGGCTGGTCCAAGGCAAGCCTGAGCCAGCCCTAACTGTAAGCTTTATCAGAAAGGAAAGTTTTAAGCCTACTCTTAAATATGGAGAGGGTGTCTGCCTCCCAGATGACAACTGGAGGATGGTTACACAGGAGAGGAGCTTGATAGCTGAAGGCTCTGGCCCCTATTCTGTTTTAGAGACTTTAGGAACCACTAGCAGGCCTGCATTCTGGGATCGCAGTGTTCTAGTGGGGTAATAGGGTACTATGAGCTCTTTAAGATAAGATGGTGCCTTACCATTTAAGGCTTTGTAGGTAAGGAGAGGGATTTTAGATTCTATTCTGGTTTTTACCGGGAGCCAGTGCAGAGCGGTTAATATTGGAGAAATATGATCTCTTTTCCTCGTTTTTGTCAGAACACATGCCGCAGCATTCTGGATCAGCTGGAGAGAATTTAGCAATGAATTGGGACAGCCTGATAGTAAGGAACTGCAATAATCCAGTCTGGAGAGTTAAATGCGTGGACTAGTTTTTCTGCATCATTTTCAGACAGGATGTGCCCGATTTTTGCAATGTTACGTAGGTGGAAAAAGGCAATCCTTGAAATTTGTTTTATGTGGGAGTTAAAGGACAAATCCTGATCTATGCTATCCATAGTTGCTATATCATCAGATAGTGAGTTTCTAAGGTGTTTAGGCCCAAGTACTATAACTTCAGTTTTGTCTGAATTTAGTAACAAAAAGTTGAAGGTCATCCAGGACTTTATTTCCTTAAGACACGCTTGGAGTTTAGTCAACTGATTGGTTTCTTCTGGCTTCATTGATAAATATAGCTGGGTATCATCCGCATAGCAATTGAAATTTATGGAATTTTTCCTGATAATGTTGTCTCAAGGAAGCATATATTGGGTGAATAGGATTGGTCCAAGCACGGAGTCCTGCGGAACTGACTATGTAAGTATTCTGATTTCGTCAGCTCTCACCATCTTTGAGCTATTATCCAATCATTTCACTGTGAACTGTTTGTAGTTTTCTTATGAATTGCCGATTGATGATCTTAACTAAACTAATTAAAACAAATTACCCATTTGGTGTCTCTGCTGTCATAGGTATCTTTCCCTTTCTCAATGTGATTGATGTCTTTCCTGATTGAAATGTTATTGAGTGTTTGAATGTCAAACTGCTGAAACGTTCATGTTAGGCTTTGAGCCTGCTGTTCATGATAAAGCACAATAGAGCTGACAGAAAGCAGATACAAGCAGCAGAACTGTAGAGACAGAACAGATCTACCTGTACAAACTGTTCTAACTCTGGCTTCACTAATCTCTGGTTCTTCCTGCTTTGACAAGTTGGAGAACAGCAAGATGGAGTAATACTCTCAGTCTGATCACACACACACACACACACACACACACACACACACACACACACACACTCACAGTGTTCAAAGGAATCAGATTCCCCTGCTGCAGTCTGTGAATGTAAACAGAGCGAAGCTGCCCACAGCCTTCTGTCAACCTGCACAGCCTCTTGCTGTTCCACTGGACTTCCTGTGACACTTAACAGCTTCTGTTAGGTCTTCACATTGTTTCTACACAACATGGGCTCTCAATTCATGTTTACAATGCATTTTGTCATAGAATCATGCCAAGAGTCAATGTCATGTGTCTATCTGAAGTTAAGAAAGGGCACAGCTGGTGGTCAGAGGTGTCAATGTAGACAATTACCCACAAGAGTGCACAGCTTTGTCCTCAGAGTCTTTGTATACTATGGGGCTGGCTTCCATGCAATACAGCACCCTCTCAACGCCCATGCCTCCATTTCTGCTCTTTGTAGTTCTTGTCTTCTCTTTATGACTGAACTGGTTCTTTTCCACAGTTATGCTATGTATGTGTGTATGGAGACTTGGTTGGAAAAGCTCCAGCGAACCTATTGTTTGAGATAGTGTTGAAAGCTGACAGTCGCCCTCCACTTCCCCTAAAATAATTTTCCATATAGTCAAAATAGAATCAAGAGAGTTTGTAAAACAAACAAACAAACAAAAAAAACCCAGTTGACTTCAACTTCAACTCATTTGGGTCCCAGATACTAGGGTTGAGACTTGGCCAGTTTGATAAAACTGCCACACTGTGAGATTAAAACCAAATATAAATGACATGTGCATATAGCATCTCCAATGTATTCAAATTGTGAGGAGTGTGCGTTCATGTCTCACTAAGGCATCTTACTAACTTCTTCCCCAGAGTCTTTGTGCTTTCCCATCTCACAGGTGGATAGTGGCTGCACCTGGATTATTCCTTCTGCCATGGCCCTGCTTGAAATCCACTGCGGCTGTTATTATTAGTCACAGTCATGGTCATATTTTATCATTATTAGATTCATAGTATTGCTATTATGCACACATACTATCTGATACTAATATGCTATACAGATAATATGCTGTATACTTATACATATACTATACTATATATACACTATATATTATAAACTTTATTATTGATAAAATCTCTATTATTATAGCTGTCATTTTTACTGTCATTGCTATGCATCCCTCTCGCTTTCTCTCTCTCCATATATCTCTCTTCATTGGTGGAGATTGCTGAGAGCAGCAAAGAGCCAGAGAGGATGCTCTGCCTTGAAGCCAAGTTCAGGGCCAAAAAGTCCCCCTCTGTTTGTTCTCCTAAAAATAATACCTCAAATGTTGCTGTCTGCTTTCCACATCCCTCATACATTCTAGAAATCCTTTAAAGGTTTTAGTCTTGTACTTTGCATGTAGCAGGCGAATAGATGTGTACTTATTTTACTTTTACTTTAGTGGGTAGGACTCATCTCCATGTGACAGAAAAGACCTCAAACACATACACTGGGAGATTTATATAAAATTTAGTCCTGATGTGGACTCATTGTACATTTAGTAAAGGGTAATCGAAATGAGTGTGTGTGAGTGTACATGCTTGGTTTCCATCACTAATAGCCCAGTCTTGTCAGCTGCTGTAAACAGTGAACCATCTCCAAACATTACCTTATTAAGAAACAAGAGACAGACAGAGAGGAGAGCTTGAAGCTGGTTCATACCTGCCCCCCTTCTCTCACACACACACATCTTAGTTACACATCAACTTGAACTCGAAAAAAATCTATATTCATAAAACATTCATTCATTTTCTTAACCACTTATTCCATAAGGGCCGCGGGGGGGTGGGGGGTGGGGGGGGTAGGCTGGAGCCTATCCCAGCTGACTTTGGGCGAAAGGCGGGGTACACCCTGGACAAGTCGCCAGTTCATCGCAGAGCACATAGAGACCATTCACACTTATATAAAGGAATATATAAGTGTGAATAAAGATAATCCCAGTGATAACAAGTGGAACCAGATAGATACATTCACCACTGTGCTCTCCAGTCCAGGTGACCAGTGGGTGGAGAACTGACACCTTCACCCTCAGCAGCAGGTGGTGAATCATAACATATGGTTTTCATGTGACATGAGAGACCCTGCTGCCAAACATGTTGGGAAATAAGTTCATTCACTTTCTGGCCGAGAGTTAATTGAGAGAATGTGTAGACTTGTAGCTTAACGAAAGCGCTAGTGTCAAAATAACCAGATTTCTTGCGAAGTCCAGACACTAAAAGCTGACTAAAACACATGTGAACACTTCATGTTATGACAGAGCTCAGATGCTGCAGTGCATCAGCCTCAGAGTGAAACCTGAATATCTGCAAGAGTTTCTATTTTAATAAATGAGTGTCCACTGAAATAAAAGTCCTCCAGACAGTGGTGGTGGCTTGTCTGCAGAACTGCTTTGAAAATGCAGGTCAGGTGTTGACTTCTATTTGCACATTTGCATATTAGGAGCTTCACTTTAAGTAAAGAGAACATGCAGTAAATCCAGTCGGTGCTGTAGTTGTGTGTTGTTTGCATGTTATTTACTGTAATATTATGCTGCTCTGCTGTTCGTGACGGAGGAAAAAAATCACCTCTTTCCTGTAGGTGTGTGTGTGTGTGTGTGTGTGTGTGTGTGTGTTTCTTCCGGTATGTACCGGTATGTACACATGCATCCTACTATTATTTTGTTTTTGGTGCCTCAGTGTGTGATACCGAATCATCTGTACACTGTATGTATGTGTTTTCGTGGCGTCTGCATTTAGTTGCGGGTCATTTCATATTCATGTCTAATTCCAGTTGTACATAATTGAGAGGCAGAGGCGGCACGGCAGAGTTAAGGGCAGCAATGTTCGCAAACACAAACCTGATGAATTTTACAACACTTCGCAGCGCTTTACTGTGTTTTACAGCATACAAACAGACACGCATGGCTGCCCAGGGATACGCCGGCTCTCCGACGCTGCCCTAGTTCTGGTTCTAATTCACCTCCTCCTCTCTCCTCATTGTTAGGTTTCTCCCTCTCTGCTCTCTCCTCCTGTCCCCCCCCCCCCCTTCCCTCCTCTGTGTCACCTTTCTGTCTGTCAAACTGTCTCTCTGCTCATTCAAGTCGTCTTGGCTCTCTCGATGACTCGTCCAGCAGTCTTTCTCTCCTCAAGGTTAATCAGTTTATTCCCTGAGAAATAAGTGGATGCTAATTTTCCTTCCACACCTGTCCTTTAAATACTGCTGTTCATAATGCAGGTGACAGTCGTACAGCAGCAGGTGAGTAATGTTTTGCACTGACTGTTATGCATCAAACAATCGGACTGTCTTCATCGACTGAGCATTTCTTTTCTCTGTAATTTAACCTCAGGGAAGGCAGCATCTGTATATTAACCTTAGCATCAGCTTTCAAAACTAAATGCAAATCACTGTGTGCCTGAACTGATGTGATGTAAAGCCATCAACATCGTTTACACAGCAGCTTAAGGCTTTTAAGAGAAGGGGCCTTGTTATTCTGAGCAAGGACACAAAGATACTGTACAGCTACAGATAACTACAGCGGCTGGAGATCAAGTCCAGTCCACTCTCAGCTGGCGTCAGGCTGAGGTGTTGAGAGATAAGTGGCACCGATAGCAAGACAAACACTCAAGCTTTTCATCAAACATCATCAGACACCAAACCAGACATTTTGCATAGGGACAAATGTTAAAACGTTCGTTGAATCATGATGAAAAGCAGCAGTAACACAGGACAACGCAGAGAAATACAGGAGTTGACAACTGTGGGAATGACTTATGACTAATGTTAGGTGAACTCAGCTTCAGAACAGAACCCACAAGGAGAAAACAGAGTAAAAGAAATTCCATATTATACACTACACACTCAATATGTGTACTATTGTTCAATGTACTACTGTGTAAATAAATAGCTGTAATAATAACCAGTGCCAGCCAACCTCACCTCTCCTGGAATATGCAATAATCCCTGATGTAGCAGTAATAATGAAAAGAATCATATTATGCATGCATTAAGAAGATATATAAGAAGAGATGTGAGCCACAGATGAACTTGCTGTGGATCTCGCGGGTGTCTTCGTTGCCAAATAATCCTTAAATTACTGGAAAAGGTAAACAACTAATGATATTTAAATGTTTTTTCAAATATGTAGCGTGTAGCCATTGTTGTTGTTGTTGTCAATGTCGCATTGCATTGTGGGATATTTGTACCGGAAATAGTGTCCACCTCACGTACTATTAAGTTCATACTGTGGTTTCAGACATACTAAAAACTTACATACATATTTTAGCTTCCTCAATAGTATGTTAGTATAGAATTTTGGATGGGCCATTTCCATATGTTTTGTTTTTGCTTATTTTGTGCTCGATGACCTTGAGTTCATTTATGAGTTTGCATCATAAAACTGCACTTTTAACTGTTTCATGTAAAGTTAGTGTAGCAGAAATATGTTTACCGGCAATAGAAGACACTGGGTCATTGTGCAGCGGATGAATACATGGCTGCTCCTGTGAAAAAGTTCCAAAAATTAACCAACCGCATCAATTATATTGATGTCACAATGTTTAATATCTCAAAATATATCTGCAGACTAAACGTCATTAAAAAAAGGCAATATTGAAATTTAATGAAAATGTATTTTATTTCTTCAAAATCACCATACATATAATTTCATAATTCCTAACTTTTGATCCCCCTTGTGGTAGATTCGACTGGTCCATTAGACAAACAAACAAACAACAAATCAACAACAGGCAATCGAAATACTGTCCGTTTAAAAGATAAACCTACTGCTAATCACATACAAAGTCTTTGTAAAATGCTTTAAGATTGAGGTTAGATAATACCAATCAGCCATTATACAGCATGCTTTAGTGTGCTGGAAGAAATGCAGCCCAAGATGAATTTTAGCCCGCTGCTCATTAGCCAAAGGTTACGTGACCGGTGGGCCAACCTTCCAGAAACATGGTGTGTTTAGTCTCTAGGAATGAATGAGAAGAGAGGGATCATTACTGTGGCCTGCAGAGGTCAAACAAGTGTTGGAGCTGCTGTTAAAATATGATCACAGCTCAGCCCATTGTATCTGCAGGCTTAGAGTGCGTGTGCGTGTGTGTGTGTGTGTGCGTGTGCGTGCGCGTTGCAGTGTGTCTGTAGCCTGAGGAGGTTGCAGACAGGTCGGTGCTGCCTGTCATTCACTGCACAAGCAG
>JAPZEA010000026.1:939778-951836 GCA_029783685.1 Heniochus monoceros
GGGTTTCAGGGTAAAGGGTTCAGGTAGCAGGTACAGGTTTGGGCTCAGTGTATATGTACTGACAGGGCTGATGAGGGAAGGTGGGCAGGTAGAGAGTGGCAGACAATGCGTCTCAGTGCTCCGCCTTGTATCCCTCTCTTCCACAGTCGGTAAAGGTTGACCTGGACCTTGACTCCTACCCAGCTGCTCCCCTACTGTCCCACCTCTGCAAGCCCAACAACTGCAAGCTCAACAGCCACAAGCCGCTACAGCACAATATGCAGCAGCAGCAGCTGCCCAACCGCCGCCAGGCTTAGTGTGTCACTCAGTTTTTAGTCATTTTATTTAACACAGTTTAGCAATACAAACATTGCAAGAATAACATAAGATTAAACTAAAACTGAAATAGATTTGTACATTGTAATATTTAGGAAACACCTTTTCTCCACAAGATCCTTTTCATTTCAGGTAATATTATACTTAAATGGTGCATAATCCCAAACAAATTAGCAGTGTGACTGTGTAAATCTTCATTATTTCACACATGTTAATTCAAGTCAAGTATTCAGGAACCTAGTCAGAGCCTCTTGGACTCTTTGCACTTCCATTAGTTGGATTACTGTCCATTCTAACGAGACAGGCTTTCTACCCCCAATTTATTATGTGCAACCCAATAAGGCTCCCAGGCTGGGTCCTGAAAAACTGTGCCCTGGAATCAACACCCACCCCTCACTCTCCGATCAGATCACTCTATACTTCAACAATCCCTGTTATGTGGAAGGCATCAATTGTCATCCTTGTTCCTAAAAAAACAAACCCATCAGTGCTAAGCCACTACAGGCTTGTAGCTCTAACCTCCGTTATGATGAAATGCTTCGAGAAACGGGTGCAAAACATTATCAGTCCATACATTCCACCATTCTTGGATCCTGTCCGACTTGCATATGAGCAAAGGGGAGACACAGATGATGCAGAGGCCTCTCTACTGCACTGTCTGCTACAACACCTGGACAACCGCGGAAACTATGCCAGGCTTCCTTCCATCGAATTTAGCTCCGCCTTTAACTCAATCCAGCACCACCAGGTAATCAAGAAACTGCACCATCTCCAAGTTCCATCAGCACTAATCTGCTGAATCCATAGCTTCCTCTCCAACAGACCACAAGCTGTAAGGGACGGCAATCCACTGTCGCCCATCATTTTCAATACCAGCGCTCCACAGGGGTACAAACTATGTCCATTTCTCTACACCCTCTATACAAACGACTGTGAAAGACAATCCACCAACACGTTTACTTCAGATATGCAGATGACACGGCCATCCTCACACTGCTCAATAACAATGACTCTCCCTGCCTATCAACATTCCATATCCAATTTTTAGCACATGGTGCAGCGTTAGCATTTTCTACATTAACATCTCTTGTTTTTCTCTTTTCCCCTGCACCCGCTACCAGTGAAGACTATATATGAGTAGAAAGGCTCGTTTTAGCAAAAGCCATTGAAGCTTTAAATAAGTAACCTTCTCTTAAATTACAAAAAAATCCAGAGGTGTCAGTCCATGTTTGTGTCTCTGTTGTCTGACCCTGCAGTGTCCCTGTAAATCCTGCATTTTGACTATTTCTTTATAATGCTGTACTTCTTCTCACTTGTTTGTCCCATCTAGGGATGTTGGGAAAATCTATCTATCTATCTAAATGCTGAATATATTTTCATATATTGAATGTATTGATCGCTGCATTGTATTTAGTAGGAAATACACACATATTCATGCAGTTTGTCGCTTCTCTCCATCATTATTAGTCTTAATCATAATAATAATGCGTAGTCAGTAGCAATAACAATGATAAAATGCATTTGTTTAAACCACGTCTAAAACAGTGGAGTGTTTCACATTACACATAAAGCATGAACTTCAAATTAGCAAAGATACAGTACAACATAATAATGTTATAAAATAACACAATACAATAAAACCAACAGGAGAAAAGGAGACATCTTGTTTCATGTGATACCTCAAGTGCAATATGTCACTCTTAAAAATTAAAAGAATGAGTGCTGAGGAGAAGGTTTCAGAATATTTATACTGTACAACCCCTGCACTAAGCTAACACATCCTGGACCAGTCTGTGCACTAAACACGGATGAATCAAACTGGCATCAACCCACCATCTCACTTCACTCACCAGTGAAACAGCAAACAAGCTGATAAAATGTCAGCATAACTGGCCTTACTGGGATTATTAACTGTATTGTATTACCACATTTCAATTTTTTTGTAATCCATTACATTACTGAAAAAAATGTAGTCACATTACCGTCCAACACTGATTACTTACCATGTTAGACAGAAGACAAGGCATGCTAGAATGTGTTCTGAGGGCTGGGCCAAACGGGGACACAGACTGTCCGTCCACAACAAAATTAAAGGCTAAGGAGGCTGTTTGGAGATTCAGCAGCATCAACTACTCCAGAATCATTGCAACACACACGGTATACGTTACATCATTTGACACCTGTATGAAGAGAAAAGCTAGTCATCTTGCAGTATCATTGTCAGAAGTGTTTATCATGGTTTACGTGTCTATTTAATGAATGAATATTGGTCAGAATATTTTTACTGGATTTTTGAAACTCTCTAATTGTCTAATTCAGGCAGCTGAAGCCTCATGTTAGCTTCTGTTTAACTTTAAAACACACTTTTGCACAGAGCTGAGACTGAGGATTTTGTTCCTCAAGTCTTACAGTGTAGCCCTGCTGAGTGGATACCTCTCCATGGCCAGTATAGAGGAGAGGCCATATGATGTGCGTATGCTATGTAAGCGTTGTATTGAGACCAACTTTCCAACCTTATTCCTTAAGCAGTGACACTAAACAGCATGGGGCAGCATGTAAGAGCACTCTGTGCAGGTTTACATCTTTATGTCTTTATTTGAATCTCTCTTCAGCCACAAGGGTCCATGCCAGAAAATGAAGAAAAGGTCAGTCCATCAGCAGCTAAATAACAGCTGCTGTTTACTGACTGAGAAGCCTGAACAGCCCTCAGTGGAGGTGAAAGGGGATAATATGTGTGGCTTTATGTATGGAATATGCATTCATCATGGACTGTTTTTGTGATTGAAAAAGCAGCATCATGGGACATTGACAGCATACTAACAAGAAGAGGAAAATACGGAAAATATCTAATTAGAATAAATGTGTGTTTGGTATTCCCACATTCAGAGGAATATTGATCAAACACACAATAAATATGTAATCAAACAAGTTGCAATTAATCCATTATGTTAGAGAAGCCTGGGCAAAATGGGCATGTCAATATGCGAATTTTAATTTGATTTAATTTAGAGCCAACATCAATAACTCTCAAGGATGCAAATTCACACAGATAAATCAAAAAACAGAGGATATGACACGAAACCAAATGACAGAGAAAGAAAGAGGTGGAATATATGAGGAAGTTGGTGGGTATGGAGCAGGTCTGAGGGCCACAGCAGTCTGTGGTGTTTATACCTCAGAGAAATCACTTGCTTCACGAGCTACAAATGTTAGATTTGCTGAGTGTGAAGGCCGGGGCCGTGGAGGGATCGATGGAGGCCGTCCCCGGTCGCAGCTGAGCGATTCGCTTTCTGCCGATAGGGAGGCAGGGCAGACGCTCCCAAGATGGATGGAGAGAGGAGAGGAGAGGAGAGGAGAGGAGAAGAAAAGATAGGAGACTAGGGGGAAGGAGATGAGAGGGGAAAAAGAGGGGGAGGGGAGGATACAATATGAAGCTAAAATTACAGAAGAAAACTAGAAAATTGATTAATAAAAGAGGACAGGAATGGCGAAAAAGGAGAAAGAGAGCAAACAAAAGAGAAAGTGGATGATGAGGTAAGGACAGGGAAATAGAGAAGTGTGGAAGAATGAAGGAAAGAGAAAAGGAGAAGATGAGACAGGAGAACAAAAGGTATCACATCAAATCCAAAGGTGGGCAGCAGAACAGAAAAAGATGAGAGGAAAAGGAAAGAAGAGAATGGGAGAAGAAGGCATGTGGGAAAAGAAATGAGAAAAAGAAAATACAGTGGAGAGGAGAAGGGAAGAGGAAATAGGGGAGAAGATGGGCAGAGGAGATGAAGGGAGAGGAAAGACGATGAAAGAAGGAAAGAGGAGAGGAGAAAAAAGGAAAGTAAAGGTGGAGAGGGATAAGGCAAGGTATGAAAGAAGAGGAAAGGAGAGGAAAAAGAAGAGTGGAAAGGAAAAGAGGTGAGAGAAGAGGAAAGGGGGAGAGGGGAATAATAGAGGAGAGGAACAAAAGCATGGCGAGAAGAAAGGAAAGGAGGAGTGAAAAGGGGAGGGGGATGAGGAAAGGAGTGGTGATTTCAGAGCTGTTTTGGTCTGGTCAATCCAGTGTGGAGACACACACGTGCACACACCCTGACATTTCATGTGTGAAGGGTGGTGGTGACGTGTCAGCAGTGAAGAGTGGCCCTGTTGGAGCGCCGGGCAAGTCCAGTGTTGATCAGACACTTTAGACTTTAGACCAAATGGTCATCTCTGCTGTACTGCGTTTTCTTAAAGGGGACATCTCAGAGAAAAATAATAATGCCCGATCCCACCTCCACTATCTCCCACGTTGCTCATGCAGGTTCCCATACACCTTTTTTGACATTTTGAAGTCACGTGTGTAAAAAATAAAATGAATAGTAGCTGAATCCCATTCTTCAGTTTCGGGGTCCTGGTATTGCGCCGGTTGGCTCTGTCCCACCGTCATGGTTTACTGGAACACCTGAGCCATTGTTAATGTTAGTAGGGACATCTGTTTCTTCTGCTGTGACAAGTCAAAATGTCTGCTATGAAAAAGATCTTTTGGCATTGACAATAGGCCCCTGGCACAGACTGCCCTCTTACATAGGTCACGAGCAATAACCATTCACACGTACACACCGATGGAACGAGAGCAATTTGGGGTTCAGTATCTTGTATAAGGATACTTCGCCATGTAGACGGCAGCAGCCAGGGATCGAACCACTGACCCTCTGATAAGTGGAAAACCGATTTACCTCCTGAGCCACAGCCACCCCAGACTGGTTTAAAGTAAAAAAAGGCTGTGGTTTAGATTTAATATATGAACTGCTGCAACGGTGACTGTGGAAATGGCTGCAGGACTCATCATATTCCATTTTCTCTTCTTGACTGTGTTATCTTATCACTAGCTCTCTCTCTCTCTCTCTCTCTCTCTCTCTCTCTCTGTCTCTCTGTGTCTCTCTCCTGCTATCACAGCCTGAATGAAAAAGATGTGCACAAAGTCTCCCTGCCTTTAACACCCAAAGATGGCAAATAACACCACAGCCTATCAGAAGGTGAGATCAAGTGTGTGCAATTTTCTGCAAAATGTGAAAAAAAAAAAAAAGGATAAAAATATCATGAATATTCAGGGTGGGAAGCCTGTGGTATCTTCAGTGTCCCATTTAACAAATAACAGAACGTTCCAGCAAGATCTAATCCACACCTCAGGAACAGACTGCAAATACACATGATCCGCATGACCTTAGTGTGTTGCTGCAGTGTGAACACTCCCAGGCCAAATTTCTGAGCAGTGTGATGTCTAGTTCGTTCTCTACCATGTAAAAAAAAAAAAAATTGGCAACATGGCAATGTCAAACAGTGAGTCCACCATTTAGTCCACATTTAAATATCTCATCAACTATTAGATTGCCATGGAATTTTGTACACATATCCTGTTCGCAAGATGATGTCTCAGAATGACTTTGGTGATCCCCAGGCATTTCCTCTAGCGCCACCATGAGGTTAACCTTTTTGTTTCTGAGTGAAATGTTTCTGTCAACTGTAGGATAGATTGCCATAAAATTTGGTATATATATTCATGCTCCACCAAAAATGAACCTCTGTGACTTTGGTGGACCTCTGACTTTTCCTCATCCATGTTCATTGTACTCTGTGCTAATTAACAAATTAGCATGTTACGTATGCTAACATGGTGATGTCAGCATTTAGCTCACACACCGCTGTATCTACAGCCTCACAGGTCTGCTAGCATGGCTGTAGACTCTTAGTCTTGTTAATTGCGAATGAACATTGTGACCAATTGACCAATAATGTCTGAGTTACTTCACAGTTAGCCATTTTCTTTAAACATTACCCCTTAGAGGATAACATTGCTAATGAAGACAAGGCGCATGACGTTTACTTGGATCAAGTCAAACAACCTTGCAAACAGTCAGCGCTAGACAGGGGTGTGTTTAGGGTCAAAATATTTAACACGAACACACAGTGTTGCCAAGTTGACACTGATGTTATCCCTAGATATTCCAACCTTTCTGACCCTCTCAGTGATTTCATTTCTAAAAAGCAACTAGCGACTAATCTAGTGAGTTATTGGGAGCCTCAGGGGGAAAGTGAGCAATACACGTAAATATATTATATTGTAATTTATTCCCATGCATGTTGCTCAGACTAATCTCAGTCAGCGGCTCTTCTGGCAGCAGCACAGTGTCTCTCCCTCTCTCCAGGCGTGAGAGCGAGGTGTGAAGGCTCTGTGTCTGTGGCGCTCTGAAACTTTCAGTTTGGGTCATTGTAGCTACCCCTGGCCGTCCACAGACGGCGGAGGAAATATATGAGACCCATTCAGATGTGTCTCTTATGAAGAGCCTCGCAGTATCCTATGTCTGGTGGCCTAAAATGGATCATGATCCACAGAACAAGGTAAAATCAAGCATACAGTGTCAGACCAATCAGAACATGCCACCATCAGTCCTTTTGCACCCATGGGAGTGGCCATACTGCCCCTGGTCTAGGTTACATTTGGATTTTACTTGCACCATCATGGGGCAGATATTTCTGGTAATGGTGGGTGTGCACTCATGCCACTCATGACACTTGGGTCACAAACAATGGCCCGACATTCACCAGTGAGCAGTTCAAAAGTGGTTTGGTCTGGACTGTTCAGACAATGGAGGATGGCTTAAAGCAGATGCACTCACACTCACCTTTCATGCTTTCATGTTTCGTGTTTGAACATTCATGAGCGAGACAGTCAAAACCTGATGACAATGTCTACATGAGAGATTTCCACAGGAACAACCAGTAATGGCTCCTGGGGGTTATTCTTAAGCAGAGTGTCTGTTGTTAAGCTGACTGACGGACGTGTTTTCCGCAGGCATGAGGACCATGTGTGCTTGTATCAGGATACAAACTGAGAGACAAACAGTTCCATGGCATGTCCACTGGTAAGCCAGACTACTGTGGGACCAAGTCTACCAGTGACGTTACAAGAGAGAGATCTGTTTTGCCTGCAAAGGATGGACCTTATCACACTGACAAACAGGCCCCCTCAGGCCGCCTCAGGCCGCCTCATGCCCCAACACAGGATCCACTCAAGACACCCTCGCTGCCAGAGCCTCCTTGGTCACAAGTGGTATTGTGCAGATCACAGTGCATTTGCAAACCACCAGAAAGACTAAATGCTTCATGGGACAGCTGTGTTAGACTAAATGTTGAATCCATTGTGTTTTTCCATTGTATTTGTATACTGTTGCTAAGACACTAGTATAAGTAAGTGGTGTACGCAGCTTAAAGTCACTGCATTTATGGTTTCGAAGTTAATTTTAAATGAGGGAATGTTGGAATTTAAATGGGAGAAATGTTGGAATGTGAACATTATGGAAATGAGTCAAAACTAATTAGGATAATGGGTTGCTGTTTTTAACTGCCACCGTTGTTAATAAGAATTCAGCTGAGAGTTTGCAATGGTCTGAGTTGAAAAGACCTGCCAGAATATCTCAGTCATGCCTTCCACCTTTGCTTAGCCTGCAGTCTCTCTTTCTCCCTCTCTTCCTGTGTGTGTGATTGTCTGAATGGAGACAGGTGTGCTGAAGCCAGAGCAGAGCACCACCAGCTGTGTCCCATCCTGTAATCAAGCCTCATACAAAGACTCAGCTCTGCTACAGAGCTGATCCTAGTACCTTCTCAGTCAGTCTGCGTTTCCAGCCTTTCTACATCGCATTTGCTCGTCGCCGATTGACCTTGAATAATCCGGTTTCTCCTCTCCCTGCCGTTCCGTCTGCTCTGCCCTCTCTCAAATTCCTTTGTCTTGTTAGGCCTGCTCCACTGTCTTGGACCTCCGTTCGGCTTCTCCCCAGATCCTCTGCCAGCCCAACTAAAATAAGGCAAAGGTTTTGCAAATATTTGACAAAATAAGCACCTGTAACTCTATAGTACACCACTTCTTAAACTTCTTAAACTCACCATCAGATATTGACCCCTGATTCCAGATCTTTATTTGACAAAATGAGTTCTAACAGGTGAACCTAAAGCGAAGTCTCCACAGAACCGCAACAACAGAACCAACACTGGTCATTTCATAATTTCCTTGTAGAACCAAGTTTAAGTAAATTTAATCTTGGATCAATTTATTTTTTGTAGTTGTTTTTGCTGGTAATTTTTGAGCAGCAGAACAAGAAAACACTACTTTGATATGTAGTCACATTATAAAGTTGATACCTCTGGCTACTAAATGATCTACTATGTTTACCAGCTAGTCTCGAACTGTGTCTGGCTGTTTTGAGCAGGTAGTGTGATTGGTTTGGTCAGAGCTTTTTCACTAAAAAGCTACCTACCTCGGTTGAAAACAACACTGATGACAGAGCTGAGACTGAACCCAGACAGTAAAGTTACAGGCTATGAAAAGCAACAAAAACAATGAGCTGTAAGGGATAAGCCTAAGCTCTGTAGGGAACTGCAGAGTTTCTGATAAGTCTCTATGCACTGGTCACTACAAGCAACCCCATTACAAATCATTTGAGCCTCATTAACTTCTGTCACACAGTTGCTGTGAGAAAGTTTTGAGGTTCTGATGAAGGTGTGGGCACAGACTTAAAGTCTCAGTGTCTCATTGTAAAGCAGTACTTGTCCAACTGACACAGCACGTCGCCTCAGGTTAACTGAAAAGCTCTTTCTTTTCAATGTGTTAATCAATAAAAAAACACAACTCAAACTTATTGTACCTTTCCATTTGAGCCTTATCTGTACCATTCATAATTAAGGCTATTCAAAATGAGTGTACAATTGCACTTATGAAAATGTTCCCATTATGCTGTGCTGCAATCAAAATGTTGTTTCACAAGCATTGCTGCTCTATTGATTGAAAATATTATTGACATTCAAACAGTGAGACATTTTTACAAGAGTGAAAAATGTGTTTTCTTAATGCAGTGTGTCTGGAGTGATTTGAAGTGGGTAAATGACCCATTTCCTTTTCCATTATGAAAAATCAAAGCGCTCCTGACTGCTCTGATTTTATTCAATCTGGTTTTCTGTGCAGTGATTTCTGGTGACCTCTCTATTCATGTCCCATTCATGCTGAGATGCTTCTTCATCAACGAGATCTTGATCATTATCACCCCCCTCCACACACTCCTGGCCAGGACTCATCAACTGCACAGTGCAGAGTGCCAGTTTGAAGATCTGAAGAACATACGCATGCTGATGTGCTGATACACATTGTCGCCTGATGAAATACAATCAAGTTTCAGGTTCATACTGTCATGCACAACTTACTAAACACCAGCAACTCCCAGAAAATGTATATATAGGAGTCATCTGGTAGCAGCCTCTCTGTACACGATGCTATGAAGAATTAATAAATCATCCATGCTGGGGCACTCTGCTATGATGTTTATGATGACATATTTGGAATCACAGAGCACTTAAATTTTTGGTGAGTGGGTGTTTCTGATTGCAGTGTAGTTTCCTTTCATCATACTGAGATTAGGAAAACCTAACTGTTGAGTGGAAACCCACCAGAAAGTGATACTATTGATATTTGTTAAATAAAACTACACATATGAAGAAATCGTAACATTCCAATACATACAAAAATGTTATGTTGAGTGGAATGAGGCAGGAAAAAATTATTGAACATTTTTTGATGCCATGTCTTTGTTTGCACTGACAGCTTCAAGATGCTTCTTGTACAAAGAAACTAATCTGCCACAGTCATCAGGTGATATTTTGGCTCACACAGACAGTATGGAATCTCTAACATTCTGGGGTCTATTGCTAAATCTTGATCTTTAGTTCTTTCCAGAAATGTTCTATTGAGTTTAAATTCTAGTGATTGACTCGCACATTCAAAATCCTTCATTTTTGTCCTCTGAAACCAAACCTCTCTTTGCAGTATGTTTTTGGGTCAGCCTGCACCTCATTTTCATTGTCCTGATGGATGGAAACAGATTTTTCTCAAGAATTTGCTGGGACAAGGCTCCATTCATCTTCACTTCGATAAGAGAAACAGCCCCATACCATGGTGCTTCCACCTCCAACCTCCACTGTAGGAATGGTATTTTTAAAGTCATATGAAGAGCCATTTCTCCTCCAAACATGGTGTGTTTTTGTTACAGAAAATTGCGATCTCCAACTAAATCTCTGACGGCCTGGTTGGAATCTTACAAGGATTATCCACTTACAGATAATGCCGCCGTTGGTGATTATGGGAACCTTTAGGCTTTGGCAAATCTGTTGGTAACCAGTACCATTGCCATGTTGCTTAGCAATGCTGTTGCAAAGGTCTGCTCATCATGAGATATTTCTTGCATGATAGCTTGGAAACAAATTATTTATTTGCAGTCAGAGGTGGGTAACCATTTTTAAAGGCAAGGAAGTACTAACCTACCAGCATGCATATACCCAGTCGATTCTTATTTGCAAAGATAGGAGAACCAATGTGCAGTTTTATTGTGTTAATGCCAATGTTGACTTCCATTTCCTTTTTAACAGCGAGAGGACAAAGTGGCCATACATACATGGCTGACTTCGGAGCAGGAACCGAAGGGAAACTTCCAGATATTAGCATAGGTCAAAAGTCAAACTGCAATAGCATTTGTGGAGGCCAGAAACTGGTCAGAAACTAATCAGGAGGATGTCCTTGTGCTTCACATATGCCAAAAGCATGTGACGATAATGAGGTATGCCAAAACAGAATAATGGCAGACAGATTTTGACATTTCATACTGTGCTTTTGCAAGGCCAGAAGGGAGAAAATTGGCATGACCTTGCAACAACTTGTGTCACCATGACAAACTCCAGAGTCCTATGTTGAAGCTTCCCCCTATCCGGAAAGCTATGTGTCATTGTCCTGCTAACAAGATTAACTGCAGAATTGGAGTCATCAATACTCTTTTCTTTTATTCATCTGGACACAAACTCACAGAGAAGACTCCAACACACCGATAAACAAAGGACTATTTCTTCACTTGGGACAAAAACTGGTGTCTCACCTTTAAGACTGAATAACAAAGAATAAAATACAATCAAAGGGACAATCAGCTTTCTGTCTGTAACCTACATACAATCATCCCTTTGTCTCTTCCTTGAGTTAAGGAGATTAATATAACTTTGACATTTCTGATACCGATACTCTACTGCAGTCTTCTGTTGTTTTGTCTATCAACACGATGTCTGGTTGGTTAACCACCACCTTCTTGTCAGTTTGGATCTGGAAGTCCCACAGGATCTTGGCTCGGTCATTTTCCACTATCTTAGAAGATGTCTTCCATTTTGACTTTGGTACTTCCAGCCAATACCCAACACAGATGTTTCAGTACATTATGCCTGCCACTTGGTTGTGGCATTCCATGTGCACTTTTCCTGCCAGCATCTTACAACCTGCTACTACTGTATGTGCTGGACTGTCTCAGTAGCACCTTTGCACAGCCTGTACATGGGGTCCTGTCTGGTGTGGTAGATCCCTGCTTCTATTGATCTTGTGCTGAGGGCCTCTTCTTGTGCAGCTATGATCAGTGCTTCTATGCTGTCCTTTAGTCCAACCTTTTCCAGCCACTGGTGGGATTTCTTGATATCAGCCACTTCCTCTATCTGGTAGTGGTACATGCCGTGAAGGGGCATTGGATTTTGACTATCAACACCAGAATGGATATACACATTGCAAGACTGAGGTACACATTTGTCCTATAAATAGGCCACCATCAACCAAAAAAATGAGCAGAATTTGACAAGTTTCAGTCTGCATGCCCTGGGGCAAGTATTTACCAAAATCTGAAGTGACATATTGATTGCTACAATT
>JAPZEA010000026.1:1450985-1465522 GCA_029783685.1 Heniochus monoceros
TACCTGTGGAATGTTCCAAACAGGTGTTTTTGGAGCGTTCCACAACTTTCCCAGTCTTTTGTTGCTCCTGTCCCAACCTGCTTGAAACATGTTGCTAGTATCAAATTCAGAAGAAGCAGATATTTACAAAAATCAATAAAGTTGATGAGGTCAGACATTATATATACTGTTTTTGTACTGTTTTCAATTGAGTATATGTCAAAAAGGATTAGTAAATTATCACATTCTGCTTTTATTTATGTTTTACACAGCGTCCCAACTTTTATGGAATAGGGGTTGTAATTGACGGCTCACGGTTACATTACCGTTAGACGGTAACCGTTAGACGGTAATGTAACGTTAACGGTAACTCATCGAGCAGGAAGGGGCGTTCCCACTTCTAATATCATGCTAATATATTGTAAAATGATGGCACAAATAATGTTGCCAGTCAAATGAGGTTTACGATAAACCTGATACCATCTCGCATAAAGTATTACAGTATTTTTCCAACAATTAAGTACTATAAACAAAGTTGTAAGCTAGCATTACTTTAAAATCAGTTACCTAACACTAACTAAAATGGCGAGTTAGGTATGGTTGACTGACTGTCCAGATACCTGTTACTGTGCCAGATAATTCCCTTTAGTTGCAGTTGTCGGGTGTGCGTCTCTGCCGTCATTCAACATCCTCAGTCTCTGCTGACGGACATAACCATGGCAATAACCAATAGGGCCGCTTACCTTAGCCAGCGGACCTGCTATGCTGGCTAACGTTAGCAAATACCAGATGTATAATTATATAACTTTAAAATAATGATATTCGCCAATCAACAACGCGCGTTAAAATAGTCAGGGTCACAGTGCTGGTATTTCGGAATCTGAATATTGTTGCAATTAAGTGCCATGTGGTACGAAAGTAAGAAGCGAAACTCATCAGATGTTCTGCCACTGCTAGCGGCTACCAAGCTAACGGCATGGTGCATTCACGTTACACGACAAAGATAGTAAATACGAAACTCTCCTCGAGAAAAATGTCCATGTACAAAAATTGTTCAGTAAAATTATTCACTTCATCAACAAATGCTTGTTCATCCCGGGTCTCTGCTGGTATATAATTCTTCACAATTGGGGTTTTGTCTTGTCCCCTATTTTTAATGTGACTGCTTGTCACCAATGGTAATGTTGTGACATAGAAATCTGTCAAGCACCTGAAAAGGGATGTATTTCAGTCAGTCTGTATGCAGTCTGTTATCAGTTTCAATGTGAAACAGCAGATTAGAAACAAGTAAACTGTAGGTTTTTTCGTCATTATGTTAAAAAAGTGACAGAAATATTTGCCAATACACACACACACACACACACACACATACACACACACACATATATGTCTATCTCTCTCTCTATATATATGTATGTATATATACACACACATATCTCTATACATATATGTATAGAGATATATGTATGTGTATATATATATGTATATGTATGTATGTGTATAGATATGTATATACACACACACATATACACGCACATATATATATATATATATATACACACACACACACAAACACACACACACACACCCCTGAGACAGCTGGTTGGTCAAGTTTAGGACTCACAGGGAGAGGCACTAGCTTACAGGCTTGCTAGCCTTAGATTTAAGATTTATCATGAGCCTAGCTAACACACGAGCATAACAACATGAGATTAAAAGCTGTTTCATGTTGAGCGAGGCCCACCCACCACCCAGAGAGCATTTGAAGCATCTGCCCTAACTGGCAACTCAGAGCCGTTTGGACATTTCTGTTTTGGGGACATGTAAACGCCTATTTTAGATCAGTCATATTCACCTCTCATAGCTCCAGGGGCCTCACCTTGGGTCCCCATGGTCAAACGACCACCTCGAGCGGTCAGTCAAGTTTATTTTACTTTGGGGCCACATAGTTTCAGCTAAGAAAGAGTATACTGTTCTAAATTATTTATTCGCTTTAATTTTAAAAGCCCTAAATATGATGAGGAAAAAGTCTACTGTATTTGAATTAGACGGTCTTTGTTCTTGATGAAGCTGTTACACAGTTATTGAGTGCTGCGCCAGAACAGCTCCACCTGTGACTGAAGTTGATCTGTAGCAGAGAAGGTGCGTAAACTGTATCTCACGGTTGAACTCATCATTTATGCATTGCTGTTGGTGTAAAAAAGGGGAAACGACAACAGATGTGCGCAGCAATCTGTTGAGGCTTTGGAGAAGGGAAGAGAAATCCAATTTAAGTGCGTATACCGGAGATGCATTTTAACACCAGGTGTAAATGTAATCCGGCTAAATCAGAGCAGAGACACAAGCCAGACATGAGACACATGCTGGTGCCAGTTGGAGAGGAGGCCAGAGTTGGAAAAAGAGGGGATATCAAGGGATCATATCCATCCTTTTGTTATTTCACCGCTGATCCATTTGCTGCTTTAGTCAGAGAGCTGGCAGCCACATCCACAGGGAGGGAAGGGAGCTGAGAGCGAGGGAAGCTTCCTGAGGAATAGGAAGAGCTCCACCTAGTGCCCGGAAAATCTGATACTTTAATGAAAATGCATGGTGAGAGAAAGAGAGAGAGAGAGAGAGAGGGTGACCATATGCTGTTGTCATATAACGGCCGTGGCACAAAGACATGAAACACAACAACTCCTTTTAATGCAAAAATGAAGCTGTGTTTGTGAAAGCACCAACCTTTTCTCACAAAACACACACCTACACACTGTTACAGAGGCTAAAAAACATGTCCATGCAACCTTTTTGTAACACTTTCTCTTTTTCCCTTTGTCTTTGTAGTTTTTAACAGCAACCAATTGCTCATTGTCGCACCGTGATCAGCCTCTGCTTTCTACACAAACACATTCCAGCACACACACACAGACACACACACACATACACACACACACACTCATATCACCCTCTCACACGGCAATATACTGTAGAAGGTGGCAGGCGGATTCGGTGTGCCTGATGACAAACACGTCTTTAATAAGGGAGGCAGCTGTGTTAGCAGATTAATTCATCAGCGGCGGTGGTTGTCTCTCTGGCAGGGAGAAGTGTTTGTTTGGTAATTTATGAGGTGCTGTTGGTGCACTGCTGCATGGAGAAACGTATGTTGCGTGGCAGGTTATGCGGTGCAGAGCTATAGTTTGCCAAGTTGGGTGTTACTGTGTCTTCTTATGAGGGATCTTCTCGGCAAGTGCGAAGCAGATCAGACACGCTGCTGATGCTGAAGTCGCACAGTGGCCAAAAGCAGCTCTGAGCTCAGATTATGTGTGACTTGGAGAATACTGAATAGTGTGTGTTAGAGTGTGGCTACCCGATCCGAGCTCGACGGTACCTGACGGGTCGGTACCTGACGGGTCGGGCCGGGTTCGGTCATTGGTTGTTGGAGTTTCATTGGACATTGAAAATGCACATTGATACGGGAAATGGAGAAACACAAGTTTTCACATATTAAAATCAAAAATATGTACAGTTGCTTTGACTCATGCTATTTTTTTTTTAAAATATATATTTATTTTGTAATTATTATTATTGTTATTATTACTGTTCATGTTTAGCTTGCTACTGCAGGAAGCCACGCACAAGGCTGATATGTCCCTCAAGGCTTTTTCTCTGTAATTCAAGACTTTTTTTAACGCACCTCACACACGCACACACACATTGCACACCCACACACACACACATGCACACACGCACACAGTGAGAAACCAGATTCTGTACTTCTAAGGTTAGAGCAGATTAACCCCTGCACACACAGACTTCCATCGGCTTTGTGTGTCTCTCTCTCCCTCTCTCACACACACACACACACACACACACACACACACACATACAAACAGTGATATCGGGCTGATCTGATGTGGTACAGCCCTAGTGTGTCCAAAGATACTCGCCAGCAACTCAGCTAGGTGTTTACTCCCATATACTGCGAGATTAAACTGTTTTATTGAACCCTACCACACACACACACACACACACACACACACACACACACACACACACACGTACATGCTCCTGTGTGTCTAGTCTATGTGCTCACACACATCATTACACAACACATTTGTTACACAAAACAGTTTCGAAATCAAAAGTGCTTGCACTCAAAATGGAGAACACAAAAAGATAAAGATGCAACGAGATAATAAGACATTCACTCACACACACACACACACACACACACACACACACACGGCGGCTATTGTTCAGCTGATGGTCCATTATCTAACCACACCAGCCCTTCTCGTCAGTGTCTGTGCTTGTGTATTTGTGGACAGCATACCTCCCACTGTGGCTGTAAGCTTTTTGTCACACTACAGTGCTGCTACATATAGTACACGTACACAAAAAAATAAACACACACACACACACACTTTATGTCCACATAGAAGAGAGCAGTACAAGGACACAAATATTGGAGCTGCAGAGCTGCAGTACAGTACATTCACAAGAAGTGGAATAGGTCTTCACAATACCAAAAATGCAGCAGTTCTCAGGGGTACAAATAGCAGTGTCTCCACCATATATTGGTATTTTGCAAGTCCTTCAGTTCCTGGGAATCACAAGTTGTTGAAGCCCTCTTACAACCATCCTGTGAGTACAGAACATCCTTGGCTCAAATATGAAAACTGGTAGTCTGCGCTTACACCCCAGCCCCGAGATGGGATTCAGAAGTGGTTGGTATTTAGTCCCACTGGTCATAAAGGCTTCCTCTTGGCTAGAGTCAAAGATGCCGACCACCTCTAAAACAAACACTGACTTGGACCCTTCATTGACCACGACTATATCTGGTGTATTGAAAAAGAGATGTGAAAAACATCTAGGCTGCGATTGCAGAGATGGAACGTGGAAGGTTTCACAGAGGAATGCTTGTACGTTCTCAGCAAGGGTGCAAAATGGTTTGATGTCCTGTGTTATGAGGTCCACTATTCTGTTGTGATGTGCTATGTACAGTCCTTTGTAAGCATAACAGCCCTTCGAGATGTGTGACATTGTTTGAATGACCTGTTCTCTGGTCTGATGTAAACAATGAGGGGCCTGAGTAGAATGGGACCAGATAGGAATCTGGTGGGAAGGACTTGTAGACTGGCTTGTATGTGAAAGTGACAATGCCCTCAACTAGTGTTGTGTCATTGAGGAATGAACAAGGGACATAATGATCAGCAGAGAGAAGACATGCAAGTTTTCCCTGAAGCATTGTTATTGTCGATGCACTTGTAGGTGTTAGCAGGTGACTGTGTCCACTGTATGTTGCTGTTGCCTTGACAGAGGTGAGTGGGTCCATTTTAATGTCCTCTGAGACCCTCACAGTCCCAGAGTCAGACCCACCCATTCCAGGGACACTCCTGGTCAGATACAAATATTCATCTGGCCGGGCTGGCTGGGTTTCAATCCGAATCCAAGAATGTGTGGCCAGCGGGACCTTACGCTTTCTTAGATCCATCAGGTAGGATTGTGCCTGCTCCTGAACATCTTGTCATCATTATTCAGCATATTGTAGGGACCTCACCATGTGGGTGAACAAAGAGAGACCTGCATGTAAAAAGAAAAGCAAAAGAAAACGATGAAACGGTGCCAACACCCTGTCAGGCCTTGCAAATCTCACCTGAGTGCAAGATTCAGTTTGAATCCAAATCCAGATTCCCCATTTGATGAGACCCACCGGGACTCAGGGGAGTCCCTGTGATATGACCATGAAGTCAGCATGCATGTAAGGATCAACGCATTCCACTACACCTCGCCTTTCTGCTGTGGCATCAAGTTGCTAAATGCTAAATATCAAACATTTGTACTTTAACTAGCTTAGGCAACAGTCTCCCACGTATAATAGACCTCTGTGTTCACTGAACCCTTGATTGATTGAAGTATTATTGATTGTTGATCGGTGCTCGTAAACCTATATAAACACTGTTGTCCTTCTAAGGAGCAATTGGTTGTGACGGTCAGTGCTTGGATTCAACCCTTCAAAATAATGCTATAAATATTGACATTTTTCATTTTTCATGAGACCACACTCATGGTTCAATTATTAGTCCCTGATTCCAGTATGGTGCCCCATAATTTTTCATACCTATTAATAAGTTCATGACGATAGTCAGAAGATGGGAAATCCACATGCTGATAAAAGTTGATGTCACATTTGTTAGCCCCAGTCTTCCCTCCCACCAGGGCTGATAAATAATGTCACGGGTGCAGTGTGTACTGCACTGAGCTCACTGTTTTGTTGTTCAGTTTACTAAGCACCTTCTGTTGGGTGTGCATAAGATGATGTTAACTTGCTCATCCCATTCTCCTACAATGTTGAATTTATGTCCAAGATAAATGTATGCCTCATGGAGGGAGTATATATGTATAGAGATTTGTTGCTTTTGTGAACAACAGGGCATGTATCATCTTTTGAGTGGATTCTATGATTCCCTCCCCTCCTCCTCTCATTTCGTATCCTTGACTTCCAGGCCTGACCACTCCAAACAGGATCTGTCCTGGTGAGCATGTTCTTAATTACACCCTCTTCTCGAGGGGCTAGCTGGATATCATCTGCATCTGATCACACTGCCTGGGTCACATTGGCACATACACTTTAACCTTTGATTGGTAGCAATTATAAAATTAATTGTGGTCCATGGACAGTCAGTTTTAGTACCTATCTGTTGGTTGAGTGAGTTTTTCACAGATGACCTGAATAAAGGAGCCTCTGTTTACATCTTTCACTATGTCTACGAATGGTTTGGGTAACTGACACAAACTCTCTCTCTCTCTCTCTCTCTCTCTCTCACACACACACACACACACACACACACTAAGTTTCCATCACTTTCAGGGACATTACATAGACTTACATTACTTCCCCAGAGACTTGCCCTAGCCATAACCATAATCGCTACTTGCCTAACCCCAACCCTTACCCTAACCTTAACCCAATTCTTTACCCTAAAATTTAATGTGTCTTGGCATTAACAATAACAGCACAGCAAAAAAGAAAAAAAAAAAAAAAAAAAGCCACACATCACCCTCCACTGGGCAAGGAAAAACCTCCCAAAACTCCACTGGTGTGGTAAGTTTTGGAAGTTCCCATGGGAAGAACACCACAAGAAGGCTCACAGATGTCTTGACATTAACAATAACAGAAAGAATCACAAGAATAGAATGAAACAAAAAATACTTGTCATGACACAACGCTCCACTGTGCAAGGAAAAACCTCCAACACCCCAGTAGTGAGTGTTATGTCTGGAAACTCTCAGTTCTGTGTTCACAGGTATATTATGCACCGCAAGTGACAGGTTACTGTGCCTTTAAGGCTTTCGGCCGTTTGTACGGCAAGGGTCGTAAATGTAAGGTTTGCGGCAGTTCAGTAAACGCAGCATGAACGGAGCTACACGGAGTGGTTATTGAGTCCTACACAAACATAACACTTGGCGAACGAGGATGTCTGAACTCGTCTTACCACCACCGCCACCTTTCCTACCTGTTCCCGGTGACCCAGCTGTTCCCTGGGACCGATGGCTGACGTCGTTTGAGGATTATTTGCTGGCTTTGGGACACACGGACCTAGCGGAGGCGAGGAAGTGCGCGCTCCTACGCCATTGTCTCGGGCAGGAGGGACAGCGAATCCTCGCCACGCTCACCTTAGCGGACAATAAGTATGCCACAGCCACGGCCGCTTTGAAGGCTCACTTCAGCTCCGGAAGGAGCCGGCGGATGCACCGTTTTGAGTTTCGTCAGGGGATCCAAAGGCCGGGTGAGACCGTTGCCCACTACGTATCAGCGTTACGTGAGCTGGCTAAACATTGTGGTTTTGGGGCTTTGGAGGATGGACTTATAGTTGACCAGCTAATAGAGAAAACGTCATGTAACCAACTGAGGGAGAGACTTTTGTTAGAGTCAGACTCCATGACACTAGCGGAGGCTTTGGTAATTGGAAAGCAGTTGGAAACGGCCCTATTGGAGGCGCGCAAGCTCGGCCGCGCTGTGCTCGAGCCGGTGACGTCAGCACCACCGTCCGTTCATCACACGGAGACTACAGAGGCAGCTGACAGGGTGAGTGACAGTTTGGATGTACAGAGAGTGGACAGGGCGCCCAGAGACAGTGGACACAAGAACTGTAGCAACTGCGGCTCCCCTAAACATGCACCCAGAGATCAGTCATGCCCTGCCTGGGGAAAACGCTGTCGTAACTGCAATAAGTTGAACCATTTTGCACGCTGCTGTCGCTCCTCACCTGCTGGCCATGTTTCTGCTGCTGTCCCCATAAACACTGTACAGACCTCACAGCCTTCGTTCAAGCTCTGCACATGCCGTGTGGGCACGGCTCTCATCCCGCTCCTCGTGGACACAGGTGCTAAAGTGTCAATCCTAAACAAATGCACATACGACCGCTTCTTCAGTCACGTGCCTTTGGAAGCAGCAGCTAAACCCTTGTTAGGCTACGGCCATTTCCCCATCTCCACTCTGGGTGTGGCCCGCCTCCCCGTCAGATATGATCAACAATGTGCACCTAACACCAACTTCTGCATCACCAGGAGGGGAGCTAACATTATGGGCCTAGACTTGTTTCTTGCCCTGGGTTTTACTGTGAGTGATGCTAGGGGCCAGCATGTCCTGCAGGTCGCCACCTCCTGGCCCGACCGCTACCCGCAACTGTTCAACGGGCTAGGCCGCATGACTGGATTTGTTCACCAGCCCACCGTTGACCTGTCAGTCCGCCCTGTTATCCAGCCCCTACGGCGCATTCCCCTGGCTCTCCGTGACGTGGTGGAGGCCGAGCTACATTGCCTGGTGGAGGCGGACGTCATAGAGCCTGTCGATGCCTCACCGTGGGTGTCAAACCTGGTGATAGCTGAGAGAAAGGGGGGTGGACTGCGACTCTGTGTCGACCTCACAGATGTAAACAAAGCCATCATCCCAGATAAGTACCCCCTACCCACAGCTGAGGAGCTCACTAGCCATTTCCATGGCTCCACCGTCTTCAGTAAGATGGACTTACGCAACGGCTACCTGCAGGTCCCTCTGGCACCAGCCAGCATGGACCTTACAGCGTTTGTCACGCATGTGGGGGTTTTCAGGTTTAAACGCATGGCATTCGGACTTTCATCAGCCCCGAGCTGCTTTCAGAAGATAATGTCACTCATACTGTCTGGTATCCAGGGTGTCTCCATCTACCTGGATGATGTGGTGGTGCATGCGCCCACCGCCGCACTGCATGACGCTCGCCTGGAGCAGGTCTTCCAGCGTTTCGAGCGGCATGGGGTCACACTGAACTCTGACAAGTGCACGTTTGGGGTTCAGGAGGTCGAGTTCCTGGGCTTCAGGCTTTCGAAGGAGGGCATAACGCCGATTATGTCCCACACCGAGGCCATTCTGTCCCTGCCAGACCCACAGTCGCCATCCCAGCTGTCTTCCTTCCTGGGGATGGCTGCCTATTACCTCAGATTCATGCCACACTACTCCGACTCAACGGCCCCCCTGCGCCGGCTGCTCAAGAAGGACGTCACGTGGGACTGGACCCCGGCCTGCCACAACGCCGTGCGCATCATCAAACAGCAGCTCACATCCCCACCCACACTGACCCATTTCAGCCTGACTGCGCCCACCATGGTCACCTGCGACGCCTCCGGGGTGGCGCTGGGTGCAGTGCTCTCCCAGACCCAAGAGGGGGTGGAACGCCCGGTGGCTTTCGCGTCACGGGCGCTTACTCCAGCAGAGCAGAAGTACTCGGTGGGGGAGAGGGAGGCCCTGGCCTGCCTGTGGGCGTGCGAACGCTGGCACGTTTACCTATACGGGAGGCCTTTCACCATTCGCACAGACCACCAAGCGCTGACGGCACTGCTGGCGACTCAAGGCTCGGGTCACAGGCCCATGAGACTGCTGAGGTGGTCTGACAGGCTGAACCAGTACAACTTCAGTCTGGAGTTTATGCCTGGGAGGGCCAACACGGTGGCGGACCTTCTGTCGAGAGCTGTGTCGATGACGAAGGTGCCGGGCAGGTTGACACCAGACACAGAGAGCGACGAAGACTGGGTCCACGTCCTGCACGGGCCCCTCAGTTCAGTAGTCACCCTGGCAGAGCTGCAGCAGGCCTCTGCTGATGACGAGACCCTCACGACTCTCCGTACCTACGTCCAGGACGGCTGGCCTGCCAAGGTGGATGACAGGCTGCTCCCTTACTATCGCTTTCGCGACGAGCTCTCCTGCTGGGGGTCGGTGTGCCTAGCCCGAAGCCACCGTGCGGTCGTTCCAGAGATTCTCAGGTCCAGAGTACTACACATGGCGCATGAGGGGCACCTGGGAGTGGTCAAGGTGAAGCAGCGCTGCCGTGACACAGTTTGGTGGCCCCACATAGACTCTGATGTTGAGGAGCTGGTACGTAACTGTGCCTGCTGCCTTCTGAGTGGGAAAACTGGCCAGCCCGCCACAGCCCCTCTCGCCCCGACTCCTTGGCCGTCTTCACCTTGGGAACACATTCAGGTCGACCTCTGTGGAGAACTTCATGGGGCACCTGCCCATGCTCGCTACCTGCTGGTTGTGCACGATCTTCACTCGAAGTGGCCAGAGGTTTTTCAACTGAGCTCTATCACTACACACTCCATCATCGACCGCCTGGACAACCTGTTCGGGCGCTGGGGCCTCCCTAGTGTCATCACGACGGACAACGGGCCCCAGTTTGCATCAACGGAGTTCACAGAGTTTCTCAAGCTTCGGTCCATCAAGCACATCAGGACGGCAGTGTATCATCCCGAGAGTAATGGGGGGGTGGAAAGACTGAATAAAACTCAAAAACGGAATCTGAGCCTGTCTGGAGGAAGTGAAACCCTTCAGTGACGCACTCAATCAAACTCTCCTGACCATCCGGGCATCCAAACACTCCACCACAGGAGTGTCACCTGCATTGCTCATGATTGGGCGCGAACTAAAGCAACCACTGGACTGCTTGAGAGCTGAGCCAGCTCCTGCATGTGGGAGCCCAGGGCTCCAGGAAGCCAGAGCTCAGGTGGAGGGTTCGCAGACTCGGATGAAAGAGAGGTTTGATGCCACGCGCAGAGTGCAGCCCCCCTTTCGGTAGGGGACTGGGTTGCACACAGGAATAGTAAACAAAAATGTAAATGTAGAACAAATCGACATTTCTGATACACAATTTTATGTGTTCAGTTTCTTGTTTTAAATGAATGCAGCAGAAATCCACAAATACATGTATTTAATGCGTTTACAGTTTTCCTCAGAAACATGTGGATGTCATTACATTAATTAGCTGCATTTACAAACTGCTCGTCATGTGTGAACTTCACCTGCACTTTTTTCAACAGGGAGTTACCTGTAGCCAGTCAGATGGTTCCTTCTGTTTCAGACAATCACATGCACGTAGAATCGAGGGTCTGTGTCTGTGTGCCGATCACTGAAAATATTAATAATTGACAGTGTGAAACATTTCTTTGCTCCACATCAGCACTTTGTCTCTGATTTATACATAAAGGTTTATCACAGTAAATAACACCTTCATTTTATTAGATTAGTGTGTTCTCTGATTCCAGGAAATAGGGAAAGGTTCAAGTAGCCTTCCTGAAACGTTAAGGGAACGTAAGAACGCCAGTTTTATGTCTGAGAAGCTTAACATCTAGAAAATGTTGAGGGGAAACTGGGTGACAACACTGCAACACTTCCAGTAACATTCCGGAATGTTCCTTACAGGCTTTTGTTAAAAGCAGAGCAAACTTCTTTACAGTCTATTAAGCGACTGTGACTGCTGCCAGTGTCAGGTGGAAAGGTGCTATTATTCTTTAAAATTGATTTAACAACTTTCCAGAATCTACTTGGATCATGAACGGAGCTGGTGACGGAGTGTAGGTAGAATTCAGTCTTAGCTTTTCTCAGTGTAGCAGTACAGTGATTCCTAAGTTGTCTGAACATAAGCCGGTGGGACAGACAGTCCATCCGGACAGTCCAAGCTCTCTCTCTATAGCTTTAAAAAGATCAACTAAGTCAGCGGTAAACCAGGGACTGGACCCAGCTTTTACTCTAAATCTCTTAAAAGGAGCAAGATTATCAACAGTTGAATTAAAAATTGCAGTAAAATGATTTAAAGCAAGTTCTGCATCAGGGATTTCATAACATCAGATATGGTTCTGTGATACAGGCCATGAAGACGAGGCTTGACCCTTGAGGTTTTTCAGATTCCTGCAGATGCAGGCGATAAGACAATGATCACTCATCCTTGTTTTCTTACTCAGAATAATATCAATGAGGCCAGATTTTGAGACATCATGTGGGTTCACAAATGAACTGTGTCAAATCCATACCAAAACTAATATCTCTGAACTCACTTGTTACAGATGATAATCAGTCAAGATTGAGATGGCCTAGGAGGTTAGGGGAGGCGACAGCAGCTCAGCCGACCAATCCAAGGCCTCGGCTGGGGCTGATGGTGCCTGAAGACGGTCTGTGGATCTGTCTGTGATTCTGACAGGAATGTCTGCAGGCATGAGAGGTGCAGGCTTGGGCCTGATAGTAGAAACAGCTCTAATGATCTGAATGGGGAACTGAACATTTACAGCCTGAGAACCAGGTATGGAAGGTGGAGAGTGTAATAAGGTGTGTGGCCAACAGGGGGTAGTACCAGAGGCAATACCTTTAGAAGTCTGCATAGAGTAAGAACTGCTGACCAATGACAAGAGAGTATTCAGACCAGGAACACACCTGTGGGTGGTTGTGACCAATCGTGCAGGTGGGCGAGACAGTCTAGTGGAATATGTCTGTGAGTCCAGTCGGTTTGGTGAAGACCATCATCTTCAGCAGCAGGTGACAAAGGAAGATACTGAAGTCTTGATTCTAAAGTAGGAATGAATTTTGCACCAAGTTCAAATAAAATGGGCAAATTTTCATAAGGAGGACAATCATATCAAATTTTAAAGTATTTCTCTTTTTTACTTAATAGCTTTTATTGCATTTCAAAAGGAACCATTTCACTTTACATCAAACATGGAAAACTTGGCTGTGATGACACGAAGCAACACAACATGTTGATTCTTCCTAAGATGAAGGTTTGAAGCTAACAGCCCTCAGTTTAAAGATACTATCATTCACTGAAATTTGCATATGAACAGAGAAGCTCCCTTCTTTTGTACAGAGCCCAAAAATAGAGTCAAAAATAGCCGAACGTTTCTAAAGAGGCACTATAAAGCCGCTACATGTCTTTTTTCTACAAACAGCCCTCTGCCAGCCACCCAGTCGCCAGAAAAAATACTGGCATTTTATGTTTCTGCAAAGCACAGATGGGCTGAAACTTAACATTTCACGATGTCTCAATTTTCAGTTTTATATTGTGAAAATGCTCCGGTTAAGGTCTGGTTAGGTTCATGCACAAAAAACACTTGGTTTGGTTTAGGAAAAGATCACGTTGTGGGTACATTACCTGGTTTTATCACCACAAACGTGGCTTAAACTGTGGTCTGCTGCCTGTCAGACCACCACCTCCTCATCCTCATGAGAAACTCAGCTCATATACATGTACCATTAACCTGAACTACATCACTTCGATCCCTGTTGTTGAAACATTGATTTCATACATATGAAACATGCAAATTTAATGTATCCTGGTTTGCAGAAATGTACAATGGCAACATTTTATTGCGACAGGGCTGAAATGTGACATCTTTTGTGCAGTCGTTGCGTAAATGTGGACCCAAGCTGTCATGGATTTTTGCATTCACGAGTGCGTCACACGTCAGTCTTTGGGGTTTGTTCTCTATACGCCATGCAAACACCTTACACAGACTTCAGGAAGCAGTGGACGCATTCTCTAGCTGTCTGTTCATATTGAAAACATTATGCATTATGGAGATCGCATCCTTGCTCGCATCAGGCCATCATGCCAACTTGAAATACGGCGTTGATGATGTATTTCGAAGCGTCAGACGTTATCATTCTCAATACCTCACCTCTCACGATGAGGCATGTCGCTCGGGAGGAATGGCAACTCAGATGTTGTTTCGATAGGTCATGAGAGTTTGTAATTTAAGAATAATGCATTTCATTTTGGTTGCCGAACAGGTTTTACCATCATGATATCCACATGGGTGTCAGTGATTGTCATGCTGGTGGCATTTGTGGATGGAGCCAGAAATGGTGAGTGTTGCTCTCAGAATGAAATAGCAAATCTAAATGGAAATACCTAACCAGCAGTTATGAAGACAGTTGTTATTACTCGAGGCTTTTCTTTACAATAGCAATCATTTATCACAGACTGAGCATTTACATTAAGATTCTCTTCCTCATGCCACATTCTCCATGTTCTCGTTGATAGAGGATGTCATACAGCCATGCGCAAAGGTCCAAACGTCCAGCTCGGTGGTGCCTCTGGGGTCGCCTGTCACAGCCACATGTGTCATCAGAGACAGCTGCCCTCTGGTCGCCGGACAAGCTGTTCGTATAGAGTGGCGCCTCGGCGATCGCTTTCTCCCCAGCAGCCCCGTGGCCAATGACAGCGGCAGGGTTTCCGAGGTTGTTATACCGAGCTTCAATCACACCAGGGCGTTCC
>JAPZEA010000026.1:1663778-1673849 GCA_029783685.1 Heniochus monoceros
ATCAGTCATCTATGTCAACCCTCCAACACACACACACTCACACACACACACACACACACACACTGTTCATTCACACACTCACACACACACACACACACACACACACACACACTGTTCATGCACACACACACACACAGTTCATGCACACACACACACACTGTTCATGCACACACGCACACACACACACTGTTCATATGCACACACACACACACACACACACACACACACACACACACTGTTCATATGCACACACACACACACATACACACACACACACACACACACACACACACACTGTTCATGCACACACTTGCACCCCACACACTCTCAGCTTTGTCTTTGCTCACAGTTATTGTTCTGTGATCTTGATTTTCTGGAATTGTTGCTGCTAATGTAGGTGTGGGTGGCGTGGGAGTTTTGAGTGCACATGCTGTCAATCGTACGTTATGCAACGTTTTCAGGGATTTTGGGCATGTTTAGAAATGGACGAGCGGTCCGTCGGTCTCCTGTCAGTCATGCAGCGTTGTGTAATCCTCCTGTAGTCCTCGGCAGGGCTCAGACCTGCAGGCTCGGCCGTCCAGTTTGATTTCCTGCCTGCTCTCGTGCAGCCTCAGGGGGACACGCTGCTGCAGGAGGCCTCCTTCGCTCGCAGCCTCTCCTCATCCTCTCAGTTTCTTCGTCCTCTCTCCTGTCACCATCCTGCCTGTGCACATCACATCCCCTCATTTCAGTTTTTCCCCCCGACGCTCAGGCGACCAGCTCAGTGAATTAGACCCGCGGTCGACTCGCGTGTGCCGATGAAGCTTTGAGGCTTTTTGAACCCGTTGCATCAATCACGCGCCTCTCAAATCTCAAGCGGTGTGACTAATTGTGCCATAAATAAATTTGGGCAGAATGCTTGATGTGTGCAGCTCAGCACTGAGAGTGACATAACCGAGCAACGCTGACAAAGACGACGAGACGGAAAGATTCGAACAGGAAGACGTGTGTTTGTTTTCTGACTGAGGGCGAGCCGTCAGGTACGACAGGCACGCCAAGCTTTATTTCCCAAGGAAGTCTGGTTATTGCCCGAGTAAATCCCTCACATATAGTGACTCGATGAAATACCTTGAAGAAACGAGGACTTTCAGGTGTTGTTGAATGTGCAGCTCTGCCTATATTCAGCTCTGTCAGCACAGACTAATTGTTAATCCAGAGTCTGTTAGAACAAATAAAGGTTTGTCTCAGATAAAGGCTGTGGTGCCGAATAGAATTAACTGCACTTAAATATGGACAATTCAGCATAATTTACATTTCCACAGTATTTTTCCATCAATAGTTGTGCTTTAATCATCAGAACAGAAAGAGACAAAGATTCAGCGTCTGTTTGTCCATCTGTTCTCAGAAAAATTCCACAGTTTATTTATGACGTTTGACAGGTGTCGACAGGCCCGTCCAGCGACTATAGCTACAGGTCGTACTTCATTCCAGCTGCGTTTGATTCTCATGTGAATCTCATCGACATGAACAAATGTTTTCTGTGTGTGCGTCTTGTTCCAGATGAACCTCCTGCTGAAGGAGTACCTGGTGTCAGGAGACGTGACGGAGGCCGAGCGCTGCCTGCGGGACCTGGAGGTCCCTCACTTCCACCACGAGCTGGTCTACGAGGTACTAAACACTGGATGTTACTGCGTCACCTCTCCACATACTCACCAAGAAAACAAACAGGCTAAAGCACACAGAGTCACACCAGTGGAAGACACTGACAACAAATCACCAATCAAACAAGATATCAGAAAAAATGATGTAAAAGAAGGTGAAACTTAAGATGATGTCAGACATGCAGTCAGAAGAGTCATGTATGTCAGATTTCTCCCTGCTCTCCCCACGTTTATCACCATAAGATACAAGTTAAATTAAGCACAGTGAATATTTTAAAGTATCTTCTCTTCCTGGCGTCCGCTCACGTGAGCTGCAGGAAAAACTGGTTAAAAAATGAAAAAATCCTCCTGGTGACAGTTTCTGTTTCCTGCCAAGGACAGAGAGAGTCTGGCACCGGCAGAGACGTCCTCTCATCTCCACTCCATGTTTTACGCTCACTGCATAACATGGAACTGTCGATCCTCCACACGAACGTGACCGTCAGTTATCGCTGGATATACTGCGTATATACGAGCATGATACGTTTGTGTTGGGTCTAATTTAAGATGAACTTTCCCCTGTGTGACGGCTGCTTTTGTGCATGAAAATCTATTCATATATTTATTAATATATATGTATTTTAATGTTTGTTAACCATTTCTTTTATTTTTTGTGTGTGTGTGCACAGAGGACAGTGACTGTTGTGTAGCCTGATGTTATTTCAAATGTGCAGCACATTCAGAAAATATCACCCGGCTGCCTTTTTTCTAATCACATTTTTATTATCTAATAAACCACACATTAAAGTAGGAAACTGTTTTATTAAGCCCTCAAATTGTCAAACTGTGCCTCGTCCTCCATCATGTGTAAAGTAATGGCAAATGGCAAATGGCGCCACCCAGTGGTGGAATGTGCAGCCTGCACGTCCTGAAAGGATCTTTTTTTGGTCGTCACTTATTGATTCTGCTGATCTTGGACTTTAATATTAGACGATGGCAGCACGCTCCTCTTTTCCACACATCATCTTATGTTCATGTTATCATTGTCCTTCAGGCCATAGTGATGGTGCTCGAGTCAAAAGGATACACCGCCAGTCACATGATGATGAAACTGCTGCAGTCCTTCTGGAAAACAGGCCTCATCACTGTGGATCAGATGAACAGGGTCAGTTCCTTTCCACCCAACTAAAGTCTCTCTATGAAAGAAATTATTAAACAAAATTAGCATTTTCTATGAAAATTAAATTTGTCACATTGTTCATTTTCGACTCATTTTCCATGCAGGGCTTCCAGCGTGTTTATAACGAGCTCCCTGAAATCAACCTCGATGTGCCGCATGCCCACTCCATCATGGAGACCTTTGTGTACCTCTGTTACCAGGAGTCTGTCATCACCAAACAGCTGAGGGATGCCTGTACATCCAGGTTAGTCAGCCATTAATTAATTAATTATCACTGATGTTCTCATTTCTCATAAATAAATCATTCTTAATGGCTGCTGTTGTTTTATTGTTATTGCCAGAAAATAAGCCCAAAACCAACAATTTGTTAGAGTGTCTCTCAGTACTTTCTGACTCTGTTAACATGTCTGTGGCTCTCAGCCCACTTGTTCTTAGTAAGTAGAAACTGCATTTTGGGGACTATTTTCGGTGGTGGATTAACACACATTTTGGGGCATGAGCAGATGTTAATGGCAGCAGGATGGTGCATGTAATGTTGACTCAAGTTATACTAGAGGGCACTCAGAGGCTGCAGACCTTCCCCAAGGCCAAGAGTCAAAGAAAGAAAGAAAAAGAAAAAAACAGAAAACACTGGTTTTACTGCCATCTGCTGGATTTTAGGATGCATGGCAATAATTCTACCTGAGCCAAATGCCATGTTTTGCAGTGTTAAGGAAAGTGAAAAATAATTAGTGCATCTGCTTTGTGGTTCGGATCCACTGCAGAGTTTAATGGGTTCTTCCCCGGACAATGCTACAGCCCTACACCGAGTTTCATGAAAATCAGGTCTGTCTGCTGACAAACAAACAAATCGAAGCCAAAACCTGACCTGCTCAGTGGAGGTCACTACAGAGCCCCTGTTCTTCATAATAAAGTGCAGCACTGTGGTGCACTGACGTGTTTTTATTAGTTTTTGGACAACAATGGAGCTCTATGGCACCAAGGAATAAGCTGTATTAGTCTTGGACTACACTGAGAACACTTGCTATCGGGGTTAATTAATGTTTGGTTTTGGTATTTTCACAGGATTCGTTCAAAATAAGAGAAAATAAAAATATAACCAGCCTTTGATATTGTAAGGTGCTCACAAAATGAAACTAACACATCTCTCAATCTCTGTTTCCTCCACTAGAGGGCGGAAGCGTTTTGTAAGCGAAGGAGATGGAGGCGTGATCAAGAACTAATACAGGAGAGGAAGACGAGGAAGAGGAGGAGGAGGAGGGTCAGACTTACAGTGAAGAGCCTGACTCTTCTGTAAAGAGTTTAAACTGCAGCAGTGTGAATCTGTGTGACGGTCACATGACGTAATAAACGTGTGGTATTTACTGTGTGATGTGGTGCCGCTGCTGCTTTTCCTGCTTAATAAGCAAAATATTAGAGTTAATAAAAACATTTCAGACTTTGAAACTCTGGACTCGAGTCTGGAAAATGACGACTTGACATGACTTTGACTTGATCTAAAAGACTCGACAGCTGTGTGAAAATGTGATGCTGCTGCAGCTCCTGCTGTCTTACCTGCAGCGGTGATCTCATCCAATCGCAGCGCAGACGCAGGTGTGTCAGGTGATGAGATGTCTTTGTTTGTGCAGAAAAAGCTCCCTGCAGCACACCTGTGAGGAGGAAAGTCAGAGCGAACACAGCTCACCTGTTGCTCGCTGCAGATGTTGGATGTTTTGCAGCATCTTGTCTCGAAGCTGCAGATTTTCTTCATTAAATCCGAATTCTCCTCAGATCGTTTTATGGTCTTTAATTAGCAGAAGAGAGGAGAAGCTTTCCAACCCTGCTGCTGATTACAGACTCACTGTGTGTGTGTGTGTGTGTGTGTGGGTTTGGCTGAGCCACTTTATCCTAATGTCTCCATATCTTTGCCAAGAAGCACTTACAACTGTGGCATGTTGAGTGCGTGTGTGCGTGTGTGCGTGTGTGTGTGTGTGTGTGTGTTGGATAATACAATGAAAGGACAGGGCAGTCCTGGTGGTGGATGCACATCCTGAGCAAGAAGAGGAGCGATCAGTGCAGGTGGAGAGGAGAGGACGAGAGGAGAGGACGAGAGGAGAGGACGAGAGCAGAACACAACACGAAATCCTCTGTTTGGTCTGCTCTGCTTTCACACCACAAACGAATCGTACCAGAGTTCACTTCGCAGACTTGGAACCTCCTTTTCAAGCGGTTTCATCTGGTTGCCTAGTCCGCATAAAGGCTGCAGGCTTTATTGTATGCAAATGTTTTGTACCTGAGCCTGATTTGAGAGCACGCATGCACACACACACACACACACACACATGCACGCACACACACACACACACATCAGACTTCTCACAAAATGTTATTTTAATCTTCTGTAACACTTCAGAAACTAGACACAGTACAGCCACTGTTAGTTTTTAATGGTGTCTCATAAGCATCAGAATGACGCTGGTAAAAACTGGACCTGCTACGCCTGAGGCAGCTCACTAAACGACTGATGACCAGCTGATGGCTATTGACCCATTTACTGTACAGTAACACCTTTGATTGCAACATGTAGGAACATAGGCAGACTGGTTCATGTGCCACAGAGAGCCCGCGGATGCAGCAGGATCGGGCTCAGCGTGGTGTGAGCGGGGCTGGGGAGAGGCTCTGCCGCTGTGCTGTGTCAGTCTGGAGACTGGAGGCACGTGGCTGGCATTGAGAATGCTCCTCATTTTTAACATGGCGTGGTCCCTTGAAAGGCTTTTAATTACCAGCTTTGTTTTGCCTGTTAACTCCTACATGAGGAGTTTGAGGGCTGTTTTGCTTGCGAGCGACTTTAGCAGAGGAAGAAGCGTGACGCTGTTACAGAGCCACAAAAGCTTGCCGGCAAAGACAAAGTGTGATAATAACCCGAGAGGCTGCTGTTTGATTCCTGTCGTCTAAAAACAGTCATCACCGTTTTCCTTTAACCACAATGGAAAAGCACTCCTACACTGAAATCTGAGCTTTTCATTAATGATGTTTCAGCCCAGCACAGCACAGAGTTTACTTCATGCTCATGTTTTGCTATCCAGCACCTATTAAACACGACGTTCCTGTTAAACACAACCTTTACCTCATCTTATCCAATTAGTTCTTTTGGCCATGATGACGACGGTTCCCCATCCTTAACAAACTACCAACCAGAGTTATTTACAGCGATGTTACCGTGTTCACAGATCTCTACAAACTGAGTACAGTCTCGCATCCCAAATAAGACTGAGGGCCAAAAGGATAAAAATAAGCTGCAAGTTGTATGAAAGCAGATTTATCCTCTAAACTGTTTGTTTAATATGCGATCAAATGCTGCTTTTCCCGCTCCTTTCATGCTATGTGTTAAACACATTATCAGCTGGGTGTGTGTGGTGTCTCAGTTGGGTACCTCAGTCGCATCACACACTCTATACTGGCCGACTTTCACTGTGAATGCAGGCTGGTGTGTTTCCTCAGATGCCTCCTCAGAATGTAGTCCAGCTCTTTCCTTTCTCTCTCTCTCTCTCTCTCTCTCTCTCTCTCTCTCTCTCTCTCATCATCATCATCATCCCACTATCTCTCAGTGTCTCTCACTCTTTTCTGTTGTAGTCTCTGTAGTCTTTGCTTTGTCTGGCTTGCCTTACCACTCCCTAAGAGTGGTAGCTCTGTGTTTACACCGTTGTCTTTAAATGTGTACTCACTGATGTTTTGACCACTTGGGTTGTCTTTTAGCAAACAGTTGAGTATTTGTCACATCCAGAGGAAAGAGAGCAACATTATCATTCATTTGGAGTCGTGTTTCTGTCCACTTGATGACTGTAAATCCGATATTCTCCCTCCTTTTAGCTGTGGTTTGATCTCCACCACCTCCTTCGAGAAATACCTGGCTTTTTAGCTGCTAAATGCTCCACTATGTTCACCGGCGAGTGCGTAACTGCTTTAACTGTTTATAGTATAGTGCTGAAAACAATAAAAGTTCTGCTCTATAAAACCAAACCAATGAGTAAAGAGATGTTGAGTATCCAGCGGCCTTATCACCACTTAATCCATCCCAGCACACAATGTTGGCCATTAGAGGAACACTATGTAACACTGGAATTCAGACAACAGATCAACAGAAATACTGTGACATGTATGACGAACCAGCTGAAAGTAAAATGTGAGATAGCCCAATATAAACCCACTGATGTTTGTACTGTAATTTCATGCAATATTTGTGTGAGTGTGCACTAAAAATAGACTAGAAAGTACTCAAAACTCAAGTTTTTTTATGAGTGTTACTAACAAATGTGGTTTTTTGTAAGGTGCAACATGAATCAAACTCATCTTTGATCTGTGTTTTGTCTGTTTCATTCAGAGACTTTCCTTTTTTTTTCCTTTTGGAGAATGCCTGTGATTGTGCATAATATCCACATCAGTCTCTCAGTGTGTGTGTGTGCTGAGGCAGAGCTCTGGGTGGCTCAGCAGGGATCTTCACCTTGCCTGAGGGTGGATGATCCCCGCAATCCAGCTCTTCCTCTATGGATCAGTCCCAAAGCTCCCACTCAAAGGACCAAATATCCGCTTGGGTCCTGCTTAGCCAAGTCCAGCATAGCAAAAAAGACCCCAGCTAAATGGCTTCGGCCTCTCTGCCACATTTGGGTGATCACACGGGTAGATTTACCGGCTCCATTTAAATATTTTCTATGGTCGCTGGTCATCAAAACTTGAAAACACACTTGGCCAGCAACTGATGACTGACATCATTTATTCAGTGTGATGACTTCGTTGTAGGTAGATTTGGGGTAAGTTGTTCAGTCTTTTGTCACAAACTCGACATGTTTCACAGTTAAGTTTCAAAACATCAGCAGTGAAACAGGAGGATATTTTGGGATTTGATGATACTATTTGGAACTTAAAGTTGTGATGATTAATGTTTTAGCAAGCAGTTGCTTGTTTACACATCCTGCAGACACAGATCAACATTATCATTCATTTGGAGGCATGCATGTGTCCACCTGATCACTGTCGGTTCAATAGTCACTCCCTTTGTAGCTCTGTTTTTGGTCACTACCGACTCCTGAGAAAAAAAATGTCTGTCTAGCTGCTAAATGCTCCACTGTGTTCAACAGCTAGTGTCTAACTGTGTCTGCCTGCTGTTTGGTGCTGAGCAGGTAGTGTTTTTGAAGCTTTTTCTCTGCAAACCTAAAAGACTGAATTGGTTGATTGCCAGTGATTCTAAAAATGACATACAGTGGCATGAAAACGTTTGGGCACCCCGGGTCAAAAGTTCTCTTTCTGTGAACAGCTAAGTGAGTAAAGGATGACCTGATTTCCAAACAGCATGAAGTTAAAGATAACACATTTCTTTAATATTTTCAGCAATATTACTTTTGTAATTCCATCTTTTACATTTTCAAAATAACATCAAAGTAAAAGAGCCTAAAGCAAAACTTTGAACACCTTGCATTGTCAGTTCTTAGTAACACCCCCTCTGGCAAGTATCACAGCTTGTGAACACTGTTTGTAGCAAGCTAACAGTCTTTAGCATTAAATCAAAACAGCACTCTCCACGACCATCCACTCTGCCTCCCCTCATCCCTCCTACTACACTGATAGTTGGACATTCCATAATTAGTGATATTCACTTTGTTAACGTTGTCACACACTGCTGCAACACTGAAGCTGCAACCCTTGACATCTTGAAAAAGCTCCCAGAGTTCTTTGCTGCGCCTCTGTTGACAATCACAAAAATAATTGTGCACTTCAGCAGGAACCTCGGCCTTCATGCCTGACTCCAGTCGGCCTGCATTACCCACAACATTGGTTTTGTCCACAACTTTGATAGTGGTAACTTGTTGGTGTGGATACCAACTTCACACAAGTCAGTTGACTTAGTTTTGCACAAACTGGAAACAAAAGCTAACAAATCAGCAGCAACCCAGTCTAGTCTTTGTGCTAAGCTAAGCTAACCAGATGCTGGCAGTGGCTTCACACATAGCAGAAAAAAACATTAGATAAGTGGTAATGATCTCATCTTCCAAATATGTTGAACTGCTTCTTTAATATCTAAAATATTGATTCGCTTAGCTTTAAAAGAGGAGAGCACAATATGCTCATTCAGTTAAAGTGGCAAGCGTAAAGTAAATGTGTTCTGTTTCTTCCTCCATCGTGACAGTTTTCCTGTTCCAACTACATTTCTCTTATGGTTCATCCGTATTTGTGACAGACTTGCAAACTTTTAAACCCATGTATCATCATAAAGTGTGGAGTCAGTTGCCCTCAAGCTGACAGGCTCTTGAGATTTCCCACGCAACATCCATCTTTTGATTGTACTTCAATGAAAAAAAGAATGTCAGAAAAGAGAAATTGTAGAGTAATGTGGCGTGATGATTCTGAAATGTCATCCAGAAGCGTCTTGACTTTCGTGCTTTTGTTTTTTTATGTAAATCAGCTGTTGCGATGATTCTCTTGTCCTATAATGTTAGCAGGACATATTCTCTTTAGCCTCGGGTAAGCAAAGACACAATGATATATGGTCTTTCCCTGGTTCAGCCTCATCAACTCTCCCAATGCCTTGTGGGAATTGGTGTCCAAATAACACTTATCACTGTCATGTGTGAGTTATACTGTATGAGTGACTGATGTGTTGAAGACAAACTTGTTTGTGATCTCTACTGTAAGGCATGATTGCAGTGTGTTGTACGTCATTAGTTAGAATAACATATGGATGTAATGTACAGTGAGAGTATTATGGAGGCCTTCATTAATCACAAAGAGCAGATTAATGCCACTGTGCTGGTAGACCTAATGAACAGTGGGTGCAGAGGCATTCAAATCCTAAAACAACAAGATTCAGCCCAAGAGGCTAGAATGAATTAACAAAAGGGAGGGAGACAGAAGGACGCCAAAGAATTCCATCAGCCGCCCTCGCTCGTTTCCCCCGAAAAACATCACTGAAGGAACAGTGGCCTCCTATTCGAAGCCAAAAAGTCTGAAACAATTACAAGCCCAGGATCAGAGCGAGAGCGTTCCTCGAAGCTTCTTTTTTTAACGCCCCGCTCTCTGTGCATGCTTTGATTTTTGAACCAATTAAAACTGAGACAAGAGCGAGCTTTGTGGAGCACCGTTCAAGGGGCGAGGAGCGACAGCAGTCATTGGGCAAATATTGAAATCGGCGGATCGCATCAAAACTTGATCAAACTTGTCTGATGTCTCGGCGGCCGTGCATTAGTCACTGGGGGGATCCAATCAGCCAAACAAAATGAGCCTGGCGCGTTTCTTTTCGAG
>JAPZEA010000026.1:1882749-1895802 GCA_029783685.1 Heniochus monoceros
AAATTCACATAAGCGTGCTCAAGTCCTAATACATACATGCATAAATATACTCGCGTACATGGATGCCAGTGCAGCGGCGTACACACACACACACACACACACACACACACACACACACACACACACACACACTAAATACACACCTATCAACCCCCGCAGCCCATCTTCTTTTTTCCTTGTAAGGATGCTTCCTGTTCTTCACAGTCAGCATCTCTCATCACCATGGCCACTGTGATAATGAAGTGAGCTCATTGGTCCCCCAGTCCCTCCTCTCTGCCCTCATGTCTGAGACAGGCTTACTGTGTCTCCCAGCTCTCTAGAGGTCATTCTGTCAGCCAGGGAGTGAGGGGGAGGGAGGGAGGGGTGGGAACTGATGATTCAGAGAGAAAGGGATAAAGGATGACTCACAGCATGGACAGAGGGAGGGATCCAGCTATGGAGAGGAAGAGGATAAAAGAGTGCAGGAGTGACTGACAGACAGTGAGCTGGATCGTCCTGCTCCTCAGACGTAGGAAGAGGGAGGAAGGAAAGCACTTGACCAGACATGGAGGCCATGGGTAAGACATGTGTCCTAGACACAGTTACAGAACATGCAGTGACTGGAGCAGTAGAACAGAGGCAGAGGCAGGCAGCAGTAAGGAAGTGGAAGGTTCTGTATGACATAAAGAGCTGAAAAGGGTCTTACAGAATTCTCCAGAGTGGTTCTACTGTTGTAAAAGTGTCGTCAGAGTAACTGCTGTGAAGGAAAACTGAGTTCAAGCAAAGGAAGATAGACGACAGCAGATGTATACTGTGAGACCATGTAGTCCAGCACCGTTTAGCTTCAGTCTCTCTGGGTGCTTTAGGTCATAGTGGGCGATGCTGCCAATCAGTGAGCAGGACTGGTTCATTTTGTGCTCCAGTCAGGTGCCACTGACCCACTGCAGAGGAAGAGGGTACAGAGAGATGACACAATTAAAAGAATGCCAGTCAAACCGTAGACAGTGGGAAACTGTGGGAAACGTGATGGAAATGCAGCATTTATGTTTCATGAACCCGGGTTAAAAAAAATGACAGCAGCGAGAAAAAACTTGCTTTTAACAGAAACCTTGAGAAAAGAAACCATCATGGTTTCTGAAATGGCCTTAAATCCAATTACAGGTCATGTGAGAGTTGTTACATTTCGATTTCTGAAACCCTGTAGGGACATCTGAGGGCTTTCCAAGGTTCAGTGTGTGGAAAACTCATCAAATGACGCTTTCCCAGCTACCTCAGCCAGTAAACAATACCTTTGTTTGTTTCATTCTCGTGGCATTACAAAGAGTTTAATGGGATCCACTCAGTGGAGAGATTGTTGTCTGATATTCCTTTAAGTCTTGTTCACGTGATTATATTTCAGTATAATAGTGTTAAGTATAGACACTTGAGCAACATTCCAAAGTCGTTTTCTCCAGTTTAGTAACATTACCCAAAATCAACCTGCTGTGTGTCTTCTCTGTCTCTACATCTATAGGTACTGCAGACACTGTACTGCACAGCCATTGTGCTTGTCTCAGATGAGAGGACAGATAGCTCAATCAGATACAGCAGTGTCTGTACAGTCTGACTTCTGACAGATGACTTTGTTGTGGATAGACATAGCGGGCTGATAACAGTCTGTTAAAGATGAGATGAATGTCCAGGCACTGTCCTCTCCCACCTTTGCATGTACTGGACTGTTGGACTGTTTGTTGACTCACGGCCAGTACATCAGTCAGCAGTCTGCGCAAATGTTTAGTCAGTATGTTCTGCAACTTGTCATGGCCAAAATAATAACAAAACCTTTGTCCTGTCTACAGTACAGACAGTTGGTATGTCTTTAACTAGGTTGGCAGTGACAGAGTCTTTGAGGTCTGCCTGCCTGGTACACATAGTGGAGTAAAGCCTTCCACTGACACAGGAGCTTATTTATGGGCTTCACCTGTCTTAGCTGCAGACCCAAACCAACCAAAAGCATGGTCTCCAGAAACTCTGGAGTCAGATGGAAACCACCAGGCTCAAACTGTTGTTGTGCTCAGGATTCCTGCTCATACCTGTCTTCAGAGAGCAGAGAGTGGACACTGGAGCCTCAGACCACTGATAGCAAGAGAACACATGGTGCTTCTCTTAGAGTGGGATTATGTAGACCTGCATAAGCTCATTTCAAAGAAGAAGTAACACAATCTCTGTCTTCCAAAGAAAAAGTTGAACTCACAAGCACTAAAACACAGACACTCAGGCTTTCTTGGTCTGGTATTACCACTAGCTCATGATGTGAAATGTTACCAAACTTTAGACACAAGGCACCTTTAATGACCATATATTTCTCCTTTGTGTCCTCTCCATCAGTTTGTCCAATGGGCGGCAGCAGCAGCAGCAGGTTGTTTGGTACATTGGCCCAGTCACTGAACAGCAGCCCCTTGGCCCAACAAGACCCATACCTGGAGGAGAACCCAGACCACGACCTGGATCAGGACCTGGCCGAGATTGACCCAGACCAGCTGCTCAGAGAGTGCGAGGAGGCCCTGCAGAGACGGCCGGCCCGGCCACACCGGGATCTGGTCTATCCCAACGGCACGGCTCCCCGCCACCACAAGCACAACCCCTCCATTCGGATCATGCAGTGGAACATACTCGCACAAGGTAGAGCTCCTGGATGAACCATACATTTGTGGATTTGTCCTCACAAAACTCCAGTGACGTATAGAAATTTAGAAGTTGTACTTAAATTCAAGGGGTTCTTCTCTGAATCTTTTAATAAATCCATAAATGAACAACTGTTAAATACCACAGTCATAGGAGCACAGCTGTCATGAACATCCCTCCCAGTCTTTCCGTGTGAGGTGGACATCCAGCCTGACGGTTACTGCTCACTGCTGTGGGTGTGACCTGCTCAACTGTACTGTGCGCACATGCTAACATGCTAAACTAAGCTGTGTTGGCATTTCAGCTCAAAGCACTGCTGTGCCCATGTACAGGCTCGCAGAGCTGCGAGCATGCTGTAGCCTCTTTGTCATGTTTGGTATAAACATGTCTCTCTTTATTTCCAGCTCTTGGTGAGGGGAAGGACGGGTTTATCCGCTGTCCACTAGATGCTCTCAACTGGCAGGAAAGGAAGTACCTGATCCTGGAGGAGATCCTCACCTACCGTCCTGACATCTTGTGTCTACAGGAAGTGGACCACTACTATGACACTTTCCAGCCAATTATGGCCAGCCTGGGTTACAACAGCAGCTTTCTGGCCAAACCCTGGTCTCCCTGTCTGGATGTAGAGCAGAATAATGGTCCTGACGGCTGTGCTCTGTTCTATCGCCGCTCACGCTTCTCCCTCCAGGCCACAGCTCACCTGCGGCTGTCAGCCAAGATGCTGCCCACCAACCAGGTGGCCATCGTCCAGACACTGACCTGCCAGGAAACGGGCCAGCGGTTGTGCGTGGCCGTCACCCATCTGAAAGCTCGTAGTGGCTGGGAGAGGCTTCGGAGCGCACAGGGTGCCGACCTGTTGCAAAGTCTACGCAGCATAACATCCCGAGGTGGCAGCAGCAGCCAGAGCAAGATGGCGTCAGACAACGTACCTTTAGTAGTGTGCGGGGACTTCAATGCAGAGCCCTCAGAAGATGTTTACCGGCGCTTCAGCTCCTCCCCCCTCGGCCTGAACTCTGCATACAAGCTGCTGAGCTCTGACGGGCAGACGGAGCCAGCCTATACCACATGGAAGATCCGCCCCTCTGGAGAGAGCTGCAGCACTCTGGACTATATCTGGTATACCCATGATGCTTTGAGTGTGGAGTGCCTGCTGGACATTCCCACAGAGGAGCAGATCGGCCCAGATCGCCTCCCCTCCTACCACTACCCCTCTGACCATTTATCACTGCTCTGTGACATCAGCTTCAGGGAGCAGCCCCATAGATGTAGGCTGCCAGCCACAGCGGTCCTGGACCAATAGGAGGACAGTGAGCAGACTGCATGTCCAGGACCAATACTGAACCTTTACTGTAAACCAGAGTGAGGAAAGTGAACATGACAGCAGCTACTGCTTTCAGGCTCATTTTGAACCCAAGTCAGGAAGTGAAACCTGATTGGAGCGTGAATACTATGCAGACATGAGACAGACACAAATAAGCCTGTGTCACTTTCTGTTATGTTGCTCTTATTTTAACGATAGTCATAATGGGGAACAGCAGAAGTGAACTGAGACTTCTGCTGGAAAGAAATCCTTGGATTTTTAGGAGGAATTTTGGATTTGATCTACTGAGTTGTGAACTTCAGCTGAAATGGCAGCTAAGGGGTTCATCTGCAGTTATTTATTGTTTCCACTATGCACATAAGACTATTATCACTTAATGTTACTAAATTACTCTTTATACTTTCTATCAGATGGTTATACATATATAGTTTTAAGATAAATTATTTTGCATAGAAGTTCTTCAGTTTGAGATTGGTAACGGTGACAACTGCACATGAGGAGAAATGTTAATATATAAATAAACTATTTTTACTCTTATTGTTGTCCTGTTTGATTTCCTGGCTAGTACAGTTTACTGCTGGTGAATTCTGTTGTCATTTTGTTTTTTATTTCAGCTCACACAGGAATGGGATGAAGCTTCTAGTCACAGTTGGCTCACCGCTTGCTATGTAGGATTAATCAACTGAAGTCTGTTTTTTAAGGAAAACTTCCCACACATGGGATATATACACTACATATGTTTGTACTTGATATAGGGTATGTTAATGTTACAGCACACGAGAATAATTTAGACAATAGTGTCCAAGATACTTAATCGACTGTATATGGACTGTATTTATATATCACTATTCTAGTCTGACGACCACTCAAAGCGCTTCGCAACACAAGTCTACATTCACCCTTTCACACATTCATATGTGGCTAGGCCATCCACTCATTACAAGCCTTTAATCATTCATACACATTCACACACTGATGGCACAGAATCAGGGGCAATTTGGGGCTCAGTATCTTGACCAAGGATACTTTGACACGTAGAGTGCAGAGGCCAGGGATTGAACCACCAAACTTCTGATAAGCGGACGACCGCTCTACCTCTTGTGTTTGTTCCTTTCCCGTTTCAACATGACAGCGTCCCCATGCACACAGCCAGCTCCATAAAGAAATGGTTTTCCCAGTTTGGGTGTTGAAGAAGTTGACTGGCCTACACGGAGCCCTGACCTCAACCCCACCTAACACCTCTGGCCAGACCTTATCAACCAGCAGCAACAGCGGACCTCACCTATACTCTTGCAGCTGAATGGGAGCAAAATCCTGCAGTCAAGTTCAACATCTGGTGGAAAACCAAAAGACGATCTGACTTCTATGGAATCTTGAAAACTCAAGGTGCTGACTGTTCATCTAATTTATAAACAGCTTCTCATTTTAAGCATTCAGCTACAAAGCCACCTTTATAGCAGTGTTAAGATCCTTTCCCATGAGGCAGTATGGGGACCAGCATGGGCAGATACCCAATATGAAAGGACTGGGATCACGACATCCTTAATTCACTACATTTGAGAACACATGCACATTGGCACATTGCATGGGCTGCGCATACAGAAACAGCAATTCGTTCACAATGGAATGAAATACAACTCAACAAATGCTTTCTTGTTGCTGGTTTTGTTTTGTGTGCGCTGTCCTCCTCAGCAGGACCAAAGAGAATATGACCTGTAGTTGAAAAGCTCTGGGTATAGCTAGTAAGGGGACCCTGTGCAATGGTTTCCAGGGGCGGACACTGAAACTGGAAGTATTTCCACTTTGATTCTTCACACATACAAAACAAATGTGTAGTTTCCTTTTACATTTTCACAATGTTTCCGGTGCCAATAGAACTATTTAAATATTTGTGAGCCATTCAGAATGTTGTATATTGTGATATATGTTGGAAAAACCTTCAATCTCTACCTTAGATTAACTCTGATTTTTTGCTGATCTAAAAGCTTGAAAAATGCTAAAAAAGTGAGCAGTAAAAATCATCTCTGCCAACAGCCGGCCAGACAAACTTCATAGAGGTCAGTCAGTACACTAATCCCATTAGCCTGTGCAGTAACAGCGGCACAGTGCCCCTCTGTGGCCTGATCTGCACAATGTCATTTGGATTTCTTTAAAAAGTGCTAAAAAAAACGTATCACTAAATACTTATCGTTTCATGTTTCAGATGGCTAAATAACACAACTTCAGACACTTCCAATTCACATTTGTTGTTTTTTATAATACATATTTCAGTAAAATCTACTTCAATACACTGATAGTACAAGAAAAAAAATAGTATATTATACTTCAGATGTGGAGCACACCATTTAGTTCTCTTGACGCAGACATCCTTTCACTCCCTTTTTATCAACAGTAAAAAAAGACAACAAGTGTTGGGAGAATAAGACAGTGCTGCGGAGTGACAGAAGTCAGCGGAACAAACCATTAGACTGAAACAGATGAAGAAACAAAGAGATGAATTCAAACTACGTCTGTACTGATACATACCTGCTGAGTATCAAAAAATGCTTTTTACATTTCTGTTTACAACAAAGTCTTGTCAGGCTTTTTATATTATATTTGATTACAAAAAGGAGTTTTTTCATTTACAATCTAAGGCTGCCCATGTCTTCTGAGCTCTGAAGGATCTGTGTGCATGTGTGTGTGTGTGTCTGTGTGTGTTTCTACAACAGTCCCTTTAATCCTTTGTGGGGCTTCAGCAGCTCCAGAGTAAGAGCGCGCGTCTCCCTGGAGACCATCATCAGGCTGACAGTCTGAGCCAATCAGAGAGGACCTCTTCTCTGTGGTGGGGTGGGGGGTGGGGGGTGGGATGTGCACTTCCTCAGTAGTGTCCACAGTCACTTCCTGTACCCCCCTCCCACCAATAGCCCCGGCACCGGGCCGAGCTCTCAGGATGATGGGGTTTCTACTGATGCTGCTGGTGGACTGGAGGGGGGCGGAGCCTCAGATGCTGCCTCTGATTGTGCTGCCTCGGGCTGACTGCTGGAGGGCTTCGGGGGCCGGGTTGGGGTTTTGGGTGGGGCAGGGTGAGGCTGGCTGACCTGAACAGAGAGCTGCGGCAGCGGCTGGGCCACCGCTGCCGGTTTAGCCAGGATGAGCTGCGGCGTCGGCCGGCCTGCCGTTAGCTGGACCGTAGGCGCAGTGGCGGCAGGTTTTGCGGCGGCCTGCGAAACCTGTGCAGCAACAGGTTTTGCCTGGATGAGCTGCGTGATCTGGCCTGACGGGTTGGCCTGCATGAGCGTGGCCAGCTGGTTGGCGGGGATGGTGATGATGGTGATTTTCTCTCCTGCTTTGGAGCCGGTGGGCAGCATGGTGGGCAGAGCCTGGATGACCAGTTTTGGGGGAGCGCTCGCAGAGGTGTTGGCTACCGTTACTGGGACTCCCGTGGTGAGGATGGAGGAGGAGTTTAACGTCACCTGACCCAGTGAGTTGGTCATGACCACTGGCATGGCTCGGATGGGCCTGCAGGAGAAAGCACAGGGAGGCAAAGTTATTACATCCCTGCTGTGCACAGCATTACTGCTCCACTGCAGCTGCAACATGCAGTCCCACTGATTTACGTGATTCACAGGGAACACACCGGGACATGTCACAGCAGGAAAAGCACAGATGGAAATAATGACATGAACAATGGCTGAATTCCATTTAGCAGTTTCAGTTTCATTGTCAGTTTCAATGCTTGTGTTGTTTGCCACCTGCAGATGATGGAAGATAATGATGTGAAGGAAGAAGACAGGCTGCATCACTAATGGATTAAAACCTATTTTGCCATTTATTATGTGGGCATAACGGATGACAGATAGACGTTACTGCTAACAAGGTGAAAAAGAGTACATTTGATTTCTCTCTCTGTTTATTTAATGTTGTGCTGCTGCAGCCTTTACATGAACACGACAGCACTCAGTTCAGACCTGTGCTGTGGTACAGAAATGATTCAGGTCCGACCTCATCAGACTGCCGTGACTCCAACGTACAAGTGACTCAGGATGTTATTCAGACATTGAGATCAATATCATCATTTTTGTTCCATGTAACTCAGACTGGTAAGTTATGGGGAAATCCTCGTTATCACAAATATAAAAACCACGTGAGCTGGATGAGAATGATCAGAACCGTTTAGCTGTCTGATGTGATAATCTAGAGAAACTGAACAGAGACCTGGTGGCGGCGTTGCTGGGGATGACAGTGACGTAGGTCTGCTGAGGCTGGGTGGCGGCGGGGGAATTGGTACCAAGGCTGGCGGGGCCCTGCTGGTGAGCCGGGTGCTGGCCAGTCACCACTCCCTCGCTGTCCTCCACCTCCTCTCCGTCCTCCTCATCATCAATCACCCGGATGTTCTTGGGCATGTCTTTAAACTGGTAGGCCAGCCGCTGACCCTCCACTTTCGCCAGGATGCCGCGCTGGTAGTAATACCTACACACACACACACACACACACACACACACACACACACACACACACACACACACACACACACACACACACACACACAACATCAAAGCTGTGTCGCTGTATTTGACAGGGACAAACTTTGCTCAGGACTATGCAGGATTGGGTGTCTGTGGAGCGGTCAGGCTGACCTCAGGGCTCGGCCCATGGTCTCGTAGTTCATGTCGGGCTTGTTCTTGTGTTTCCCCCACAGTTTGGACACGGCCTTGGAGTCGACCAGTTTGAAGATGCCCTTCTCCCTCTGCATCCACTTTATGTACCTGGGACACGTGTTTTTGTCCTGCAGCAGCTCCAGCAGGAACTCCCACAGGTAAGTGGTGTTGCCTTGAGGACACAAAGTACATTATGAAATCCTGAAGCTCTGTATTATACCGTACAGCTACCTTTACAGTGTATCAATACACTGGTTTTCACTGACAGGACCAATAAATCTGAGACCTCCCACAGCACCTCACATAATCCAACATAAAAAAACATAAATATAATAAAATACAAGACTTATCTGATACTGTTATGGACAAAAAAGATACACTGTAAACCATTTGGGGCATGTTCTGAGAGTTCAAATTCAGGGAAGTTCTAAGATTTAAAAAAATCAAATTCAGAAAAATTATTAATATAAAGTTGTGTACTTAATCATCTTCAGTGAGTAGTTCAAGTGATTAAAAGGGGTGGATTTTTCTCCTCAAACTTCATTTATCTGGTAGTCATATTTAGGTGTTCTCATACATCCCTTTACTTTTATCTCCACTGTACAGAACAGAGTTCTGTAGATAGAATTTAAACCACATTTCTATTTATGGCACACTGTGTACTTGTGCACTACTTTGACCTCAGAGCTGGGACAAACCTTTGCCCTCCCTTGGCCTCTTCTTGATCCCCAGGTCAAAAGAGCCGTTGGAAGCAGGCTGGTGTGTCTTAGGCTTACGCCCACCTGCACACAAAGATAAACACAAACACACACACGCACACACAGTCAAGCTCAATGGTCAGTGGCAGCCTTGTCACATCCCTCTTGTAAGAATTTCAACATTCAATAGGTGTAATTGCTGTCACATGCTCCCCACATTGTAGAGTTAAGTCCATGATCATCGCCCACTTCACTGACTCATCTGTTGCACTGTCGACACTAGGGATGTCAATGGTCAACTATTAATTGTTTAACCACCAAGAGTATGTGACTGGTTAAGCATGTTGGTCTATAGGTTCATTTGCATACACACAGCGTGATGCACACCAGTCCAGACCCATATGCACTTGGCTTTAATAAGTGTGTTTGTGGCTGCCGCCAGAGTTTGTATCGTTTATACATCTGTGTGTTGTGATCCTTACTGATGTTTCCTGCTGTTAAAGTGTCTGTAGCCTAATATTGTCTGTTGCACCCAGCCATGGTGTCCACTCTATGGTGTCCATTCACATACAAAAGCTACATCACAGCCACCTGTCACTTCATCAATGCCAACTTGGAGCAGGGTTTCTGTTATCTGCTAATGACCTTTTTTTACTGGGAAAATCTGTTGAGGTCAGACATATTTAAGTCTCTCCTGTCATAGTGTGTGGGGGAAAATAATTTGTGTTTCTGTTTAATCAAAAAGGATCTTACTCTTAAACTAAAAGCTCTGTCTCTTTAGGGATCCTGTCCATAATGTTGTCAGACACTTAGAATAACAATCTGAGGCCGACGGTGTACAAATGCACAGAGGGAATACGCTGCAGTCCATTTTGCGGCGGCTGGCTGCTGTGCTCTCACTCAATACTGGGCCAATTCCAAAAACTGTTGTCCCCATTAGTCACTTAGACACACAAACATGGGAAAACAGGGTCCATAAACACAGACAATATTTGACCAAAATTTCTCCCATTTGTCCGGGACATTGAAATCTTCCAGGATGCGACTAACTGGGAGATGCAGTCCAGTATGTTCCTCAACACAAAATTAACTGGGTATTTACCAGTTAATGGCTGTCTGGCTATGAACAGCAAAAATTAACCAAAACTGGCATGCCTAGATGAGACATAATTATGGTTGGGAAATGTGAGATGTCCTCAGAACCTGAGCACTGGCACTGACCTCCTCTCTTCTTCTTGGCAGCAGGTTCACATTCAGGATGGATGGGGAAGGACTCTTCCTCTATGGGTCCACACTCTGTAGACACCTCCACCACTGTCTCCATCATCACATCCTCTGCTGGGTTCAAACAAAACACAGCATTTACAATATTCTCTTCCTGCTGGGTTGTGAAGTGAGAGACCCAATAGTTGGTTGCAATAGCATCTTTATTCAGAATCAGAATCAGAAATACTTTATCGATCCCCGGGGGGAATTGTTTATTAAGATGCTTGTAAGCTGTTAGGCGTCATAAAATACTTGTACAGGACCATGTGCGTCTGTGACACATGAGCATGCAGACAGCAGACCCTCACAGTAAAAAGCTAGCCTCATGGCTACAAACTGCTTCCTCACAGAAAGAGATAAGCTTCTAGCTCTCCTTTAAAAATATTCAGCGATGAGGTGTCATTTAGCTCAAAGGGTAGAGCTGGCGCCCCACATACAGAGGCCATAGTCCTCACTGCAGGTGGCCCCGGTTCAACTCCCGGTTCGGCTGGCCATTTCCTGCATGTCATTCCCCCTCTCTTTGCCTCCCCATTTCCTGTCTCTCTTCAGCTGCACTATCAAATAGAGGCATAAAAAGCCCAAAAATAAATCTTAAAAAAAATATATATATATATTCAGCGATATCTATAGGTGGTGTGTTCCAGAGCTTTGGGGCATAATTGAGTTGCATCCTTGCTTTTCTTTTGGCTGCTGCCGGAAACCTCCAACAAACCAGCCTGTAGTTGGTGAGTGCATTACCATCTAGGTCGAGCTTCTTTAATAAGGGTTTTACAACAACTGTTTTAAACGCATCTGTGAAGATGCCTGTTAGGAGAGGCGCATTTAGAATCTTCAGGGCATGACTTTATTACTTTATTGCCAGACGTATTGATTTGCTATAGTCATGGCTTCTTTGTATATATTACAGTGAACAATGATGAGCACTGAAGATTCTGCTTTAAGCTCAAGAACAAGATATTCAAATGATGTAAATTCACAGAGGTCAATGTCATTACACACTAACTGTGCAGGAAAAAATGGCTGCAATGCCTCCTCCTTTCCCGTTTTGTCTGACTGACTGACAAAAAAATATATAATTTAGAGGCCAAGAATCTATCACTGATAATACACCAGTAGAGCTGTTTAGCCAGGTCTCACCAAAAAACATAAAATACAAATTGTTTTTAATTCATATCATTAGCCAAATATGATTTGTTAGCCAATGATCTGACATTAAAAAGACCTAATTTCAGCTGTGGGGATTCTGTGACAGGAGAGGCGACTGGCTGTGGCTGAATATTAACAAATTTAAGATTACTGAGACAGGTACCAGATGTTCTGTGACTGCTACAATGGGTCTGTCTCATTTCTGATAGACACTAGAGTGATGATGTCTGTGGTTACTGTTGTTTAACAGTTCATCCATTTGACTGAACTTCAGTGTGGGAGGCTTAAGAAGCTTCTTAATTGGTGCCTGTGGTGAAAGCGATGGAGGGAGGGAAGTGGGGCACTGGATCCCTGATAAGGACATAGACATCCTCCAAATGCATTTAGTAATGTGGAGCAAAGGGTCAGGTGAGGGGAGAGAGACACAGGCCGTCTTAAATTCTGCTGTTGGCACAAGCTGAATGTCCAGAAAAGTTAGAGATCGAAAATGAACAGATTATCCTTGGAATTACTGCCATTGGTGATTCCATTCAAACTTTACAAATCAGGGTTAAAATATGTTGGTATTAACTTTACACCTATCTATTTGCTCACTGCGTAAACAAAAATTTGTGAATCAATGAAAATCACATGTTGTTCACACAGGTTGAGTCACTTACCTCTTTCTTTAGCAGGAAGGGTCCAAACAATTACAATGAACATAATACTCAGGTATCTATATGCCTTTCATTGTATACCTATCTTGTTCCCTATATCCATTTTCAACTCTACTGATTCAATCTCCACATAAGAACCCAATGATCAGCAAGGCATTTTCTGCCTAACTTCCTAGGATACAATTGCAAACACTGACAAGCTCTTACTCTGGTTTACTTCCCCACAGAACTGCTGGTACAAACTAGAGACTAACTTGTGTATCTCCTACTCACCCCACCCCCCTTCTCTCCCTCTCAATTCGCAGCCAACCCCACTGTTTTTGCTCCCTTAAAGATCTGGGTGCAAATAAGACAACACTCCAAGCGATCTACCAGCCCTTGGTCAACACCGATCTGCATCTACCACCTTTTCCTGCTAGCCAGATCTGATTCCAGAGTCTTGTCTTGGGTCAGGAATCCTATACAGTGTCTGGAGGACCTACACCACTTGCCACTGGCACAGACCATATACTCATGGCTGACACTCAGGTTATCGTCTCAGATAAATTCTGGGAAGAAGCTTTAGATGCAGTCACCCTGTCCTCTTCCTGTGCTTGGGTTAGTCTTACTCAATTCATGGTGCTACATAGAGTGCATTATAGCAGAGCCAAACTCTCCAAATTAACTCAGACCAAGCTGATGGG
>JAPZEA010000026.1:2146134-2156911 GCA_029783685.1 Heniochus monoceros
CCTCTTAAATTTTTAATATAAACAAATAAATGCAGAATTCCATCCCTGCAAACACTTTATAACTCGTAAAAACAGCTTATGTATGTTTAGTCAAAAAGTCAAAAGTATTTTATGTTATTGTAAAGTCTTTTTTTTTGTTGTCCTGTAAATGCATACTTAAAAAAAAAGGTCAGTGGAAACAATTCAAAGACAAATATTCATTCGGGAAATATGAATTATTTATACTGAGTCTTTATATAAGTTCTTTATTTCTATACATGCGTGGGATCTTACTAGATTTGAAATGGGGAGTTCTCATGTAGGCTACTGTCTTCCATTGGACGAATGGCTTTTTTTCTGTACGTCATTATCACTAAATCTGTGGTATCTTCTCATCCTGCCACACTCTTCCTCTTCTCATTTCTTCCTTCATCTCTTTCAGTTCCTCGTCTCCGCCTCTGGCTCTGCCATTCTCTCAGAGTTCCACCCTCTGCCTTTCTCACCTCATTATGTCTGGTGCCACAAGTGCCTTTTGTTTCGCTCTCCTCTTTTCTATTTTATGTATTTTTTATGTGGTCACCCCGTCACACACTACCCTTTTTTCTATTCATTTCATTATTTCCTAGTTGTTTAAAGTAAAGTCAATAAAGAACTTTCACACTTAAAAAAAAAAGGCTTCAACTGGGAAAAAAGCTTTGAAATCAATCACTGATGACGCCTGACTGAGAACAGAACACACGTGACAGATGTTATTGAACATGTGGATCTTTCCCTGCCCTGTCATATCTGAATGAAGCAAAGGCAAATAGTTTTGTATGAATGACAAAAAGCCATCATGAACACTGAAAAGGGCTCAAGATTTTGAGTATGTGACGTCTACATGGCGCTGTCCGTGGTGCTGAAGTGGACGGATTCGGAATTGCGTCTTTTTCTTCCAGTTCCACCCTTCTTTCAGTTTCATCTTGGATCTATAAAATTCTCCAAACTTTGTACAATGAATACTCAATTCTGTACTATATTGTATATACTATATACTCCATACAGTGGTGTCACCTTCATGGTCAGTGTTACAAAAGTAAAAAAGTATAGTTGAGGAAGAGCGAGAGGATCATAGAGAGACACTGCTGCCTGTAGTATTCCTATAATATTTCTATAATATTTCTATGATCATTCAGTCGCATCTGTGCTGCTAAGAATTCCCCCCCAGATCAAGCCACCTCTGTAACAAAATATTCTAGGGCAGACATGACTACAGTTTTTACTGTAGATGTTTGGGTTAGGGTTAGGGTTACTGGGCCATCCCCTCCATAAAAAATGAACAGATCACCTACTGCTGATCACTACTACACCTGCCCTGCTGCCAAATACGAAACCATTTGAACGTTTACTCATTCAATTGATTTGAAATGGTCTTTTTTGTAATGCAATGATTTTTGTGCTGTTCAATTCATGATTCGAACTGAACTGACTCCAACACTGTCACAACACTCCCCCTGCAGTGAACTGTATTCAAGGTCTACGTTCATGGATCCTTTTCCAGAGAATGACGAGAGTAATCCATGGGCAAACATTTTTGATGCCACCGCCATTAAAAGACAGGTTCATATTTCCTCATGTCTATCTTAATACAATGCCCATATTTACAGTATACTGAACGTGAACACTGGTGGCTGTAATCACTTGCCCATACGTGGTTACAGTTAAAGTGATGGGGCTGAATTTCTATGCTTGAGTTAAGTGGTACTCTGTAGCTACAGTGGCTAGCTGTGCAGGCTACACATATGAAGAATAGGCTACACAGTAACTAACCTACGTTTCAGGTCTGGGCTACAGCTAGCTGTGATTTGTTGCAGTGGGCTGCTTGTGTGTTGTTCTGCAAATTTCAGAAAGGATACAGCATGAAGCAAGTCGAAAGAAATCTCAGTTGTCTTCTTCTTTTCAGAACACAAAGACGTCTCCATTGCAAACCTCCTGCTGACTGTGACCCCCCACTCTCCGTCACAATGAATGAAAGAACGTAAACACACTACTCAGCGTATGTTTGTAATCAGTAATGAAACCAGGCGTACATTTCCACTGTCTCTTGTGTCTCAAGCAGAATGAAAGAACGTAAACACAGTTAATGTGAGGAATATAGTAATTAAAGCACAATATGCTCTAATCACACATGAGATCTCTGTTTAGTGTTGTGGTGGTGATTCCATGGGAGGAATTAGTTGGGAATTGGAATGGGGTTGTGACTAAAAAAAATAATGAATTACACTTTATTTTTCAAAAAAGTGTGAATTACACTTGTTCACTCGTTTAGTCCCTGTAGAAAGTAATTTGTTACTCTACATTACTTTTGTGGTACTCGCCTGAGATGCATTGTCGTGTAATTACCAGTTAACAGTATATTGTGAAAGCTCACAAATGCCTACATATCAGCACAAATTCCTGTCTTAATGAGGAGGGCACACACAAGATCCTTCTTTTATGCTCTTTAACAAGTAATACCACAAAGCTGACAGCAAAGTTGACGAAAGCCTGCCCAAAGAGCAGAAGAATGTCATGGCGAGAACAAGGCTCTGTTTCATGCCAAGGAGAATGAAGGAGATACCGGCAGTAGTAGCTGCCTCAAAATAAAACTACTTCAATATAGACTATAATATAAAAGATGCTGGCCCTCCCAACAGCTCCTGTATTAATTACCTCAAAATAATACAGTATATCAATAGATAAAATACTGTAAGAGACTGGCCTTCCTCTCACCACAAGATGATGACAGACTTAAAAGGAAAACGACACATTTAAATTTCTTATAAACTGCACACTCACAGTCACTTGTTTATCGCACCATTGCTTCATAGTTGACTGGTCCAAGTTATTTCACGTGTTCATCACTAAAGCAGTGGTTATACCTGATGAGGAGTAGCCTCTCAAATCGTTTGTCAGACAGCCTGTTCCTCCTCAACACATGTCAGCACCAGACTGCCCTGGCTGAAAAGCCTCTCCATGGTACACGAGACGGTTTTGCTGTGTTGGATTTCATGGATATTGTCTTGGAAGGGAAATAGTTTGAAGTCTGATTTGACTTTTGTAATGCAAGTAACAACGTAATGTGATGATGTGATTACTAAATTTAGTATTTAACAGTAACACGTTAACATGTTTCCTGTGTCACAGACAAATGTAGTGCGATTACAGTAATGCATTACTTTGTTATGCATTACGCCCAACACTGATCGTGTGTATCTGCAGTGGGACTTCTGGTAAATGCCTTGCATCAACTATAAATCCAACATGGAGCTAATGTGGGGCTTCAGCAATCTGAGTTAGCTGCTTAGCAAGGAAACATTGTCTGGAAGCACAAAAGGGGAATTCAATACTTTTAAGACAGAAACTTTGGAACACTCCTACTGGATTTGTGTAACTCAGACATTATTCAACTTTGGATTGCATTTGTTTTGTCAAAGAAGATGTTGAGTTGCATTATGGGAAGTGTAGGTTGTTCATGTTTTGGGGGCTTAAACCATATTATGGACTAAAAATCAGGATATTACAGGCTCAGCCTCAGAAATTTCAAAGAAAACTTAAGTTTTCTTTGAAATTTGTCTCTTGTGAGTCTTCCAACTGAATGGGAGTGCACCATAAATCAGTGGAGTATCCCTTTAATGTTGAACTAGGTGGCAATTGGCCACAATTGTTCCTTTTTCTTTTTAAAATGTATTTTTCTGTACTGAGAAAGATAAAGTAAGTAAGTAAGGGAAAATAAAATAAAGGAAAATTAAAGGTACATGGTTTGTGTGTATTTTGGAAAAATAAATGATAAAAAGAAGAAAGTAAAGCTAGCCAGTAGGTGAGTTACCCTCCAGTGACAGTACTCCCATCTTATCTCATGGTGGCGATATTGTGCTGCTTATAGCATGACAAAGCTGTTTCCTTCCCAGATCAAGAGTAGGAGGCAGTTTTTAAGACTGTGACCCCCACCAGTCTTTGTTCAGAGAAGAGATCATTAAGCTGTCATTCTGGCTCTGTGGTGTTTGTAATATCCTGTGAATAAATGAGCACTAAACAGCTGCTGTGGATGATATGTTCCTTGACAGGCATGTTCTAAAATTAGGACTTATTTTGTCTCTGTAGGAGGCAATACCAATAACAGTAAGAGTGTTTTGCTGTGGAAACACGAACAGGATTGTAAAACCAGGATGACTATAAAACTAGAACAAAACAGCAAAAAAGAATAACCAATGATTATATGTACTAACAGTACAAGAAACACGAGATATGTCAGTTGTTGCTGACAGTAATGGCATACACCTGCTGAAAAAGAATACGGAGAAAGACAGCAGCAGTATACAAAATTAAAGTAGTGTGTCATCACATAAGCTTTTAGCACATAGTCAGAAATTGAGAGGACAATTGTACTCTTCTTTTTTGTAAAATATACAGAAAAAATCAGTAAATCCAGAAAATACTGTGCTAGTAACGCTAGGTAGCAGTATGACACCGACTTCAGAATATAATACAAGAGGATTTAGACGTATGGCAAAAGCAACAGTCAGGGTGCGATTTCAAATATGCTTCAGATATATTGAAGTGTCAGATCTGTTGTCATGCCAGAGCACTGCTGCTAATGTCTCAGGATGTGAACAGAGATTTGCAGGCATGCAGGTAGATAATGATTAACGGAGGGACAATGAGACACAGGGACAAAGAGGACAGGGAGAAGCAGCGGATGGAGGCAAGGAATCATTGTGGTTATACCAAGGGTAATATAAAGAAGAAGGAAAGACTGAAAGAGATGGAGAGAGCAAAAGATTTATGTCTTTTATCTATTTAGCAAATTATATTGTGTGGATGTTTTGAATGAGGCAGGGGAAAGCTTTTTGCACTTCCATTACAGTCCCACTACCTCCAGCTGAGTCCTCTCTGTTCCCAGACTCTGGGGACACACTGTCCTTTCCTTCCGTCTTGTCCTAATGAACAGGCAGCATTGACAACAAAGGGTAATATATAAGAACCTTCTCCACGGGTGTACGACACAGTGGTGCTGTGTGTGTGTGTGTGTGTGTGTGTGTGTGTATATGAACGCTGTGCAGCACTTGCACAGTATAGAACATTAAACTGCTCTCGATTGATTAAAATTGTGTTTTGGAAGGAGCCCTGTGTGTCGTCTGGTCTACTGCATTTAGTAAATGAAAGCACATCACTCTGAAGACAGCCCGTCTCTCCATCCGTCTCTCTCCAGGATCTGTTGGACGGCGTCGAGTTGAGAACGAGGCGTTCCTCCAGCTCCGTCTTCACTGACTCTCCTGCACACAGTCGCCACGGAGGCTCCCCGCTGCATTGTCATCTGTGTGTGGTGTGTGTGTGTGTGTGTGTGTGTGTGTGTGTGTGTGTGTGTGTCACTTTTGAATGGTTATTGCTGCAGGGAGAAGCTATGCATGTGACCTCCGACCTACGACTAAAAGATCGTCACTCACTGACACACATGCACAATAGCTCACATTTTCAAACACAGATTGATACACTCCAGCACATATCTGGCCACCTGTGCAAGGTCTCCACACACACACGCACACACTGAGGGTGTCAGTGGTAGGTGTCGCTGGGCAGATAATGGCAAGGTGACAGGTCAGGCGCTTGAGGGAGGGTTCGAGAGTTAAGAGGTTCAGTGGGGGGACAGCACTATGGCTGATTGGTTATGGTCCCATGGGATGGAAGAGCCACTGAGACATGACATCATAGTGTCCTGAGAGAGGGAGCGAGAGAGTGGGAGATGAAGAGAAGGGTGAAGGTCAGAGGGTCATAAAAAGGAGCAGTGGACAGTGATAACAACACCATCTGCATGAGGTCAACAGCTTATTACCATGAAGCATCCTGGTAAAATTTACAGTTTACACTATACATCTCTTTTTAGCCTCAGTTATTAGAAAAGTACATTACTTAAGGTAATCAATTATTTTAAGTACCACACTCTAACACCAGTCCCACTGAGTTTCAGATCAGATGGGTTTCAGTCACACTGCTTTCCAGTCATCAGTCAAAGGCAGCTTTTTAATTGTGAGTGACAGTGAATATAGTTAACATGGAATTAGTTTTGGAAAATGTTAAATTTCCTTCCACCTTAACCTGACACTGCACAGATGCCGAACTTCACACAAAAGCAGCCAAACTGAATGACTGTTATGGTTGCCTTTGAGGGATGATCACATCTGGAAAGTGCACTATAGTGCACAAACAGCACGAAAGATTTTAGCTAGAATAGTTATGGTCGCCCAGCCCCCAGTGCCACCATTATTTGCTAATTGCTTTCCTATAGCTGAGCTGTATTCCTCTGACAATGAAATGACCTAAAATCAGCTACTCCGTTTGCTTTTGGTTTCGGTGTCTGTGCAGGCACGATTATACCAAACCTGCCAATGTCACAACAAGCAGTCAATGCACCTGGCTGTTCAGCACAGAACTCTCGTAAAATCACAAATAGTCCCTCTCAAAATGATTAGCTAGGCTAATCACATCCTAAATCTATGGATCAGATGCATAAAAACTCTTTTTGCCAGAGTTATAAAGCCGTGCATATGCATGGTTCTAATTTGTAAGTATTGTGGAACTGTGCATTTTCACCCCACAGTTAGACATAAATGGACGTAGAAACACCCTTAAACATCTATTTGCATTTTATGGTTAGCACACCAGTCTATTTACCTGTCACTGAAAAGAATGGCAAAGAATATGTGTAATTTTACCAACTGTGCCTCTCCAGCGAGGGTCACGTACTGTGCCTGTTCATCAGCAGTGATATCTCAATGATAAAATGAAAAGAGCACAAATGCAGGAAAAACTCCCAAAAAAGAATGAGAAAACTAACCACACAAACTCAAAATTATGTTTAGCCGTGCGCCTTTGATGGATTGTTACAAACTGGTGTGTAGACTGTAATAAAGAGAAGATGGCTAACAACCTAAACGACCTGTGCTTTATTATTTAGACTCTGTCTCTCACCCTACTTTTCATTTCCACCTTACTTATGGCTGGCTCTGTGTATGCTTGGTGTGAAGTATTCGTATGCACACATTCTCACCGCATTTCCTTCTTTCATAATAAACAGTGTTTACATATTTACATATTTTTGCACATATGCATTCTTTATGCATCTGTGCCCAGCTCCTTACCTAACGCACAGACATGAGATTGATGTCAATTGTCCCATCTCACTCAGAGAGAAAGCAGACATTGTTCCAAAATGTTGTGCTATAATTACACCAAATAACAATAGAGCATAACAAAACAAGGTTTACATTACAGGACCTACAGGCTGCTATCATGAACCACTGCAATAAAAGCAATCTGTGGGCTAACCATGACAAAATCTGTGAAAAAAACAATACATTGGAAGTTATTGTCTTCACATAGTCTGTTGCATCCAATAATGTAATTGCATCTCTAATTCCCTGCAGGCTAAAAACGACTTTACTCATATTTAAATAGCTGAGCAGCATGTCTGATATTTTATGACCTTCATTATGCTGTAAATCTATGTTGCTGTGGAACATCTGAACATGAAGCACATCACCTCTTACATACAGTATGAATCGTAAAAAAATGAAGTGTTTGCCTCAGTTTTACTACAGTGCACGCAGAAAGTGAGAAAATCTCTCGGTGATTTATTGGGAAGTAAAAAGATGGTGTGGAGTGGAGAAAAGAGGCCGCCATCTCCCCTCATCACTACACACTGCTTAGAGTCCCACTGCTTAATGGATTTAGAAAGAGATGGAGGATGGATAAATGAATGGGTGAAGGGAAGGAGGTGGTTGAATAAAACAGGAGTGACTGGGGCGTTCTGGTGGTTAACGTGCACCCTGTAAGCACAATGTCCTGAGCGTGAATCGGCCATGGGACCTTTGTCACAACAGTCCCCTCTCTCTAATCCTGTCTTCTCTTTTCCATGTCTACCGAAGAAATGGTTTTCTTTCACCTCTTGCTATGATGTAGACATGTTTTGTTGCATTTATTTAAAAATAAATAATAACTGTCTTCCAGATAATTGTAAGCACAGTAATGTCCAAAGACTTTTTATAGCGCTTGCGGTGGTTGCCTAACAATGCAAATGTTGGTTACTGATTCAGTCAGTAGTCCACCCAACACTTCCATCAATGTTGCACATCAAAGTGTGTCCAGGTGTGGAATTCTACTGCTTATGGGGAAAAAAAGGTAGTATAAAGCTTTTAGTGTCTCCAGAGCTGTGTGATGTCCTCAAGTGATGTCACCTCAGTCAGCGTCAGTTTTGTCTGACTATAAGTTTGAAAATGAAAAACATCTGTGGGTGTGGATTTAGAAAGAAGTGGGCTTAATGGACCTCTATAACCCACTCCTCATCTCTGCTCATGGCTACAGGCTACAGGCTGCATTAGCTGCTACTAGTACAACACAGCCAAATCTCCGACTGAACTTTCAGTGGTGGCGTAGTATTGTGGATGATGCAGGCACCAGGTTTTGACCAGGAAGTGTGCAAAATAAAAGACAATATCTCTGGCTCTGCCGCACCCGTTTTTGAACTGTCCATCAATGTTACGGGATCGCAATGCTAAATCAGTGGAGCGCTCTTCTGTAAGTGAACTCAGGGGGTTTAGTGCATTGCCATTAAGGTGTGGGACTCGCCAGAGACAGATTTAATAGACTAAAGCCGTATTCGCGCATGCACTGCTGCCTGGACATTACCCAGAGGAGCTGTGCGTGAGGACACAAATGTCTGAATTTGAACCAAACATTGAACAGACTTCACCTGCCAGCCCATATGTGGATAGAGCAGGTCATTGTCTGCAGAGTTCACAGCGAGTGAGTGGCTGTGTTTATGAGGTCTCACAGACTGTAGCTGCATGCCTGTGTATTGCTTTCCACTCTTTCGTTGATATTGTGGATACATCCAAATGCATGTAGTGTCAGTATCAGTGCAAAAACAGTCATCATTATGGATGAGTCCTCCTCCTCCTCCTCCTCCTGCTTCATCTACCCAGGCACCACCCCTCACCTAAACCAGAGTATTTCAAGTAGTGGCTCAGGACTCTCCAGCCATATGCTGCTGCCTCTGTCAGGCTGTAATAGACACAGCAATGCTAACATTAGCATGTCAACGCAATGAAACTGTTGACTTGCTGCTATCTAGCAGACATGATGTGTATCATATTCACCATCTTAGTTTATTATGCTAGCATGCTAACATTTGATAATTACGGTAGCATTAAACACAAAGAGCAGCTTCAGTTTTGCAGGTATTTAGTCATTAGCAGAAGTATTGGACAAGAAAAGTCAGCTGATCACCAAAGTGATTACAGTTCATCCTGTGGGGAACAAATGTTATCTGTTTTAGGTTTCTATGAATAAATGAAATATGGTCATTTAAAAGGTGATATATTATTAATCATTTGTACCTTACAGCTAAAATTAGTTACCATATATACCATATGTATATTCAGACGGATGTCAGCTGCAGCATTAGCTGTGAGCAGTTCCCATCAACACGTCTCCATTAACACTAATGATGTCGGTATCTAATGTTATCATGTGTTTTTAAATGTTGGCATTTTGTTTGTTTGTGTCTCTGAATACCCAGCACTGTTTCTTGTGATTGTTGCTGCACGCTAATCAAATTTAAACTTTAAGTAAGACTGTTTGGACTTTCTAATATAGACGTCAATTTGAAACCCAACAGATTGGTCCCAAAATGCAATCAACGCACGCCATATTCTTCAATGAATCTCCTCTTGGATGGGTAATGGGATGGATTTGCTGCATTGTGCTGCATGTCAATAAAGCTTAGAAAAAGACAGGAGGAAAATTAGAAGGCTGGTATCAGTATTTATGGGATTCAAATTACTGATTCAACACTAAGTAACTGTATAGGCAGCACTTAACACAGACACTTGAGTCAGTTATTTGCTGGACTTAATGTTCTAAGATATTTGGACATGTGTTCATTTTGAATTCAGTCTGAACATCTCAGTTTTGTAATTAGTCACTCTGGCTTTGCAAAATGTTGTTTCACTTACATTCTTCACAAGTCTTTGCCCAAGTAGCCAAATCCTGACAGAGTGGGATCCCTCTCAAGTACACTGTGACAGTCATGCTGGTTGTGACTGCCAATGGAAAAAATAACCAGCTCTGACATCAGTGAAGCAGCCCCAGGCCATGACACAATACTGAACAATGGAGGCCTCACATGCACATGTCACATTTTGACTCATCAGATGAAAGACCAATACTTATCACAAGTCTGCTTTCTGTATTTTATGGCTCAGGCAATGGATTTAGCCTCTGTATTTAGAGTGGCGCATTCATCCAGTCAGGTGGAGGAAGGGCTCATTTTCATGTCTGTGTATGGACGAATCCAGGCTGTAGGCTGGAGTAAACGAGTCGCCATTACTGTGATTGCACGTCATGTGTAAGCCTGTGCAGAAACAATGTCATGTATGTAAATGATTTCACTTTTTTGTACATCTTTTCCCAAGAAACAATTATCCAGCAGAACCTGGAGAAGCTGTTAAATGTACAAACAGCCTCACTGAAATGGTGATGAAACAATATGTAACCGAAGCTGCAGGAACATTCCCCAGGGAACCTTTCCAGGAGCTCCAGGATGTCAGTTAAGTTCCAGGGACATTATTTTAACAACCAAAAAGTCAGAGATCAGGGTGTGGTGCTCTCCAAAAGCACTGAAACTTTGTGGGTGGACCTTGCGGCAATTTTATTAGGATGCAAACTGGATGTATGGATGTAAAATGACGTAGAAAAACAACCATTTTTTCTTCATACTATG
>JAPZEA010000026.1:2794496-2807590 GCA_029783685.1 Heniochus monoceros
TGCATGCAGGCACTGTAACCAATAACCTGTAACCATGTCTGCATGTATGAATAACGCCTGTGCCTGGTGGCTTGTCTAATTACACAAGATCTAATCTAATTCATAAGCAGGGGAACGCACGCTGACATGCATGTCAAAAATGAATGCACACTTTAATGTGCCAGACTTAAACCCTCCACAAACTGATTTGGTGGTTGCAGCAATCACCGTTTTTTTTTATTTATTAGGAACTCATGGAATATTGATGTACACACACAAGTAAAGACAGACATAGACATGCACCTACACACTCGATGGTGTTCTTCAAGCAAAATAAATCCGTTAGCAGACAGAACATGGAGACAAGTACCTCTGCCAACAGCACAGCTATGAATTACAGCTACAATATGAAACTGCAAATCAAAGCTGGAGGAAGAGTGATTACCCTTTTGGGAAGAGAGGTGAGAGTGAATGCATAAGAGATTGGATGAAAAGGACCAAAATATAGGGGAAATGCTCCAGCAGTGTGTAGGTGCTGGGGAAGGCTAGGCAGAGTTAACTAGAAAGAGTGAATGATATACTGCAGACATAAAGGGGATCTGAAAGAAAAAAAAAAAAAAAAATCTCTCAGAGAATGTGAATGGAGACAGAAGTGGGGAGGTGACGGATGACATATAGAGAAAACAAGTGAGAGAGCAGGGAGAGAGTTAGTGTTAGAGAAAAAAAAGTATATTTATGTATTTGGTGTGTGGTGGGCCCCAGAGGAGCAGGCTTTAGTCATACTGTTTGTCTTCTGCTAGTGGCTGTAATATCCTGACAAGTGTGTAAATCATGCATTTAATTGTCTGGCTGACAGTAAATTCTCTATAAGGAGAACTACACCACAGAGAGGTTTCCACTAAGCCACAGCACAGCCAATGCAAACTCAAAAAAAAACCAAACAAAAAAAAAACACGAGTTTTAAATGATCAAGCAACAGCTGCGATAGATAATAGTGGAGTTCCAAAAGCAGTGTTGTGCCTTCCCATCCCAGCGCCAGAGTAAATGAGCTGGCTGTGTTTCAGTTTTTATGGGCAAATTTGAAGTCTTTTTTTCAGACTTTTTACTGCAACAGCAGATTCATATTGAATAGTTCAATATTATGTAGGCTTCTATGTTAAAAGACTACCATGAAATGATTAGTTAGTTAGCTTAGTTACTGTATATTTTAACAAGGACAGTTAAAATCCAGTTTGGTCGATATGAATTAATAATAACCTGATTATACTATTATTTATAAAAATGGCAAAGTATGCTAAAGTCATGCAGTCTCACCCCACTATTGAACCTTACAATTCATACACACAGTCTGAGGCCGGAGTCAGTTATTAGTGCAAAAAATGTCAGCACAACAGTGACACTGTGACAGTTGTATCAACACCATGGACAGCAGTACACACCAAACAAGCAAGACTCCGACAGTGTGCAGCTCAGGGGACATTTTACTCTCCTCCCTCACATATCTATTACTCGATATTGGCAAACATACACTGAAAAAGACACAATATTTTTTTTTAACGAGAACTGAGACAATTTAGGAAAAAAACTCACACAAAAATAATACAGCTAATATGATTGTGGTACCATGCACTGGCAAAAGTGCATTTGTTCCCTGACAGGAGCTGAACTGGAATATGTTTGGGTTTATCCACCCTGAGTTGAGGTCATGTGGAATTGTGGGTTGGGAGAAGGGCTGCTAACCAATGCACAACTCCCATGTGGTTCTCGGGGAGCTGCTGGCGGGAAAAACGTAAACCCAGGTTCTGGCTGTGGTGGAGGAGAGAGGAGAGGAGATGGAACGGCAGTGGCTGCACTTGTTCCTGCTGCGGTTGTTAGCTAGACGGTGATGTCAATGGTAGTTCTCATTTCATTACTTGAAACGGTAATTGATGCTGCTGAGTGACCCACCTCATTAGCTGAGCTTTTCTTTTTGGTAGACCACTTTCTTATGTCCACTTCCTCAGAGAAATACAATTGCTGGTACTCAGACCAAGGTAGCCAGACGCTGGCTGAAGTGAAGCACCATACTGACTGGAGAAAAGGTGTTGTTGAATAGCAGAAGAGCAGCAAAACAAGGTACATTTCATTAAGGACATTAACTCTCTCTTCCTCTAACACACAAACACACACACACACACACACACACACACACACACACACACACACTCAATGATGCACCCTTCACATCTTAACTGTGAATTTGAACAAAATAGTTGTCTACATGTGTAGGTCTGTTTTAGCCTAGTGTTTGGCTGCACTATAGAAAAAGTAATGACTTCATGGTTCCAGGATTAATTTCGATGTGCTTCGAGCACACGACAAGCTCAACTGAAAGCACGCTCGCTGGATGCACTTGCTGCGAGAATGCACAGCACCAATCTAGCCAACGTGGAGAGGAGAGGGTATGTGTGTTGGGGGTCCTTCCAAAAGAGACGTCCTCCTGGCACTCGTCAACAGTGAAATGAATCCGCATTAGTGCTCCAAAAGCTAACCCAAAATTAATTAGCATCTAGTATGTGCATAAATATTATATCCCAGTTAGACCAAAAATAAAAATAGATCTATGGTAATCTGACTATGTAAGACTGAATTCTAACAATATTACAGTTTAAAGTGGTACAAGCTGAAATAATAAAATATTACAGGCTTACTTTGACTAGTTTGCTGAGACCAGGGACAAGAACTCTTCAGCTGTGTTGAGGCAGCCAGGAATCCCAGTCAACTAACCACCACGCTGGATGGTGTGGGAGAAAAACCAGAATGCTGACCAAAAGATACAACGGTGCTTGGAAGAGGGACGGGCCTGCCGCAGCTACTGGAGCTGGGCATCACCCATAGGGATGGTATGGAAAGGATGGGACGTATTGCTTCTGCACATAGGCAGGAAGAAACATGGCTGTACATCCCAGTGCTGCACTACAATCAACAGCATGGAAATAGTTCAGTAGAGCAGACATAGATCTGTTCGAACATTCATTTTCTACATCTACATGAAGCTATACAGTATGAAATAAACAGCAAAAATGTGTCTGTTTTCTATCATCTTTCCTAATGGGTGCAGTCACAGCCATGCTGCACACTCTAATTCAAGACTAATTCAACATCTTCCTTCTAATCCTGTTTCCATATCATCATAGTAAACGGGTGTTAAAAAGGTGCCAATCAACACCTCACACAGGGAGGCTGTCCCTGTTTGCATTTACTGTGTTGCCAATAATTATGAAAGAAGCAGAGACTTTGAGCCACTCTATCCAGCTATTACAAAGAAGGTTTTACATTAGGTCTAACATTTGTGTTATCAATATGAGGCTTACACTTTGCAGTAGCTCTGACTTAATTCAGCCTCTTCCTGTTAACATCTAGCTGTAGTCCGGTAGCCTCATAGCATCCATGACAAGAGTATTAGCCATTTCCAGCTCCACTGGTCCAGTCCAGCAGATGGCAACCACGTGACAAAAAGGACCGGTCAATAAGAAGATGGCATGGTAGGCTAAACAGTGGGTGTGTATAAATGACGACAGGCTTGAACCCATATATACAACCTCAAACTGCTGTAAACACAAGGTCAAAGCTAAAGCTTCTTTTTCTACTGCGGAATAGCACCCACGTGACTGACATCAACCTGCACAAGAGATTTATCCATGTGTGGGGCAGCCAGGACATGAGCATCACAAAGAGCCACCTTCACACTATCAAAACCCTTCTGACAAACAGGGGACCAGATATATTTTACCTTCACCGTCCTGAAGGTCTTTTTTTCCTACAAAACAGGAACGAATGTACAATCAGAATTTATGTCGAATTTAAATGTTAATTTAAAATAAACTTTTTTTTTTTTTTACCCGAAGTCTAAGGTTTGTTTTATTTTCCAGAGGATGCTTGGTGAGAGAAGAGACTGATAAAGGAAGACAAAGGAAGTAGCCAAGCTGACCTGTTGGAAGGAGTGTTTGTTTTTCTGCTAACTGTAAATTGTAAATGAGTAAATGTAACAGTTTTCCATAGTTGGAGTAAAAGCTTACTGCACCAAGCCAGACAACAACATCATAAATTTGAAAGCAGAGGCCAGTGCCTGTAGTCCCAACCAGGTAAACAATCAGTGGCAAATGCTGACAGTAGGTTTATCTACTTCCCTTAGAATACAGGCACTTTGGCCTTTAGACATAGTCCTAAAATACACCGTACAGTCTATTTAGTTTGAAGCATACTGAAGCCTTAATATCATCTTATTTTTGCTTCCTGGGAACCAATGCATCTTCTGTGATCTCATGCTGGACTAGTAGGCATAACCAAAATGTCTCATCAATAAAGTCATCACAGTTCTTTTTAACTGTCAGGAGTTACACGACACTAATGACGTAATGGTGGACATGAAGTAAGAAAGGAGATGCTGTCGAGCAGGTCTTCCTTTAATCGAGAGTTGGTTGTTCGATCCCCTGCCTTCTGACCACATGTCAAAGTGTCCTTGAGTAAGACACTGAGCCACAATTGCTGTTGATGGCTCAGCCGGCACCTTGCATAGATGTCTCTGCCTCCACTGATGTGTGACTCTGTGTGAATGTGTGACTGACAGGCAAATTGTAAAGTAAAGTGCTTTGGGTAAAATTGCTGTTTGAATGCAGTCCATTTAATGATACCACTTCAGGGGATCTCAAAGTTGCACTTCCTCTGCGGCCACTGGCTGTCTCCAAAATGGTAAATGGACTATTCATATAGTGCTTCTGTAGTCTTACTGACCACTCAAAGCACTTTACAACAGCAGCCAGCATTCACCCATTCGCACGATGGTGGCAGAGGCTACCATGCCAGGTGCCACCCGCTTATCAGAAGTGATGACCAGTCACTCGCACACCAATGGCACAGCCATCAGGAAGAATTTGGGGTTGAGTATTACACTTCAGCATGATTGCAGACTGCAGGGGCCAGGGACTGAACCACCAACCTCCTGATTAGTGGACGACCGCTCTGCCTCCTCAGCAACAGCCAACAACTATCTAACACCATTTAGATTTAGAAATTACAATTTCTTGTAGTCATTTATTTATAATTAGCTAATTCTCATTCTGCTAATGTATGTCTTGTTGGACCCCTTGAAGTTCTTTGTTCCATTGTGGATGTTAAGGCTTAAATGTAGTGTGTTCAGTGGCTGATTGGTTTGATTAACATGTGTCTCAGTCTGTCACAGTCAGTCAAGTTAGTCATTGCTTGCTCCATACAGGCTTCCTCACCTTTGACCAAATGGAGCTCTTGCAGCTGCAGTAACTGCTAAGACGGCAGCAAGCTGTTACCAACACTGCAGGCTTCAGCGTGTTTCTTCAGACACCTCTCGGGGACACACTGCCATGTTTTTCCTCTGGATTTACCACCCCATGTGTGTACGGAACACTTTCCACCAGTTTTTATGTGCGCCAGCAGAGCAATGATCACAGTGATTTGGATAAACACAGCAAATCTTGATGAGGCATGTTCCCTGTTGCAGCTCCATTCAGTGATTTAAGCTGATAACATTTTTACACATCCTGCAGAATGTAGGTGTACCAATTCTATTTTATCTTCTATTGAATGTTTCATCCTTTCACCATGTGTTGCTATTAGCACCATCATCAGATCAAATTTTCTATTTGTTCAATGCTTTGGTTTATGGCTACATGCCTGCAAAACAATGGCATTCCCGTCAACCTCAGCTTTTTTAGAAAATGTTATCATGCTAAAGTGGTAAAAGAAGATAGTGAATATAGTAAACATCGTATCTCCTTAATAACAGCATGTTAGCATTATCATTGTGAGCACATTAGAATGTTGATATTAGTGTTTAGCTAAACACATCACTGCATAAATCTTTGTCTTTTTATACTGTAAAATTTCTGAATTCCTGTATGAGAGGGTGCTCGTTTAAAGTAAGCATATTATGAACATGCTTTACGGAATGTAAGCTGCAGTTGCCTGAGAATGCTTTCTATTGTGGAACTGTAAAGGTATGTTCAGACTTAATATGAAGCAGGTTTTAGATGTGGCACATCTACATAGTCAGAAAAAATGCCAAAACTATGCAAACAATTGAAAAAAATGTTTCAACTTTGGTGAAAAATCTTCCTCATCCTTATCTACTTCACAAACAGGCAAAAACAAGAGAGAAAAAAGAGATGAGTCTGAGGGAATATAACAGGATTAACATGATGCTCACAAACACACTGCACACATACACACACACACAGCTCCACTTAGGACTGTCTCATCCACTGCTCGGGAGATGGTACCTTGTGGCTCCTGTAGAAAATCTTATGGAAGTGGCTGGCACACACAGCCACAGTTTATCTGAATCTCTGCTATTTATCAGAGATGAAATTCAGGCTTATATTTGTCAAACCAGCCAGTTTGTTTTCATCCTTGAAGTCTTGTCTCTTGTAAAGCCGGAAAATACTGTTTGAAAACACATTTACCAGATGTAGTGGTAAAAGGGCAACAATGAGCTCATCCCATGCTCTAAAACAAATGTCGACAAGTTAAACAGATGCTGTGTGGTTCCATGTGTGCTGAGCCTCTATTAATTGGTGAAGTTAAAACACTACAGACCACTGATTGGTCAGAGAGAATCATCACTTCTGAGACAACGACATCTTGCACACTGCTCACTGCATTGAGGATGTACCAGCTGCAGTGGAAAACAAAATCAGTAAAAGTACCTAGTGCCAAAAGCCCATTGAGTCGAGTCAAGCCGTACCATGCAGTGGAAACATGGCAAAAAGTGAAATTTATGCTGTGGTTTGCTCGTAGGTCTACCAGCCACTTGGCATTGGTATTGTGTGATGCCTCTTGCTTGGAGTACATGGGTCTTTGGAGAACATTTATACTCTCGGCCTCTGCTTCTCTGGTGTATCTCTTCAGCGTAGCAGCCAGGGCTGTGAGTCTTTGTTTGGCAGTCTCTAGAGCTTCACTTACAGTATCTTGTTATACTTCTTTTCCACCCAGGACCTCTCTCTCATGACACCCCTCTGAACCTCTGTTAGCTGCCTAATGTGCCTTTGGGCTTTCTTGATCTTTGCTTTCAACCTTCTTCTCCATGGGAGAAGAAGAGCATTCATAAGTCACTTGTCTTATTATTTATTAGTTAGTTGTTGGTCACAATAAGTCACATCTATAACGTTTCATGACTGTTGTTAGAGTGCACCAGAGAGTTTATGAGTGTAGTCATAAAGTATTATGAATGCACTACAATTCACCATGAATGCTCCCATAGCACACTATAGATGTGGTCTTCACAGATAATGTCGCCATATTCTCTGTTTCACAAGATGAAAAAGGATGATAACCTTTTGGTTGGGCAAATGTACATCTGTGCTGGTCCTTATCAATGTGGGGAGGTTAACCAGGCTGCTTCCATGGCAAAGGGAACAGTCTGGGACTGTCTCCTACACAGTGGATAAAACAGTCCCAAACTGGGCTTGGTGCACTTTCATTGTTCTGTTTTTAGAAAGCCGTTTTTGCTGCAAGTTAGTCTCATTTAAGTTAATTAAATTCTCAGAAATATACTGTTTTTCTTGAAATGGGTGGAATCACTGCTGTTTCAGTAAGATAAAAAATGTCTCGCTATAGGTTTGCAAGCCTGGTTATAAAAGAAATTCTACTGTCAAGCGTGTCCTTCATTGTCATTTACTTTGGTTTTTCCTTGTCTGTCTCTCTCTCTCATATCCTCCAGTCCCATCTCTCTTCATTTGTCCAGCCATCCTTATCTGTCCTATTTCTCTTTCTCTTCAACCTTTGCCCCCCTCTGCTGTCCTCGTTATGACATTTAATCCTGCCATCAGCCCTCCTCCCTCTGACATCTCTCCATCTATGTCAATATTCATCTCATCTCCACACCTTGACCGAGTGGCATTTATCCCCCGTCAGACTCAATTCTCCTGTCCTCCTTCGCTGTCATTTCACTGTCCTCCTGAAGTGTCCTCGATGATCTGACTGTATTCAGATTGAGCAAAAACATATTAAAGCCAGGTGTCAAAACACCCATGGAGGACTGACAGATGATCACAGACACATGTGGCCATTGCATCCCAAATGCAAAAATGAAAACAAGCCAATAAGCAAATAAGTTTCACTTAATAAAGCAGAGACACCCTGACTGACCAGTACAAAAGAACTCTTGGCATCCTTCCAAAATTGTACTTCGACTGGGAACCAATTTCCTTGGTGGGAACTTCACTCCCGCATTGCAGTGACCGGCTTTTTAGTTTTTAATTATATGTATGTTGGCAACAGATGACCTATTAGTAAGAGTCCAACATTACTTGCAATACATTTCTAAGCCATGATAACTAACATAAAGCTATTGTGTGACCTCATTCATCAGTTTTGGGACTTTTTCTGACACCTGATTTTACACAAAACTCAAGAGAAACATATTTTTGGTTTGACTGACATGCCTTCTTGATGAGCATCACCTGTTTATTTTTTCTACCCTGTAAAAAGTTTGTCCATCTTGTATTTCAGACATTATTTTGTTTTCTGGACAAATATTGCAAATTTAGCCTTTTTTTACCGCAGACATATTGACTTGACTGAAAGAAAGAGCACAGGTGGAACTAACAACTGGCAACTAACAAATGGCAATGGTGGATGAAGAAGTAATGTGCTAAACCATGGAATGGATTGAGGCTATTCTGAGATAAGGCTTGTCCATTCAGATTGTGTTTTGGCGTAATGTTGCACTTGCAGTAGAAAATTACTCAGCCCTTGCGTATTTAAAGCACATATCCAGTGGCACAATGGCATTGCTTAATATTGCAGGAATCACCTTTTGCCTCCTATGCAGATCAATCCTACTGTCATGATTTTCCATTACGGTCCATTACAAAACATCCAAATTTTAATACGGATTTTTATAATAAACTTTCCAAGAATGCTGGGACTAACGCTCTGTCTTTTTGCAGACAATATCTCTTGCTTTAGATGAAGAAGACGTGAAAGATCTTTTCACATTTAACAGAGTTTAGGCTGTATTATTGTTAGATTTTACAATTTGTCAGAATTTTGAAGGCTGCAGGGATAGACTGGCTGAGTGCCTCTACAGCTGTAAATGGGTGTTCATTCTCAACCTAATTATTGTGGCAGACTCTGTCTTAAAGCTGCTTCCAAGATGTTTTGGCTGGCAAATTTGATATTTTTATAGCACGGTGACAAGCTGTGTACAGATGTCTTGATCACCGTTGTTTCCGTTTGAGACAGATTTTTGTGTTAGCGCTTTGGAATGTTGTATTATCCTTGTACCTCTCTTGCACAAACGTCTGACAGTTCCTACTATTTCAACGAGTCAGAGCACCTTTGCAAGATGGTGGCAGCACAGACACCGCTCACATGCTCAACTGCAGAATCTACTCTATGGCGTACCTCCCGGCCGGTCAACCACAACATGGGGTCTGGGAGCTGCTAATTGATAAGCATCATTGAATATGTTTGAGTTATGAATGCTTGATAGTTTAGCAAGCATGCATTCATTCACAGTGTTAGAGGAGAGGGAGGCCATGCTGCTGCCAAAAGAGCCACTGAGTGAGATTACTCTGAGCAGCATGCATGGAAATAAATTACAATATAATGGATTTGTGTATATTTCTCGCTTTGCCCCCGATGGGCTGAATAACTACATTTGTCGCTAGTTGTTTTTAGAAACTCACAAATTCCACCAGCCACGGCCTCACTGCATTCAAGCTGCTATACGCATCTGCTGGAGCTGATCACAGCCATCCAAGCAATGCTTGTGATTGCACCAGAAGAGGCACAGCATGTCTCAGAAACAGCCCTCTGCTCTGCTCCAAGGAGAATACACGCCTATTTTTGATGGCTGCTGTGTCAAGCTGCACAGAGCAGAGCAAGCCAGGCAGGAAGTCAGGCACAGGAAGACAAGCTGCTAAATTTTCAAAATAAAAAAAACCCTGTGGAGACTCCCTATCGTATATCAACAAGAAATGCAATTAAAACAGACAAAATAGAAACTGCGTAGCCTACTTACCTGTGGTAGAAGCACAAACATCAAGGAAAAATGACTAAATCAACAAAGTGTGAGTAAGTGAAAGGCAAAACACCCTCTCGGTGAGGTTTGAAGCCATGTGGACGGAGCAGCCAGAATGTGATGCAGCCGTGCATGAAGGGTCTGAAAAGTCACTAATTCTGGGAAGAAAGATGCCAAATTGGCAACACTGTACTTATCTGAACATGTTGGCAGTAAAAAAATGCCCTGGCTAAAGAAAAAAGACCTGTGGCTATAACCCAGTAGCCGAGCAAACACTATAAACTGTAATGTCTGACAGACACCACACATATTTTCCAAGGGACCTTTGCTTTGAATTAATCGTTGTCAAACCAGTTGAGCCTGGGCTGGGATGTCACCACCATCATCAGTTTCCATCCAAGTGTTGCACAAATTTGAACATACGAATTAATATGTTTCCATCCACTATAGATGTACAAAGATTAGGAGTTAAGCACAGTACAGAACAAGAGGGTGCAAAAAAGATTCAAAGAGCCAGTCACACTTCAAATGATGGAAAACCATGGAAAAGGACTTTCAGAGTATCCTTTAGCTTTAGCCACGACCACAACAGTTGATGTCCAACTTTTTCCCAGAAAGTGGGCTGCTTGTGAGCTCTTCCAGCTTCAAGTTGTCAGTTTGGTGAGGGAAAACACTGAATATATAACAGCAAGGTCGAGGCAGTTTAGGTAACTGTATGGGGTTCAGTTCTAACTTCTCTTGGGGATGCTACTTGGATGAATGTTGACTGTCGTCCTGTGATATAATTTTTATATAATTCACTTGGATGATACAAATAACTAGTAATTATCTAATGCTACTTGTGTGTTTGGGGAGTGTGTGGGCTGTTTTTTTTCCCAGCTGACTAGGCGGATGTTTTTATGACAAATTGAGTATTTTTATGGCTGCTCAGTGGCAGCATGTTTTTTTTTTTTTTTCCTGACTGACTGACTGGATGACTTCACATGGCTCACTGATTTGTCTGCAGAGTGTCAGGACGGCATCAGGGATTCTGGTGGTCAGCCAGAGACAGGCCATACATGATAATGCAGTCTGCTGCTATCCTACAAGGACACCACACACACACACACACACACACACACACACACACACACCTGATGTCTGCAGTGCTGGAGCAGCAGCAGCCAATCAACACCAAGCTCGATCTGAAGAAGACCCCACCCCATCTTCCAGTAATGTCCAATTTCAGGAGCAAGTAAGCTCGGTCTTGCTCGAAAGATTTAGTTTGGCTGAGTCTCCGCGCTGTTTTTCTTCTCTTCTGGCTCAGGAGGTTAAATAGTGTCAGTCGCACTGAGCAGCAAGTCTGTCTGGGCCAAAAGTCAGACTACTCCCAGAAAAGGCAGCACTTTTCCTTATAAGTTTCTCGGGAATATTTCATTGTGTTCACTCTGAGGCCAACAGTGTATTTATTGATTCTAAAGCAACAGAGAACAGGTCTGTTTACACAGGATTTGTACAATTTGTTTTATATAAAAAGGCGTAAAAACACCTTCCCGCTTTAGCTGCTGACACCATGTTTTTGTCTGCTGAGGAGAAATCCCTCCATCTGGTCATGGGTCTGATTAAAGGCGAGCATTATGGCATCAATGCGCCTCCCTCATAGACTTAAACCCCTGCCCAGCCCTGAGGGGGAGAAAAAAAGAGAAAATAAAGCATCCTTCATTACCCTGCCCTCCCTCCTCCTACAGTCCCTCACCCCCCTTGAGCACTATCCCTTTCCTGTGCTGTTTTGATGTGTAAATGAGCGTATTGAAAACCTGCAGGCCCCCAAAGAGATGCTTTCCATGAAAATGCGGCAGTCAGAGAGCACCAGAGTTCACACAGCTCACCACTCCTCGCAACCGGACTCCAATCAGACACCCAGTATGCCGCTGCCGTCTGGCCTGTTAGAGCAAGACACAAACACACATGAAATCACACAATTGCACAGACGCATGCTTACTCACATCGTTATGCAGACATAAACATTTACATGGTGAGGTAAAAACTTGCACGGGCGAGGTTGAGAATTTGGCTCTCCAGTGACTTTTTTTTGCCGAAGCGAGGCTACAGTGTCAAGTGTGTGAAGTGGCTGAAGAGATAGAGCAGCTGAAATATTTCTGCAGCATCTATCACGTCCATGAAATGAAAGCACGCAGGCTGAGAGTTTAAAAGTGTGTTTTGGATTACAGAGGATTGACTGTGTTGTTCTGTGTCTTGGAATTTCAGAAGCACCGCAGAAGAAGAAATGCTTTTATTTCTTCTTTTATTCCATTCAAAATGTTATCGAATCAACAGCAACACACCCATCAGGAGCTAATATACATTTAGATGAATCAAAGCTCATTTTTGTATTCCCTCTCTACTTTGTCTGAGCTCATTCGTTGATGGTTTATTTTTCTTTGTGCGTCGTGATAATGCCAACTATTTCCAATACTCGAATTTTCTAAATATGAGTTTCACTATCTCAGAACAAGACTGGCAAATTGCTGCACTAGTATGAAGAAAATGACCCTTGATTTGAGGTTGAGTTTCTTGGAAATGGGTGAAAAAATGTCACCCCAGCAGCAGATTTTGCTAATGTACTCTTAAAGACTGAGACATTAAGACTGAATAATTCACAGACTTATCAGTTAACATGGAGATTTTCTGCAGTGTGGATAAAATCCAAGTCGTAACTGTACTTGGTCTGACCTGAAGGACCCAACTTTCCTGTCTCAGTTTCCAGACTTCATCTTTTCATCTTGGTATAAAAGAGAGTGAAGACGTGAATACCAGTGGAAGGAAAGTCATTTTCAATTTAAATCAGAGATGAATTCTTAATTAAACTTTCACAAAGATGGACCCAAAACAAGATCTGACCTTGAATTAACTAAACAAGCCAATCAAGTTAGTCTAATCTATTTGTTTTATTCCATTTTACTTTGTACAGTAGTTTCTATGTACGTGTGCATATTTTTTTAAAATAGTGTTTTTCTTGCCCACCTCAGGTCAGCTTAGTGTAAGTTACATGTGTTTTGTGATATGTGAATTGCTGCTTCAACACTGCAATTTCCCA
>JAPZEA010000026.1:3244349-3256326 GCA_029783685.1 Heniochus monoceros
CTGCTAACCCTCTCAGAGTTCCTGTCTGTGATTGGCTGGAATCATTTTCAGGTTATGAACCAGAAAAAAATCTGTCAAAATGACGTCTTCTTCCACACGTCCACAAATATACCAAAGACGTCCAAGTCCAGAAGGATGAAATACTACTGCAGTAAATGTGTAATAATATGTTTCATTATCTGTTTGTCATATTTTTCCTTCTGTTCAGGTCTCCCCTACAACGAAGAGCAGATCCATAAATTTGACAAGTGAGTTCCTTGAATCCACAGACACAAATATTCACGTGTACAAACTGCAGTATCTGTACTTTTGCTGTGTATTACTGCACTCTGAATTCTCTTGATTTCAGTATAAATATGAACAGTGCTGCGAAACACAGAAACACTGAACTCCTGTCAGTTATTGATGGGAAATAATAATCAAACTGAAGTTCATTGGACAGACGATCAGAACGCTGAGAGGACTCATGTTGTTGTGATGCTGCAGTTCAACATCTCTGCCTGCAGAGGGCAGTAATACACTGCTGAGGTCCTGACTGTGTGTGTGTGTGTGTGTGTGTGTGTGTGTGAGTGCGTGTACGCCTGTGCGTCTCAGTCATGGTAACAAAACTCTTGTGAACATTCAGTCAGGAGGATATTTCTTTTGCAGGCTCACTCATAATTTCTTGGCCGCCATTGTCCGAGGCTGTCAGTTGAGATATCAGCTGTTCTCATCAGCTGGTCACATCTATCCAATAGCAGAGCCACGCACCCTCACCATTCAGCCTATCATCCCTTTTTAAATACCATGCCTTAGGTTCTTTCACGCTGCAGTTATGACCCTCCACCTCCCCATCGGTGCCCTGTCTTTGCAGCTTCATCATGTCGTCATCATCCTCATCAGCCTATCAGTCGACAGAGTCATCGGCCACCTCCAGTGTCTGGACCCTGCTGCTCAGGGCGATGTCTCTCCATTACACCATTTCACTGTAGATTCTAAGTGCCAAAGATTTTCTGCTAAGACTTAATTATCACTCAGTCACTATCATCTGTCGTAATAAATAATAAATAAATAAAATAATTATAATAATAATAATAATAATTATATAATAATTTACTTTATTCACCTGTCTCTTCTGATCGAAGTGTTTGTGTCTATGTGTATTATTTATACTCTGTACTTTATCGTGTGCATGTGTGTATACTTTAGTCTCACATCATAATTTGTCCATTGTCTTCTTTGTGTCTTTGCCATTGGTATTTAAATCATTTTCCCTCTCGCTCTCTCTCTCTGTTGATTATGTAGGGTCTGCCTTTTCTCCAAAGGCCACAGTGCCGGAGCATTTCTCTTTGAAATGGAGACAAGCGATTTGCCCTGTACAAACTGTACAAAACAACTCCTTTAATTCCACTTTCAGGCAAAATGTCAGATTCCTGAGAAGTGAGCTTTGTAACAAATCCGGTGGCTTTTAAGAAAAGACTTTAAGTCAAATGCAATACACCGAAATGCATGTAACCACCCACTGTACAGCGTATCCTTAAGGTTATGACATTTTGAAGCCAAAATGTTATAATGGCACTGATCCAGAGTAAGGACAGTTAGAGGGGATGAGACTGTGCATGAAAAGGCTTTGTCCAGCCATAAATGTGACCATCTGGGTGCTGGTCATGGCCTGTGCGCCCATGAAAAGCATTACAGTTTTCATTTTTCTGCATGGTATTGGTCACCACAGCTCTGTGACCTTCAAGTGCCACCGTCAGCTACAGAGAGCTGAAATGAAAAATTCAGTCAGTGATGTCACAGGTCAGAAGAACTTAAGCTTTGGTCCTCCATCTAAAATGAGCTGCCCTGATGAATTTCCTTGTGTACCAATTTAACACAGATTAGTCTGAGCTTTGTTGGGTATTGTGTCACTCAAAATGAATGGCCATTTCGAAGTAGACCGGCATGAAAAATATTAATGCTGCTGATCAGTTGGAGAGAAATTATACAAAGGACAGAGTTCATGGGAAGTGATTGCTTTCTTTTAATTTAAGTAAAGTCTTGTCCTTTGCAATGCTGTACTCATAGACTCTTCATTTCTACTGAAACCAAGTCTGAGTCTGGATGTGGTTAGCCATATCTTAAACCCTTATCTTAGTGTGGCCCCAGGCAATTTAATGTGCCTTAAATATTATTACTACTGGGTTTATTTACTAACTCTGGCTTTCTATTCATTTTGCTCAAAATTCATGTTTTTCTCAGAGTAAAAGTGGTTGATGATATTAATATGTTCAGGTCAGTTTAAACTGTATTATCTGTCATGTCAAAAGTATCAATGGCAGGTAGTTAGTAAACCTGTGGTTTGTTAATGTAAAACGTATGTTGTTTAATGTTGTAAGATGTTATTGGTTGTTTATGGGTCAATGTCATTCGTTCTGTAATGTGATTGGCTGTGGGGGGCAGAGAAGTGAGTGGTAGAGCGAGAAGGAGAGAAGGAGCGGCGACAGCGGAGAGTTTCGTCGCAAAAAGCAAAGAAAGAATAGGACTGAGAGATGTATTAACAAAGTTTTAAGTGTGTTTGTGAGTAGTAGAGCTATAGAAGATATAGCCTGTGAGTCAGCAAACCAGTGGGAAGTCTGTACCAGCAGAAACGTGTTCTGTGAGGAGTTCGGTCGGACGCAGTAGCTGATATTGTGAAGCCGCCCAGCTAGTTAGCTAGCCATGCTAACTGCTCGCGATGGACAGTCTGAATGACTCGGATAGTGCTCCGGGTGAGCAGGAGAAAGCACAGTAACTCTGCTAGCACCTTGGGATTAAGAAGATTTCCCCCCTGGGTCCGCCACGCCACGCCGCTATGCTCCACGCCACCGCAGCTGATCCACGCTACCGCAGCTAGGCCTGGGCCCGCTACGGTCAGTTAGCAGCTAGCAGCCATTAGCCCGCCGGGGCATTCAGCTGTTTGGAGGTGAAGCGGGACGCAATAACTTGAACTCTACTGCTGTGAGCCCTCTCTGCTTCTGATTTTGCTCGTCTAGAGTGAAGCGGCTCCTACTGTTCACCGGCCCCCACGTTCCCCAGCATCGAGGTGTATTGTTTTCTTTTAATTTCCTTTTTAGTTGCCGGTGCGTGTGTGTGTGTTTGCCCATTAAGTTAATTGGTGTCACCTAAATGTGCCATAGGAGTTGGTCTATATTTTTTTGACATTGCTTATTGGTGTTTGTGGTTAAACTAAAAGTATATTAAAGGTACAGGTAACTCGAGTAATACAGATAAATACAATTCATTGAGTTCATTTGAGTTGATGTGAATTTGGTTATATCTGAGAAAGGTCAGTAGACAGCTAATTATTTTGGTTTACTGTAATTTATTTTGGGTTGAACTTAAATTTATTTCTTGATATTATTAATAAAATAAATTTGTCTTAATTGTTGAGGACGTAGTTGGTGTGTTTTATTAGGTTTAAAAATGGGCAAAGTAGAGACACTCCAAGCTAAGATGAGACACTTTATTGATTGGTTGATAATTACACTATAGAAACAGAAATATGAGTTAATTAAAATAAACGAGTGAACGGACTCAAGGCGCTACCTTTTATTAAAGGTGACAGAAAGCGCTACATTAGTTTCCTGAAAACCTGAAACACCTAGCCTGACTGTCAACAACACCTACCAACACCTTCTTGAAAACTCACTAATTAACATGGATCTCATTTATTCAATTTGTACACAAGCAGAAATGTAAAACAACACTGTGCTTTTAGGGGAAGCGCAATGACTTCTCAGTCTTTTCAGCACAGCGAGTTTGCCATGATTGGTTTGGTACCATTTTGCCTGTACAGAGATCTCCAGACAGTTGAAGTCATGGCGTCATGTGAGCAAGCCTCTGTTCCACTAGCTTCAGTAAAGCTGGGCTCAGACTGCAGGAGTTTTGGGCTGATTTATTATCGATTCACTCCTCCCGGCAATCAGAGAAATCTTGTGTGGGACCTTGGTCGGTGCCGATGTTCGGCCCAGATTATCTGGAAGTGTGAGGGGTTTACAGATCCAGTCTTAAACCTCCTGCACTGCTTGCAGACTCCTCAGGGCTGCCGATCATTTCAAACATGTTTAGAAGTTAAAATCTGCATGACTACGTCAGTGCTTTCGGAGCAGGGCCACAATAGCCAATGAGAGAGACCAATCATTAGTCTTGGAGCAGCTGATGGTGTTGTCAAGCAACGTTTCAGTCCTTGAGGGTAACATTGGCTAACATACTACTGTTGACAAATACTGAAACTGACAGCTCTCGCTGAAGAAGAGACAACCCGTGCTGACCGCGTCTCCCCGACCTTTTTCTCATCTAGACTTATTCAGCCTGCTGCTTTTGCTTTTTTTTTCACTGCAAAGCAGCAAGTGAGTGAACACGTCAGTCTCCATTTCGTTTACCTCTGATTCCCCATGAGATCATGTGAGAGAGAGGTGCATAGCTCCCTCTGCCATGATAATCTGACTAAGATCTTGTAGCGTGTGATGCACCATTATTTTCAAATCATGCAGTGTGTGCATGTTTGACATTAGAGAAAAGGCCATCTGTGAAGTTTCTCCTCGTGTGTGGTGCAACCTGATTTAACCCCATACCAGTCCAGTAATAATTTGAATAAAATGCTCATCTGATACATACCCAAAGTAAATTGATTGCTGTTCTTGAATCATTTGGAGTACATGCACCTGTTGGGTCTCATTTGAAAGGTACCACTCTGAACTTGTATCCCCAGCAGTCAGAATCACTTCTGATTCTTCTGCCATTGCGTAATAGAAGTCTGAACACACTGAAGCACAAGGATTTTTTTTTTATTATCATGTTTAGGACTAAATATTTTTACTGTAGGGGATCATCATGAGAGGGAAGTCTGGGCATCCATGCTTAGACTGCTGCCCCCGCGACCCGGCCCCGGATAAGCGGTAGAAGATGGATGGATGGTATATACAGGTTTTGGAGAAAAACATGCTGCCATCCAGATGATGTCTTTTTTAATTACTTTTTGATACACACTCTGACTGATTTTTACTATTTCCACTGTAATTTCCCAGCTTGGGATCAATAAAATATATCTATCTATCTATCTATCTATCTATCTACTATCTGACACCTAGCTGCAAGTAAATTTAACAGAGTTCCTCACAAAAGCACCGTACTTACACGTGGTGCTGTCCATGACAGCTGAGGTGGACTGGGACATGGCAGGCTCCACCTCTCTCCTCTCCTCCTCAATTTGTTTGTCCTTTTCTTCACTCTCTGCCACTGTTACTCCTTCCTCTCCTGATGCCATGTTTTCTACTTCAGAGGCTCCACCCTCAGAATCTAATGGCTCCTCCTCCACTCCGCCCACCTGGCCACTGGAACGGGAAAAACGGGAAAACAGGATTCCTCCAATTCCCTTTCCAAGACTTGCAGCACCTGAGGGGCAGTAAGATTTATGCATCATATAATTAATTCATTTCACAGTTATCAGTACACAAATAAAATGTGATAAAAGATGAGTGAGCACTACTTTGGAAGCCCAGTATTCACGTTAAGTTATGTTTTGATCTGTCACGGGTATCAGGCTGTGCCATCATAAATCTACTGAGCAGGGAGAGGTAACACTATTCTCTTGCCATGACCTGTACCTTTAAACTGGACAAATTGATAAAAACTCACATTTTTTAATTGTGCACATACATTTGGGTATCTGGAGTGCCTACCGCCTCACAAACTGAAGTAAGACAACCTAGTCAAAGTCTTTCTGGGTTGCTTTGGTCAGAAACCATGGGATTCAACAAGTCATTCAAATTTGTCTCCCCTTCCTACATCAAGTGCAGGCTCATTAGAATTATACTGCCTTCCCATCTCCACCCACAACTTGACAACTTCCTTTGCAAAGGTGCACTGTGTTTTTCTCACAAGTGCTGGACCCACTAGCATTATCATGGAGCTAAGAGCTAAGCACAAGAACTGCTCTGCTGTTGGCTGCACAGACCAGCAGAAATTGTTGCATCACCCCCCAGCCAGTGGACTGAGTAAATAAAGTTTATTTTTGGCTACTGGGCAGCACCTGAAAAGCTTATTATGCATATGCAATGAGTGTGATGGCGGAAGGAAGGGGCTCACTTGGTGGGGACCAGAAATTGTTTTAGAGTGGCCTTGGCGGCGCCCCTGGCCTTGTTATTTAACATATGTATCACACTTGTCACAGTGCTTTCAACCTCTTACCTGCTGCCATTCCATTCATCTGTTTGCCTGCTCAGCCAGTACTTTTCCACTCAAACTCTCCTTGCCAGCCACTCCCACCTGTCCACTCACCTGATCCTCATTCCCAACCAGCCAAGTATTTAAGATGCTCTCACACACTCACTCATTGCCAAATTTTTGTAACTTTGTATTCCTGCAAGACTCTCCAGCATTCTATATTGGACTGACCTCTTGTTACCGAACTTGCCTGCCTTTGACTATGTCTGATCTCCAGGTCCCTGGTAATTACGTCAGTCTTCTGTCTCTGACCACAAGTTTTACCCTGCATTTCCCGGTTTTTCATCTGCCTGTGCTTCTTCGGTGTGTGCTTCACCAAAAACTTAAAGAGACTCTGAAATTTGGTGTTTTGCTGCATAAAGTATATAGAGAGACATTACATCCAAGCTGCACTTTAGACTGTGTTGCTGCTTATCTGTCTCTGCGAAATCTGAGATTAAAGTCAGTAAAAGCAATCTCTGTGTACTGGTGGTACTGCATTTGGGTCCTAAACTCACTCGTTACAACACTAACCTCTGCATTGACTCGAACTGCTTCTCTTCTGATGTCAGATGGTAGTGACAATGGTGGTTGCTGGTTGGATACTCTTGGGCAGAACTGAGTCTTAGCAAGAGTCAGTTTTGAAAAGGGCTGCTCACAGTAGTAGGTTGTTGCTTTACACCTCAATGATTTCATGTTGTTGGTTGTCAGGCACATGAGCTGGTACCACATTAAATGATGTATCAAATGTATTAAATTCCTTTTGTTTACTTTTTACGTCCTGAAACCTCTCGCCAAACACTTGAAAGAGTTTTCACACTCAGCAACATATTCAGATGTCATAGCAGGCTTTTGTTCTTGTAGAGTTGGAAAATGCAGCGTTACCTCTTTCCAGTTGCACTAGCCACAGCTTTAATTTGCCCCCAAATTATGTCACATTTGGAAGCTGAGAGGCTGGCTGGAGTTTAAGGTTCATCTCTGAGAGGAACTTGGTAATGTCCACCATGAAGGCCAAATCATTCAGACACATGCAATCACTGACTTTCCACATCAGGGTTTCCCTTCATGTCCACAAATTACTCAAGACAAACTGAAACTGTCTGCATAACACTGTCAAGATGCAGTCTTGTAAAAGTTGCTTGTTGGGCACCCAAACTCCACTGAAGAGTATTAACATCGTCTTTGCAACTCAGCCAGTTTAGCATGTTTCAAGCTGTTATGATGCTCAAGATTGGCCTTTTTCATCACTGTGAGCATGTCCCTACAAACCAACTTTGGCACACTAGCTTCAACAATAGAATAATTGTTTGTCCATTTCTCCTGGAAAGCATGTCAGTTTGCATCTATCTTTCTCTTGACAGTCGCCATGGTACATGTCGATGTGACATCAGCGTAACCACTATGTACGTGTTGTGTTGAGGGGCCACCCAGAAGGACTCCTACTGCTGTCTCATTATTCCAATGATATGTTCATTTTGTTTCAGCCATTGTTTTATTTTCATTTCCTTTTTCTCTTCAGTTTGACAATATGCTTTTAGTTTGTTTTATTTTTTTTTTGTTCCAAAACTGTCAGTTTGTTTTGAGGAATTCATGGAGATGAAGGGAAAACCTGTTATGGAATTCAGTGATAGTGAGTGGCTGTGTGATTTGGCCTTCATGGTGAACATTACCTCTCAGAGCTGAACCTCAAGCTCCACGCAGCTTCTCAGCTCTCTGCTTTCGGATGTGAAATCATTTGAATCATTTTAAAGCTTTGGCAAGTGCAACTGGAAAGGTTAACACTGTGTATTTTCCTACTCTGCAAGAACAAAAGCCTGCTATGACACCTGAATATGCTGGTGAGTGTACAAAACACATCCCTGCATTTTGCGAGAGGTTTAATGACACGTAAAAATAAACAAAAGTAAATGAAAATATTTGCTATGGAAATTTGTTCAGTGGAACAAGCTGACGTGCTTGATAACCTACAAGACAAAATAAATGTGCTGCAAAGCAATGAGAAGCTCAAAGCCAGGCACAATAACCCCCTCTGCCCAAGTTCTATGAACTGCATGTACTGTACGTATCAAGAATTTTCCCATTCTGAGGAGATGTGCACTGAAGTTTGCATGTCTGTTTGGGACAACCTACTACTGTGACCAGTTCTTTTCAAAACTGGGTCTTGCAAAGACTCGATTACACTTAAAACTAACTGACACAAACCTGGAAAATCAGCTGTAAGTAGCATCATCACTATCAGCTGACCACCTGATGCCTCGCCAAAGAGAAGCAGTTCCAGCCATCGCATTAATAAATGAATTGTTATCATTATTGCACTGTGTGTAGCTGATGCCATAACTACAAATTTGAGATGAAGTTGGTATAACCTCTGTTTCCTGCATACATAACAGCTGAACTCATCAGAGGAGGAAGTTATTGCTTGGCAGGTTTCATGCCTAAGTCAAGCAACAACCTGAAAACAAAACAGCAGCCAGCAGCATTAGGAAAGATGATCTGGACAGTTTACATAGAAGTGGCTTTGCTACTTTGTGCATTATACTGTGTATATATACAATTATTCATTTAATTGGTTATGAATAAAGTGCTTATTTTTAATATTTTTTAATGTTCTTTAATTTTCATATTGCATTTATTACTTTTTCATACTGCATTTATTACTTTTTCACATTGCATTTATATACTTCATATTGCATTTATTTTATAATCGCTTTAATGGGTCCAGGTTGTGTTTCTTTGTTTCTTTGTTTCTTGTTTCTTGTATTCTTTTTTACTTTATTGTGTTGTTATTGTCTTGTGTGTTATAAAAAAGCTGCTGCTACACTGTAATTTCCCAGCTTGGATCAATAAAGTATATCTATCTATCTATCTATCTATCTATCTATCTAATACAAATCCAGTGAGACAGTTTCCAGATTGCCTTTCCTTCATCATGAATAACTTTCTTGGTCAAATAAAATAAAACTACACAGCAGCAAAATAGTATACAAGTCAGATTGAGACATTTTTATCCACCGCAACTGGCTTTCACATCAAATAACATGTTTGGTTATAAGGACAATAAATTGTGTAATTAATGTACCGTGAAGACAGGGATACATAACTCACATAAGAATGGGGAATCTGACACAGTTTAATAATGAAAGCAATACTGTATTGTAAGATGTACCTAATATTGTCCCCCAAACCAGGAACACATTTAACCACAGCCCCCAAAATTACCACAGAACTGAACCAATGCTTGTGACACAGTGAACAAACTTAAAGAAGAGGATTGGTTTCTATTGTAGTATTATAAGTCTTGATTTGTGAAGATGAATAATTAATTAATCATTCAATTATTCTTTGAAAAGACAGACTACACGGTATCAGGTGTGATATGACGAGCTTTTTTTTCTTTTTCTTTTTTTTGCAATGTCCCACACTAAGGCCGTATGGTCAAATTTAAATCATTCAAATATAATAACAATACCTCATTTCAAACAAATATTTACACACAAAAACAACAAGAGGAGTCGACTGAAACTGAAAGCTCATTTTGACTGAGTTTTGATTTGGAATCTAAATCGTCACACCCCTATGATATTGATTTAATTTTCCAGTAAGTCAGCCTATTGAAACAATTCAGGAACGTCAGCCTCTGCGTCCATGTCCTGGTCGTCGTGTGGTAGCACAGATCCGTATCCTGACGTCTGAGAGAAGTTGCGGTTCTGCGGGTTTTCTACGTCTGCGCTGATCTGAAGTGTGGCCAGCCATCGAAAAATATGATCAAAGTGGCTGGATGATCTGTCTGACAAAGACTCAGCGGTCGATGGTGCTGGACTGTCTCCCTTCACTGTAAATGAAACAAAGCACAATTTGACTGCTACCTCGTGCTTGGTGCTGTTGTAAATGCTAGAAACTACAATTAAATTTGTATTTACAGTCTGGGATCAAGAAGCTCTTGCTGCTCCGAAGAAGATCTGTGGATCTCATGATGTCCTTATCCAGCTTTTCAATTTCCAGGCTGATTTTTGCATCTATGTTTCCCTCCTTCTGCTTTCAATCTTTCTTCTTCTGACCAATACCCCTGGCTTTGATTTTGGTCATGTCACCAACTGACAATTGATAATCAAAACAAAAGATTAAGATTGCAACAACAGGATATTTATATTATGATTGGGAAAAACAGAATATTCTCCATTACAGCATTATACTCACTCAGTGACTTGGATTTAGTGTTTGCTGCACTTTCCCTGATGTCAGCTTGCAGCTCCAGGAGTTTTTCCCTGAAGCCCATCATCAGCTCCAGCTCCCTCCTCCTGTACTCCTCCTGGAATCGCTGCTGGGCAACATGTTTGAGCTGCCTCCTCCTGAACTTCTCTTCAATTCTCAGGTGGATGTCGTTCATATCAGGGCAGAAGAGCCGGCCGTTGTTCCCTGCCACCATTTCCTCGATCTTCTCAAACAGCTCGGTCACCTGACTCATGTCAGTTTTCTTCATATTGTTCATAACATGGTATCTGTTGTCACACTTGTCTACCAACCAGCGTAGAGCATGATGCTCCCTCTCAATGTGTTCCTCTATGGATTTATCTGCAAGCTTGTCTCCGTATGTGAACAAAACCATTGCATGTTTCCAGACGTTGGCATCAAAGAGGTTCATGTGCTCCTCCAGGGCGGCCCGTTGACCTTCTCTGAACGTCAGGTCTAAGGGGACAACCAGCAGAACAGCATGAACCCCCAAAGGGTTCTCCGACAGACCTTGAACAATTTCTTTGTCTGTCTCTTTTGTGCAGTTGGAGGACTTCATCCGCCAGCCCAGGGTGTCGATCACTCTGATTAACCTGCCAGAAACTTCTGCCTCCTCCACCTGACAGTGTGTATTCTGACAGGTGGCGAACACTTCTTTACGCAGGAGGTTATTTCCTGTTGCACTCTTTCCAAATGTCTTCTGACCAAGCAGCATTATCCTCAGCTCCTGTAGTTTGTTTATGGAATCTGAGAAGAAAACAACTTCATCATCAGCAGGATGAAAAACCACATCACACCCTGTACACACAGTAATGAACAATGGGGTGATTTCATTCCATTATATCTTTATCGTATATAGTATAGTATATTCAAGTCAGGTTGAAGATTCTATGTTAAAGATTTGTTTGTAAATGGATTCATAGCATCATTTTAATAAAGAAGACAGTAAACAAAGTCATTTGACATGATAATACTGAACTTAACCTCGTGCATGGGTACACACTTGAACCTTGACCAGCAACAAAGAACTAGTTTAATTGGTGGTTAGTTACAGAGAGGTAAAAACAGATTCCATCTATGTTGAATGGCCATTGGTGGAAAAAATGCTGGCCATAGATGGTAGCAAATATATTGTTGTAATGAAAGTCTTAAGGAGTATAGGTAGCCTCTGGCCTATACAGATTTTTTTGACGAAGATAAATCAATACTTGGGACTAACCGTCTGCAGCCATGCTAGCCATGCTAGCAGTAGTCTTCTCGTGCACAGCTGTGCCTTAAGCTAAATGCTAATGTCAGTACAGTAACATGTTTACACTGATAACTCTAACAAGCTGATGTTTAGCAGGTATAATATTCACTATTCTAGTTTAGCATGTGAACATTAGTTTAGCATGTTAGCATTAGTTTAGCATGTTAGCAGTAAAAACAAAGTACAGATGAGACTGATGGGAGAGTCATTCGTTTTCTGGTATTTGGTCACAAACCAAAGTTTTGGACAATGAAATTTTGACGCGATGATGGTGGTTCCCTGACTTTAAAT
>JAPZEA010000026.1:4412253-4423441 GCA_029783685.1 Heniochus monoceros
GGGAGAGGAAAGGAGGACGAGAGTGAACGGAAAGGAAGGGAAGGAGAGGAGGAAGCGAGGTACAGACATAGATTAGCTAGCTAATATTACTGATGTAATATAGTGCAGTGCAGCTTGACTTATAGTAACGCTAATTCCCTACCTTTGAACATAGTGGCAGAAATACATAGCAATGAGCAGCTGGTTGGGCAGTAGTGAGGTTTTCGCACAGGATGTCCAAACGACAAGGCACAAAGGCACCAGGAACGCAGGCAGCTCCTGAACGAACCAAGCAAACCGGACATTCACTGGAAATCCATATTTGCTGGTAGCATATCGCCCGTATGGGACATTTTCGAAAAGTAAAGTAACGCAAGTGCAGGCTGCCATGAAAACCATTAAGTAAGCCATGCAGTCCAAGTTGTACAGCTCCTCCTTTTCCGAGGAGAAGAGCCTGGAGAGCACTGAGTCCATCACGGCGGAAGGATTATTGTTACAAAACGAAAAACTAAATAATGTAAACGTAATTAATACTCGTAACTATTTGTGAATATGCTGCATCACTAGCTACTACCGACGTCTGGTATGGATTCTATCACACAGTCAACGCACGCGACTGACGCACGGGCGCTCCATCCAGGACCAATCACAGCCCCTGAACAGATACAGCGTTGGATCTTGTTAGCCAATCAAAATGCTCGGTTTTAAGTTATACAATTTCGTCTACAGTCTGGTGCATGGATGTGTTAAATGATGTCAGTAATACATATTCATAAATCAATTTGCATATAGAACTCGCTGTAAACAATGACCCGATTACCTGGTGGTTCACGCTGACGTTAACTTGACTGTTAGCTGGCGCTTGTAAGTGGCATACAAGCTATAATAATAATAATAATAATAATAATAATAACAACAACAACAGACGGAAATCACAATATTTAAGAAAATAAATAAATAATAATAAATGAAGAAAAAGAAAAAAAATAAAAATAAAAAAGGGGGAGGGAAAGGGGAGTATAGGCTACTCTACTAGTCGGTGGCAGTAGTCGAAGGTCTCTCAAAGAAATCCAGAAAAGGACGCCACAATTTGTAAAAATTGTTTTCTGAACCTCGAATTGTGTACCTGATTTTTTCCAAGTCCATACAAGACATTATATCTTTTAACCATTGGGAATGTGAAGGGGATGAGGAGTCCCTCCACTTCAGCAGAATAGCTCGTCTGGCCAGTAAAAATGAAAATTTCAAGACTTTTAGCTTGAAGTACGGCAAGTTAAGGTCCGGGGCCACTCCAAAGATAGCACAGAGTGGATCTGGTTTAATTTGGTGCTGTAGGACTTCAGAAATTGTATAAAAAATGGAATTCCAGAAGTTTAGCAGTGATGGACAGGACCAATACATATGAAACAGAGTACCAGGTGCACTTCCGCACCTTCCACAAGTAGGGTCAACATCTGGATATATACGTGCCAGCTTAACCTTTGATAAGTGTACACGATGGACAATCTTAAATTGAATGAGTGCGTGTCTAGCACACATTGATGAAGTATGCACTTGGCTAAGGATAGAATCCCACAGCTCATCTGAAATGGTAAGATCAAGATCTTGTTCCCATTTGGCTTTGATGGCAGCTGTCGAAGGGCACCGAAGATCTGAAATAAGATTATACAGGGCTGAGATTACACCCCTAGAGGTTGGTTTGAGCTTTAAAAAATTGTCCACAGGGTTATCTGGAGGTTTATGGGGGAATTGTGCCGACGTAGTCTGCATATAGTGTCTGACCTGTAAGAACCGAAAAAATTGAGCAGCTGCAAAACCAAATTTAGTGGACAGTTGAGAAAAACTTGCGAATTGTCCATCTACATATAAATCTGCAAAACATTTTAACCCCCTCCTGTGCCAAATGTGGAATGCGTTATCTGTTGTTGACGGAACGAATAAGTGGTTTGCAGCAACTGGGCTCTGAAGCGAGAAAGACTGGAGACCAAAACTTTTTCTAAACTGAAACCAAATTCTAAGAGACTGACGAGCTACTTTGTTAATATTGGGTGGAAATAAGGCGGGAGGAAGCGCTGAACCTAAAATTGCTGGTAAGGAAAGCTTATTGTCCACATGGGACTCCATGGTGACCCAGACAGGAGATATTGATTCCAAATAACAGTGTTTCCAATAAAGCATACACCTAATATTTGCAGCCCAATAGTAGTATTGAAAATTTGGTAGACCCATACCTCCCATTATCTTGGGTCTCTGAAGAAGAGCCTTCCTCAGTCGTGGATGCTTACCATTCCAAATAAATGAAATAATTAAAGAGTCCAAAGAATTAAAAAAGGATTTAGGAATCAGAATGGAAATACACTGAAACAAGTATAGGAGTTTTGGGAGCAGCGTCATTTTCACAGAGTTAATTCTGCCGGTTAAAGACAAAGATAACGGGGACCATTTAGACAAAATTTGCTTGCACTGATCAAGTAAAGGAATAAAATTACTTTTAAATAAATGATTAAATTGTTTAGTGAGACAAATTCCAAGGTATTCAAAGTGGTCAGTGACTACTTTAAAAGGAACATTTGAAAGGCCGTTGTCTGGGACCCTATCATTAATCACAAACAATTCGCTCTTCTTCATGTTAATTTTATACCCAGAAATCTTACTGAAACCATCCAGTATGTTCAGCACAGCAGGTAATGAAGTGGGCAAGTTGGAGAGAAATAACAAAAGATCATCGGCGTAAAGTGAGACTCTGTGCTCAATGCCCCCCCTCCAAATGCCTTGTATGTCTCCACTGTCCCGGACTGCAATTGCAAGCGGTTCAATCACTAGGGCAAAAAGCAATGGGCTTAAAGGACAGCCCTGTCTTGTTCCACGGTAAAGCTCAAAATAGTCAGAATATCGACAGTTCGTTAGGACTGAGGCCAAAGGACTGGCATAAAGAAGCTTTATCCAGGAACAAAATAAAGGACCGAAACCGAACCTGTCTAAAGTGAAAAACATATAATCCCATTCAACCCTGTCGAATGCTTTTTCAGCATCCATAGCAATAACACATTCTGGTATATTATGGTTAGGGGTGTAAATGATATTAAGAAGCCGTCTTATATTAAAGAAAGAATGCCGATTCTTAATAAAGCCGGTTTGGTCAGGTGATATTAAGGAAGGGAGAATTTTATCCAACCTACATGCCAGTAGCTTAGCCAAAATTTTGAAATCAGTATTCAACAGAGATATTGGCCTGTAAGAGGCGCAGTCAGTGGGATCCTTATCCTTTTTAAGCAACACGGAGATACATGCCTGGTAGCACGACGGAGGGAGTGCACCAGAGACAAGTGACTCTTCAAAAAGCTGGCAAAGAAAAGGGGCAAGGTCTTCAGAAAATTTTTTAAAAAATTCAACGGAAAATCCATCCGGGCCTGGAGATTTTCCGGATTGCATAGATGATATAGCTGACTGAATTTCTACTTTTGTAATGGGAGCTTCAAGAGTTTGTTTTAGTTCTGGAGAAAGCTTAGGCACATTAATGGAGTCAAAAAAATCCTGCAACTCGTTTAAGTTTACTGTAGATTCTGATGTGTATAGTTTGGAGTAGAATGACCTAAATGTATCATTAATTACCTTCTGGTCTGATGACACATCGCCGCTGTCTGTCCTAATCCCAGTTATTATTTGCTTAGCCCTAACACCACGTAATTGATTAGCCAAAATTTTACTGCTCTTTTCACCATGCTCATAGAACTCGCTTTTGTTCCTAATCAAACAGCCCTCCACTTGACGAGTGGAAAGTAGATTGAGTTTGGTTTGTAGGCTCAAACGTTCTTTGTACAGAGCCGGTGACGGTGATTGAGCGTACTGCCTGTCAATGCTCAGAATCTGGTCAGATATAGCTCTCTGCCCCTGCATTACAGACCGTCTTTTAAAGGCTGCAAATGAGATAATTTCACCTCTAAGAAATGCCTTCATAGCCTCCCATACAGTGTTATTAGGCATAGCCGGTGTTCTGTTCTCATTCAAAAAGTTTTTCATTTTAAAAGAAATGTTAGTAACAAATTGTTCATCTGTGAGCAAAAGTGGGTCCAGTCTCCAATGCTTTCTCACCACGTCACAGCCCTGAAAAAGCATTTTCAGCACAAGGGGGGCGTGGTCAGAAATGGAAATGCTTTCGTAGCTGCAAGAGCTGACACTATTAAGTAATAAGTTGTCAATAAAAAAATAATCTATTCTGGTATAGGTATGATGTACATGAGAAAAGAAAGAATAGTCTCTGCCAGTAGGATGTAAAAACCGCCAAGGATCGGTGAGACTATAATCCTCAAGGAAAGACTTAACATACATTGCAGATTTGTTAAGAGTGGCAGATTTGGAGGATGAGCGGTCTAGTGCTGCATCCATAAACAAATTAAAGTCACCTCCCAGGATTAAAGAATGGGTATTTAAGTCTGGCAGCTGTGAAAGCAGATTGCGAAAGAATTGCACGTCGTCAAAGTTAGGCGCATAAAGATTAGCCAAGGTCACAAACTTATTGTAAAGCTTACCAGACACTATTACAAACCGACCATTTTTGTCTGATATAACAGTAGAGGGAGTAAATGGAATATTTTTATCGATAAGAATGGCTGTACCCCTGGCCTTTGCTTTAAACTTAGAATGAAAGAATTGTCCTGACCAACATTTCGCCAAACGTAAGTGGTCTGAATCCCGCAAATGAGTTTCTTGCAAAAATAATACCCCAGACTTAAGTTGCTTTAGACGTGACAGGACTCTCTTGCATTTAATTGGATGGTTCAGCCCCCTCACATTCCAACTAACCAGGGTAAGGTTACTATTCATTCAAGAAATCCAAGAATATGTATACATTGTGTAGCCCAAAAGGGAGGGGGAAGAAAAAAAACAAAAAAAACATCAAAAAAAACAGAGCCAAGCCAACAAAAAAACAAAAAACAAAAAAAAATGTAAAAAGCATTTACACGTTGTTAATTTGCTTTGCAAACTGTGTGATTTGGAGGACACGTACGTGCTGTGTTACATTCACTGGCAATGTTTACTTCGTTTTTATTCTACACAGATGGAGGGGGTGGTTGGAGTGGATGTTTGGGTGTACAAAGCAAAGGACTCAGGGTTAACGTCCTTTATCCCAAATATTAATGGGTTTGGGCTATTAAAGCGCTTTGGTAAGGGTTGGAAAAGCTGGTGGTTTTGGTTAAATACTGGAAAAAATAAATGCATTTTTTAAAGTCTGCGTTGACCTTTCTGAGATATTTAACAATGAGTATGATCTCTCCTTAACCTTAACCAAGTTTTTGAGTAACGCAAACATTCCAATGAAAATTTTCATCACGCTGTGTTTGGCAGCGGTGAGTAGCTGGGGAAAGCACATAAAATATTGACAAAAAGTATTGACATTTGCGCTGGCAGGAGACAGTCTGCAGGTGTATTCAATATAAACTGCAGACTGTGGTCATGGTTAAAAGAAACCAACACTGACTGCTGACTGCAGTCTTCTATGTCAAAGTCATATTTAATTCTTTTCACCTTTGCTTCACAGAGACAATAGTCATAATTTGCATTGCTCTAGGCATAGAAAAAATGGTCAGAGCTGTTGTTGTGGACAATCCACAGATCTATGCACAGAGGATGCAGAAACAAAGAATTCATCAGCAGTGAATTTAAAAAGTTCTAATTTTACACTGCGGTTTGTAAAGTACCAGCACTATTGCATCTGCTGCTATAGGTGTGATGGGCTATCCCTGCTTTTCATTGCAGGGACATGGGACATGTACAAGATTTAGTGATCCTGTATTCTGTAGGACAGCTTTATGATGGGATTTTAATCCTCTGACTACACCACCTTTGGGTCTTGAGTCTGTCCGTTGCCAGCGCCCCAGGCTAACCTGCCCGCGGATAATGGAGTCAGCAGCCTGTTCCTCATGCTCCGGCCTGACTTGTTGGTGATTCAGGGGTCATAATGGGGAAGTGAGAGCTTGACATTTACACAGAGACCAGAAGCTACTCTGTCTCCCCCCAAAACACTCTGCGGTTTGAACTTAATGCTCCCCTGTCTGTCTCTGTCTGTCTGCGTCTCTTTCTGTTTCCTCTCTCATTCACACCGCCTTGACACACACATTTTTACATCTCTCTGTTAGCCTGGAAAGTGCTATGCTTTGGACCGTGGATAAGGAAAGCACACTGGGACTTGTTTTTAAAGCAGTGTTTTATAATTAAGGTCATTTGAAATTCTTTGTGTGAATGTTTCTTCTTTCTGTCTGCCCGTGGTTTGTAGGCATAAGCTTCCCTCAACCTAGCGTGCCCTTCTATCTCATGTCCTGTTGTGTACATGGATCCTACATCTTTCTACCTCTCCGTCTCTACTTTGTACCCACGTCCACCTCTCTCTCCGTGCCCCACCTTCCTGTTTCCCCCCTTCATTTGTACCCAGCACATTCCTCCTCATCTCAGCTGGTCTGTCTCCTCTTTAACTTTCTCTGTTTCTGTCTTTTCTGTTCATGCGCCGACCCAATCCTCACCCTCCACTTCCAACGCAGCCGCCTGTCTCTCTCTGCACTCGCAATCCAACGCACCTCCTTAGCCCAGCCCTCTCCCGGGGCCTAATTAATTTACTGAAATCTCAATCAGCCTTCCACTCCATTACCATAACCCCATATCCTGTTTGATGCTCTCTGCTGGGGGGCATTAGGATGATTGCGTTCAGGATCAGATCTGTCTCTTCTGCCACGACGGCGTCGTCCCGTTCCTCTAATATAATGATATGATGATGGCGCACACGCCCCTTGCTCAGGTCACAACAAATTGAATCTTAATGGTGAAGTTCTGAGGCTTCGGAGTTCAATCAGAGAGAACTGTGGGTGGGTGGTGTGTCTCTTGGGGAGGCAATGAACTCATCTGAAGTCAGGAGGGAGAGATAGCAAAGGGGAGATGGGGAGAGAGATAAGGAGACAGGAACAGGAAAAAATTGAAAGAGCAAGTGAGAGAAAGACGGAGGGAGAGAGAAAAAGGTGAGAGACAAGAGGATGATCATGAGAAAAACAGAGAGACACATATACAGACAAAGAGAGCACGAAAGCCTTCTAGGGAACGTGCCTCATGGTTTATTCATACACCGAGGCATGTTCTCCTACATTCCTACATTCGTATAATAAGCCAGGGTGAGCTGGGAAGGGAGCCAGGACAAATGCAGGAAAAGAAAGTAGAAATGAGAAAAGAAGAAATGAGAAATAAGATGAGGTGAAGGGCAACAGAGGCAGGGTGAAAGGGAAACATGACATAACGAGTTCGGAGGAAGAGACAAGACAGCAGTCTACATCCATTCTAACAAGTGTGAGGCTTTTCTCAGAGCTGCCAGCTCACACTTCTGGCATGTAATACACGCTTTCACCTTCAGTCTCTCTCCTGGGCTCTCACGCTACCCAAACAATTCTCACGCCCAGACACTGCGACAGCAACAGAGATGAACAGGCGGATGTATTAACATCAAAGTCATTCAGGTTTAGTCATAGTTAAACAAAGCCAGCGTTGGTTATGTTCTGTAACCCCAGTTTCTATGAGTATAGGCTCTTAAAATAGTCTCTGATTGGTGTGCGGTGCTTATGACGTCAACCTTTTCGGGTGTGTGTGGGTGGTGGTGGCTCATGGATTTCAATTGCTGACAACATTTCAGTCATGTCAACTTGACTTAACTTGTTTGCAATGGTCATTTGTCTAATTATCTCAGTTTGTTGTGTGTCACTCAGGGTTAGGGTTAGTGGCAAGCAGCACCCCCACCTAATGCTAGTAAAATGCTAACATCAACACGCCTCACAGTGACAACGTCAACATGCTGAGGTTTAGCTGATATTAAGTAAAATAACTTAAAATGGTCCCCATCTTAGTGTATTTTATTAGCAACCTAACAACTGCTTATTAGCTTAGGTTAGAGTAGTTTTTAATTAGTTACAACAAGTGGAGCTGTTACATAGCTAACAGAACCAACAGACAAAACTAATGTTAGCTTGCTAACATAAAAACAGAGAATGGAATATGGTACCTGGGACATGTCACATGTCCAAAAATAACTCTCAAATTGCCGATGAATTTATACTAAATGACAGAGTAACATATGATACTTTAGGCTGATCCTAATTTTCAACTCATTAACAGGTTAGTACTTACTATGAAACACACATGCTGTATTTCTCCATTTATGCATTAAACAAAGTCTTACCTACATTTACGGACTGGCTATTAAGTTTAATATACCACTTGGCTTCTTAAACTTTTTTTTTTTTTTTTTTTTTTTATTATATCACAGTTCATGATATTGCAGTAAATCACTAGTTTGAAACTACCTAATGACTTTAGAAGAATTTAGGAAGGAGTTTACTCTCAAAGTTAATAATGCATTATAAAAGAGCTGCAACCCAGTCTCATGGACCAAGAATTTGTGTAGAAATTTTCATGGCAATCCTTCCAATAGTTGCTGAGATATTTCAGTCTGGACCAGTAATGGACCAAACAACTGATGGATATTACCATCCCTAAAGCCACAAAGATGGCTAAAAAAAAAACAGGAGAAGGCCTAATTTGGCATTTTATTGTACCTTGGAAAATAATCCAGCCTACAATATCATTTGTGTGTTTTGCCTCAATGTAAATCAGCAGTTGAATAATATTTCATTCAAGTTGTAAGTTATCGATGAAGTGCAATACAGGAGCAGCTTTGTCACTCAGCAATTTGTGCAGAGCTAACACTCAGTAGGAAAGAAGGCTTGCGGCATTAGTATAATTCACAGTGCTTCACATTCTGACTGTAAACAAAGGTGCACAGTCGCCTTGTGTCCCTAATGAGAATCCACCCTCTCACCAAGCTCTTGGTCTGACTCATTAGGGTGGAAAACAAACAAGATCAAATGGATCCCTCAATATATTTGAGGCAGGATATGAGGATGACCAAATGCATCATCCATCAAAGTGAACTCTGCTGATTGTTGAGCTTCTGAGCTTCCATCACACATGATGCGATGTGAATGCTCTGCAGGAGGGGGGCAGCTTTCACTGGTCTGAGGGAGATATTCCCACGATGGCCGACGCCCGCTGGCTGTGGTGAAACTGTGGGGCAAAGGTGAAATTGCTGCAGGGTTCGAAATAACTGCTCTAAACTAACATGGTGTGAAGACACTGTCAGCCAGCTGCACCTCCATCCCTCCAGGCCGCATTCCAGTGCGACACTACGGCCTGGACCATGACTGCTGCTGCTGCTCCCAGCGACCTGTACATTGATCCAATCGGTCTTGCTTTTTGAGTTTGAGTATGGGCAGTAGGTAGCCTACATGCCTTTCCAAATGTCGACGTGCTGCTGAATTGTCCCTAAAAATATTTTTATGGATCTAACCATACCACTGTCACGTTGACCTTGCAACTTATGTCTGTGAATGCCCTTGTGTCATTTCTACTTTTACTTCTGTTCTTATTTCTGTACTTATTTCTGCCCTTGCGCTGCTGCAGCTGACTGGGGAAAACTGAATTTCCCCTCTGGGAATCAGCAAAGGCTTGTCCCATCTTAAAATGTAACATATTTGTTTAAAATCAGGGACAAGTCCTATTTTAGCCAAGTTATACATAGACACAAGTGCACACATACACAGCGTGTACAGGTCGTCTGCCAAAAATGTCCCATCCGAAGTTAAAACTGAGCCTTGTTCCACAGTTTGCACCACACTGTGCCACAGGTTACAAAACTCGCAAAAAATTAGTACCAGCGAGTGCATGCACACCAAGGTTGTGGTTGTGATTGCAGATTACAGGGCCCTCTGGTTCATGCGATCAGTGACTGACGCTCTTCTTTAATGAAAATGAGATCTGTGCATACCGTATGTGAACTGAATCACGTCCTTCAGGCAGTGTCATGACAGCTATGACTATCATTAAATAATGGCAAGTTGTAGTACAGCAGCTGCTTAACCACATGTGTTTGGCTCAGATGACTGCTGAACTAACAGGAAGCATGAGTTTAATGTTGTGATGAACGGTAGTCGGCAGCAAATGTGATTATGTTAAAGCAAAGTACTTTCTATACAAGATAGTACTTTTAAAGTAAATAGTGGGAAAAACTTTTGCTAAAAACACAGTAACTGGGCTGAAGATGTGAGAATTTTACACACCACGTATCTCCATCTCAGCGTGAACTGTTACACCACCTGCAAAAACATTAGGTTTTCATGACACCGCTAACTAGTAGTTGTTGAGTGTTAAAAAATAGTCCAGTGTCAACGTCGTGTCTGCCGGTAAGTTTGGACATACAGTAGGTGGAGAAGGGAGAGCGGAGAAAGAGCAGAAAAAGCTCATTTGAAATCATGACATAAGAGATCAGTACCAATAAAAGAGAGCAGCGGAGAGAGCCAGCGACAGAAATAGACACCCGGGGAGGGACATGGTGAGCCAAAAAAACCGAGCTCAGATCAGCTGCTTACAAGAAGCAGTGAACATTTAGCCGAAAGAGAAGCCATGATGGAACGTTTTAGTGGAGGGAGAACATGTATGGTCCAAACAATACCATAAAAAAGTGAACCGAAAGCGCTATTGTTACGTCTCCAAGCCATGCGCTAGCTTTGACAGCTAAAGTAGAACTACCATTTAAAGTTAACCATAAAGTTAACATTACTTGTACAAAATGACTCGTAATTTTCTAAACTAAACTTTGGCCATGTCAAAAACTGCTTGTTCATAAAAGTGTTCGCTTGGACTATATATTAAGTACGCAGCTTTTACATTTACACATTTACAAGTCAGTCCGTAAGTAACGTTAATGAAAGTGTTAACTGTTTATAAAACCCATCCAAAACTTCAGTCAAATGCAGACAGAAGCTAACTATCTTATATGTATATCTTACGACTTAGCCAAATTACTTTATTTTGGAATGAACTAAACTTTCATTAAATAAGACATTTAAAGCCATTAGCCAGCGCGGCTAACGTTACCTATCATAAGCTAAAGCATGAGCTAACGTTAACGCAATTTACACCACACGCGACGACAGAGCGTGACTCAATTGTGACGCACAGTTGCGTTAACTAACGTCCAGTTTCAGTAGTAACTCGGAACTTGAGTGTATATGTTCGCATTACACTTAAAAGTTTGGCAAATATGTCCAGAATGCAGCTGAGAAAACAACGTGTACTCACCCTCCGTGTTTCGTTCATTCCAAAATAAAGTAATTTGGCT
>JAPZEA010000026.1:4969446-4982454 GCA_029783685.1 Heniochus monoceros
AAAGCCTTTCTACTCCTTTCTTGTAGTCCTTGGTGCTCGGCGTTGCCTCGGTGCATCATCGCAGAGCGGTGCCTGAGGTTGCTGCTCAATGGAGGGGAGGCGTGATGGACCAAAGCCCATCAGTTAGCGCTGTAACCTGAGCCTGCTCACCTCTGCAGAAGGGGGAGTATTCAGCAGCAGGCCAGATAACACAGGCGAGCCACTCAATAGCTTTGTCTGGCTGGCTAGTATTCAGGCCTGTGAACCCTGTCCAACTCAATCTGCTGCTATTGTTACGGTGAGAATGCTACAGCAGCTTTGTGACAGGCGGCAGTGTTATATGGCCATTCTCTCTTCATCTCTCTCTCTCTCTTACTCCTACTCTCCGTCTCTCTTTATGCCATTCCTTTTTCTTATGCGGGGACCCTGTAATTCTCTTGCAGCGTGATGACTCTCTTCTCTCTTTGCCGTCCTTCATTTCCTCATTTTCTGCTCCTCTTATTCTCTCCCCGAGAGCCACGCCGTGTTACTCTCTGTCCTCCTCTACTGTACGTTTTTATGTCACTTTCCTCGCAGCCACCTGCTCCTCTTTTTCTAGCCCGCGTCATTCTGTGTGCAGCCTTGTCAGTCTGCCGCGTGTTTCGTGTGTGTGGATGCTGAGTTGTGTTGTAGCTGTTGAGTGGTCGATAAGACTGGAAAAGCGCAGCATTAACGCACTCCTTCCCTTTGCTGTGACTTTCTGCGTCTCACGCAGACACTGAGAGATGCGTGTATTCTTTTCTGTATAGTTTATCATCATTGTACACCTGTTTGAGCGTGCCTGTTTTTATTTACCAACACATTCTCAGCTTAACAGCATCAAATCTTTTCTGTAAACTACAGTAATGCAATGTTTGAACACCAGCTTTGTTCCTCCAAAGCATCCAAAATAAATCTAAAGTAAATTGACTGGCGCTGGCCAAATAGAAGTGCAATTTTAGAAACGTTTTTGCCTAATTAGCTGATTGGAAGAGGACCGCAACTCATGAGGAACACAAAGCAGAGAATTTTAGTGGCTTATAGTTTATTTTTGAGGATTTAGATTTTTGTGTGAACAAGTGAGCAAAGCAGCAGAGGCAAAAGTAAAGTCTTAAAGAAAACTCATGGCATGTGTAAATGTACGAGCATCGCGCTGCCACAGTGTGTCTGTGAAACCATTCTCAGTAATTCACAGTATCATGTGCGCTGCTCTTTATTACTGACTTTCGCACTAAGCCTTCCACTGCAGTGCACTTCTTTGTTCCAGTGATTTCACACGGACCATTGTGTGTCGCCAGCCGTTCCGCTCAGACAGCAGCACACTTCGCCTGCTCAGGTGATAACCTCGGTACAACAAATGAGTGCGAGGAGGCGAAGAGAGAAACCAGGACAGGAACATATAATTGTTCTTTTTTGTTGTCTTTGATGATACATTAGGTCAAAGAAATTCTAGTTGTTACCAAGGTTTGGAACAATGTTAGAAGATCAATAACATCCCCTCCTTGTGTGTAGCCTTGTGAGTAGTGTTGATAGCTAGTTTTGCTTGGCCAAGAAGGAAATTGGCAAGAGTGTGCCTCCTTTTTCTCTTGAGAATAAGGACGGCGAACCACAAAAAGACAGTGATTAAACACAAGGCCAAACTTTGAAATGAAAGCACATAGTAAGTCTTACAATGGGAAGCAATGAGGAGCAGCGTTGGAGGCAGGCAGATTAGACAGTGAAGACAGGACAAGGAAGGAAGGGAGAGGTCATGCGAGGAGAAGCTAAGACCTCAGATATCAGGTGTGAATGATTTTATTGGCATCAAGTGACATAAGGCCCAACCAGTAAATACAAGCAAACACTTCATGTTTGTGCAACAACTCCCGGCCAAAAGCTGCAAAGCAAAGCTAAAAAACACACAAAAGAGACAGGACGAGCCCAAGCTCTGGCCTGTGAAGCCAGACTGGGGAAGACAGATGGACATGAACAGAGACAGAATTCCAAAAGAATGAGGGAAGCCCACAGAGGAAAGAGACATAGATGAAGAAGGAAGTAAAAAGAAAAGAGATCGATGCTTTATCAGTGTTCCCAGACCCTAAAATCCCTTTTGGCCTAACATCAACATAATTGCAGTTGCTGTTGTTTTTTTCACAAGCGCTGTAACAATTGATTTTACAGCTCAATTAATTAATATATTTCCTTGTTGTAATTGCAGAGTCATTCCCACACAGCCCCCATGGTTATCTTTACACAGAGAGGTTTGGCTTTTGTGCAGAGAACAAGATATGGGGGGTTGTGTTATTCGCGGCACTTCAGCAGTTCGGTCACTCCTATTGTACTGGTGTAGCAGCCGAAGTGTCAGAGGTGGGTATCCACAGATATAAAGTAACATGAAGGGAAGTTGTGAACTGTGCGCATGCATACCACTAGGGGTGAGCGGAAAATGTGTGAACTGACCCTTTAAATATGTTGTATGAATGTGAGGCTGTGAAAACCCAACATGAACAGTGGATCTTGGATTAAATGCTTCATCAATTATCGATAAAACCCACCAGATGCCAGGTTCTGGTACTGTGCATGCTGACTCACTGTCATGGCTTACTGGCACACCTAAATGGAACAGTCATCCTTAATGTTATTAATGACATGTTTGCTTTTCCTGCTAAGTCAAAATGCTGTGAAAAAGACCAATGGCAGTGCTGACACCAGGATCACACCATCTCATTGGGTCATGGGGAATCAACAATCAGAGGAGAAATCTGAGGCTTTGGTCGATGGTGATATTCGGCCCAGATTATCTGGTAATCTGTCGGGGATTTAGGGATACAACGTATAAACTCTGAGCTTCTCAGCATTGAAAAGGGGTTCCACAAGGATCAACCATAGGTCCTTTCCTCTTTACAATGTGTATTAATAAGCTAGGCACGTTAATTATAACTATATTATACACACATGCAGACACAATTGAACATGCACTTAAAACAGTGCAGAGTGACTTTGACTGTATGCAAAGAATCTCTGCATCCTCTCTTTAGACTGCATATGTTTCAACAGACTGAATGGTTTTAATAATGACAAAGTTTTCGCCTACAGGTATCTTGTAAGTGCTTAGTCTGTCAGTCATCATTCAAGGCTCACGCTGAGAAACTCAAACTGGCATCTTTTACAGAAACAGGAAGTATTTCCCTACAAAATGTTTCTGGAGTCCTGTTAATTATGGTGATGCAGTTCATATGCACAATTCAGTTCTACTCCTTAAACTCATTCAACTTCATCGCAACAGCAGACTTTCATTCTCCGAAATAAACTGCAGTGGGCTAACATATGGTACATACCTGTTTAAGATGCCTTTGCCACACATGAAGACACTGTGACAGAACAGAGGATAAAACCACCGGCTGTGTATGCTAGAAATGATGTTTACTCTCAACTGCACCTCTGGGCATAACTCACAGGAAGAAAACAATGAAAATAAACGAGGTGACCTCGGTTGTAAACAAAAAAAAAAAACGGAGTTTCCCATTAAGACTGACTTTTTTACAATGCATTCAAGAGCTTTCATTCCAGCCAGACCTGTGATCACCCGAGGGTGGTGTTACCACCCAGGCCTTTATAATAACCACTGAACACTGACTCATGTGACTTTATAGCCAATAAGCACAGATCTCTCATATCCTTCATGTGAACCGAGGTGCACCTCCACTCTTTTTCCTCCTCCTCTCCCTTGTGTTTTATCTCTTCCCCCGCATTCATCCTTCCATCCCTCTCAAGGCCTTTTCCTCCACCCACTCATCTCCACACACCTCCACACTTTCTCTCTTTCTTTTTCTCTTCTTGTCTCTCTCTCTCTCGAGCTGCTCAGGCTGGACACTGGAGCAGCATCCTCAGTTACTGACAGCCCACTTCTCCTCCCACACACACACCTTGCTCAGAGCCCACGCAGACGCAGAGCACGACTTCCTTTCAAGTCTTCTTTTAAGTCACCACGGTGCATTAATATGAATACATTCTCATTATTCCACATTCAGAGTTCACATTCAAAGCAGCTGCCAGCCACTCAGCTGGGAACTTGACAAACTGGTGCTTTACATTGAACAAAAACAAATACCTGAACACGTGAAATCTGCATATGGTGCGTGACTAACTTTGGTTTTACACAAATGCAGGCCAGCTTGTATGAAGAGTTTTCTCACTTCAAGTGTTATTTTCTTGACAGCAATGGAATCATAACCCTTTTTCTTCTTTATTGTTGTGAGACTGCAGTGCGTATTTCTAGAAAACTAGCTCAGCGGTATTGCAGACAAATGGAATTACCCACTGGCAGAGACCTTCTCCTACTTTCATAAACATCAAATTTTGATATGGAAAATGAGATTCAGTTACTTATTAAGGTGGAGTTCTTTGCAGAGTCTTCTACAATCTGCTACCAATGTCAGTCTGCTAATCTCACTCTCCTCGGGTCTTTCTCATTCCTCTCCCTGTGCACACTATGGATAAAGTATAAAGCACTATAATCTATAATGTACTAGTGTCCATGTTATCTCACAAACAAGTAGTATACATTCTGCAGAGACTTTTATTTTGAGGGGTGTAAGTTAACATCATCATGTATTTCTTATGTTACCTCAAGCGTTTTTAGCACGTTTTTATGGGAGTAAATATGTTGTTATGTTGACCTGGACGCGTTCCTATCAAGGGGAATGTTCTGTGTTGTTTGAGGAAGTTTAGTGACCTCTATTTTTCAAACTGTGCATAATGCACTTCTGTTGTGACCATGTTGGGTGAGCGTTTTGTAACTCTGTTCATGATATTACACAGACACAGAGAGCATTTACCAGCCCTGTCTCCTACAAATTATGTTTATGTAACACTAATAAGCAACAGCAACTACGTAATGCAGACTCATTTACGTTTTCTATTAACACAATGAGGAAACCTGAGAAGTCGCAAAACTGTTGATGCTGAATGTATCAGTAAAATGTCCACTGTCTACGTATTTCATATGTTTTCCTCCAAAACAGGCAGTCTTGCAATGCACTATCCATTCGTAGTGACTACACCATGATTCAACTGTTTTATGGTGATGTTTAGGCACTGGCAGCACTGATCATGGTCTGTTTTAATACCAACAAAGTTAGTAAATTACTTGAGACATAGGATTTTTTTTTTACTAACATTTATTGAAATCACGATCTTTCCTCGCCCTTAACCTAAGTGCTTTTGTTGTCTAAAGCTAACCACAGTCTGGACGTGAACTCTGGATTCTGGTGTCACAGTCCTGCACTTTGTACTTTGACCCCCTCCCTGTGACCACGGCACGTTACATCAATGTAGTGTTTTATTCACTCAAAGAAACGTTGACCCTGAACATAATCCAAGCAGCAATTGCATTGTCACCATAATGCGATTCTGAAAAAAATTTAGTAATTTGCAAACGTAATTTCAGGGAAGTTATGCTGAAAGACAGTCACAGGAAGTGTGCTACTTGTCCACTATGTAACTAAACCACAACAACAAAAAACTATGTTACACTGATTTAAAGAGAAAAACATGAATTAAAATGTGACTGATGGGTGTCTAACTCTGTTAAAATATACTAGACAGATAAGCGCATCCCTTTCAGGCTGAAGAGTAGTGAGACACACCAGATTACTCACAGCTGTTGTGAGGGCAGTGTGTCCTTCACAACCTCCATGATTCACTGCTCATTAATCAAAACCCTCCAGACTGAGAGTGAATCCCCTTCAGTCCAACAGCAGCGAGGGCTCACCTTTTAATGCAGCACTGTGTCTGTTCACGTGTGAGCAAACTAAACTCATATTAGCCTGGTAGGCTTCATGCTCTGTGGCTAAATATCAGGTGGTTGGAGACACCACCTGTCGTTCTGCACTGTAAGATGGAAACATCCATCACCATGGATAGGGACTCACAGTACATGCTGTATTCACCTGTTTCTGACTTCACTACATGTTGTGCGATTTTATATAAAGCCAGCATATGTAAGAGAACTGTAGAAAATGGTCATTTGCCTTACTGAAACCTTACATGTATAAGATGTCTCCTCCGTTCTCCTCCACGGGCCTCGATACACAGTCGAGTTAGGCAAATCAACCCCAGTGCACACTCGCTGCTGGAGGATTTTTATAGTCCACTTTGCCTCCATTAACTGGTTCAGATGGCCCCTAATGTAGTCAACCCTCCAAATAAATGCAGCAGAGCCTCAGTGAGTGTTTGCCATTCCTCACCTGTCCACCAGGTGCCCGTGGTGTAATCCCCGCACACCTGTGGCTCATTACCTCGTCAGTGCCTCTGACCTGCTGCCTGCTTCAGCAGCTGCAGCTCATTCATTATTAGTCCGCGTGTGCAGTCAGCGTTCTCCCCAAGTCTTTGGCAGACTGTCCGAGCTGCCCAAATGTTGCTGCTGCTTCCCGACTTGCCAGTTTACCTTAAGGCTAAGAGCACAGAGCGTGAGGAGGCAGGCAGCTGAAGCACTCGGCCGGCTGTGGGCAGATCGATCGTGCTGTCAGTCCAAATGCAGTTTAGTGCTTGTGTTGTTGTTGACAGTTCAGCTCACAGGGAAACAAATCAGTGCATATTATTGGAGTGCTACTGCAATGGTAATACATTAATCTGCAAATGACCTTTATTAACAGTAATATGTGACAGATGTCAGGTGTGATCAGCGGCGGGCTCAGGCTGTCTGAAGGGCAGGGGAGAAACAAAAGGTGTTTTTGGCACCATGCTGGGTCGGGCCACTATTGAGCTGAGCATCGTGTATTTGGATTATGTCATTCCCCGCTGGCCTAAATGTGCTTTTCCTCCAGCATCAACTAAGGGAGCACTTTTTCTCTACCCAGGCTGTCTGCCAATAATGAGCGCCAGTGCTCTTTTTTTTTGCCCAAACTTAAAATGTGTATACCTTTGGAATAATCTTTATGCGAGGTAACGTGGGCAAAGATTACTGTGGTACTAAATAGTGAGCTGGCTGCCAATAGTGACGTTGACAAAGAAGCTGTGTTTGATGAGGGTCAGTCACCTCAGGCTGATACCAAAGCCATGGTTGATGTTGATGCCAGTTAGGATCTAGTATAGAAAAAGGGGAGCCATGGTCTTACTTCAGGCACACAAGCACCGAGTCAATGATGTAGTTAAAAAGCCTTTATTAGTTAGGTCATATTAAAGTAAAGTTCTGATTTTTTAACACAGTCTGTATATATGACTGAATGCTTTCTGGACAGATCATAGAGAAGACCAGTATCTTCGCAGCTTGGACTAAGGCGGCGTCCACAGGACTTCACCTCCTGCAACAATCGAGCAGACAGAGAAATGTTCCATGAATGTTGGAATGACGACAGGCTTTGGACAGTGGAAGGTATTGAGTTGGTGGAGCAGTCTATCAAAGGTGGTGATCGTTGAAATGAATTACTTCAGAGACAGACTTGCTGGATTTTTATGTTTGATGCTTTGTTATATCCAGGCCTTAATGAGGAAATAGATTTCAGACCATAAAGGGGCCTTCACCAGTTTTGAACATCAAAGTCTCTTTAGAGCTATTGTGGAATGCTCCTGCATATATGAAACAAGTCGTATAAAGCTCTTTGTGTAGCTTGTGTGGGAGCGGTGTGTGTGATAAATGTTCTCAACTGATGTCAGCATCAGTTGGGGCTGAAGACAACATGTCTGAAGATGAAGGAAATCTGGGGGCGTGAAGTTAGAAAGAAGTGAGTTTAGCAGACCTCCATAGCCCACTCCTCATCTCCACTTGAGGCTGGAGGCTACTGCTTCTAGTATAACTGAATCTCAGACCCAAGTGTTGGCAGTCAAGTCTCATTGTGGTTAATGTAGGCTGCACTGATTTTGATACTGCTTGTTGGACTCACAGTCGAGGTCATTAATAAGGGTCTTTCCTCAGATCAAGCAACCTGAGTTTCAAGAGCAAAAGCTCCTGTTTTAACTGATCTGAAGTTCCACGATGAGACATTAGATCACGTTTTACAAAAGGTTGACGCTATCTTTAGGAAACAGCAAAGCGATCCTTACAAACTTAGTAATTTCATACAGAATCAAGTCCTCAATATTTGCTATGAATTTGTTTCAGGCTTCTTATTATTCATAATTAAGTGGTAAAAGTTTATTGAGCGCCACGCTGTTTTCCAGTCATGCCCTGCTCCAAATTCACACTCACACAAATTCACGCCTGGCAGCCGCCCAACACCGCTGCAGTCTGCAGCGCTGCCTTTTGTTCATTCCTCTCCCCAGCCCACATTTTCTCCAGCTGTTTCAAAGATTCAAACTGGCAACTTTCCGCTTGTATGCTCACTCTTCTAACCTACAGACCACCAGTGCCACCTGTGCAATATGCTGCCTGTTAAATCGTGTGGTAAAGGTGGATCTGTGATGAAAAAGTGCATGGATAAGCGCTCCGGTCGGAAGCACTCAGCATCATTAATTATAAGTGGAGGAATGATCAGACCATTGGTTCCAATTTGTCTTCCTGGTTTTGAGGTAATGAGCCTCTTTCTTTACGCTGCTCTATTCACTAGACAACACACGTATATGCATAAGTGCACACACAGTATGCATAAACACACACATTCACACTGGTCATACACACTTGTATACATGCACACCCACAGTATATGTGCAAACACACTGCTCACTTACACCATATACTCACATGCACGCCATTAAGTTAATTAACTAATACATCTTGTCAGAGTCTGGCCACATCTATCACAGCGGATATAAAGTTACTCACAGGAGACAACAGACAATGGCCTGCAACAACAAAGAGGTTTCAACAAACTTATCTTGTTTCTAAGGGGAGCAGAGGAGGAGGAGACAGAAGGAAAGAGAGAGAAAATGAGGGGGTGGAAAGGGACAAAATCAGAGATAACACACACAGAGAGACACACACCACTTGCCATAGACTATTATGTCTCTACTGGCAGTTTCACAGTGCGGTCCTGCGCCTACATCACAACTGGTTTACTGTAGTACGCTGAGATAGCTCGACACAATGCAGAGGTACAGATGGTACATGTGTGTGAATGTGCTTTGTGTGAATGAGATAGAGAGAAAGAGACAGTTTGTGTGTGGGGAAGGAGGGAGCCAGCCAAATGCAATCAGTGACTTGGGAATAATGAAATATGGAAAGAAGATGGACGGACAAGGAAGGAAGCAAGAAAGAAGCCACAGATGGAAAGAGGGAAAGAAAGATGGAAGATGGAAATAGACAAAAAGGACAAAAACTGAGAATTCAGTCTGAAGACCTGGTCACATGAACATTTAAAATGGCAAAATTTTGCTGCAAAATCTCGTCTTTCCATTGGAATCACTGCAATTAGTAGATTCACCTACAGGGGTGAGGCACATTGTTTTGCATAAAGTTCAACTTTGGTGAATTTTGATCTGCTAATTTGCATTTTTTTACATCAAATATTTCACAAAGACAAGTTCAATTAAAAGTGAACCTCATATAAAGGAAAAATTACAAGAAAACTGTAGTCCTTAACGTTTCAATCAGCCTACTATATGTTTCTCTCAGAACACATCGCCATATTTTATACACTTTATACCCTTCATGTACGCTAATAAAATTAAGGCACAGTCTTTAACAAGTAAGATTAATGAGGCTCAGCAATAACTTCTCCTTGTTTGTGGATTGGTGCCAGCGTAACCGCCTCCAGATTAATGCAGGGAAAACCAGAGAGCTGGTGGACTTCCACAGGTGCAAACACTCTCCATTTCTGAAAACAGTCCTCACCTCTTTGGAGTCGATTAAGAGCTTGTTACTGGGCAAGATCTGGAATTACAGGGAGCATCTTTTTCAAAGATTTTTAATTCTAAAATCAGAATTATGGCTGTTAATCCCTCATGGACAACAGAGATAGTGCCACTGGCACCACATCTGCACATTAAAGGTGAAGTGTGTGAATGTGTTTCAATTTGGCTCGGACAAAAATAAAAAACTACAATAATCCTCTAACTTGTTCGCACGCTCTGTTAATAGTATTGTCAAGATTTCGACTCAGGATATGAGAGTAAAAAGTAAAACAGCTATGTGTGGCAGTGCACAGGACACCACTTCAGTTAATATATTTTTATATAATATAAAATATTGAGGCTACCACAGGCTGGTTACATGGTTTCATGTATCTTCCTCTTCTGCAGAAGTCGCAGAGGCAGCATTGCTGAACCAGTGTTTTTTTTTTTTTTTTTTTTTTTTTTGCGCTGTTTGAGGAGGAGAGTATTTACTGACACTAAAACTAACTATAAAACACAGCACTTATAAAAGTTCTTTAGTTCTTTTAGACCATGATGCTATAAACTCAGACAGTAAAGGGGAGCATGTCAGCTTCTATTTAGTGTTACTAGAAACACTCCAGTTGGGCTACCAGTGCTTCCAGGTCAGGCTAATTTCTAACTTTTTTTAGAATTAGTTTTAGGTTGATGACGAGTTAGTTGAATGTCGTCCTGCAGCACAGAGGAGACACGCAGCAGCTGTTAGTCTGCTGTAGAAACAGAGTGGCTGAAGTACAAGCTGACGAGTGGCCCAGCTAGTGAGTGTCTTTCCCCAAAAAAGTGAAGAAGCATATTTTCCTAAAATCCAGACTATTCCTTTGAGTTGAATTGTTATATTTTGGAGTATTTATGACCCACAACACCAACCTCAGACAGAGAAGACAGGAGACTGAGGGAAAGTTTAACAGTTTAATGAATGTTAGGGGAATGTCCAGAAGAAGACTCCAGACGGGGCAGAGTCCAGAGTAGCTGAGTCCAAGTAGTGACAGGTCCAGGTTCTTTGGGTGAGAGCAGACAAACGGGGCGCAGCCGAGAACAGGTGAGGGTTTGGGCTCCTGAGCACAGACAAAAAAAAGGAGTCAGGAAGGCAAGTTGCAGACAAGCAGCACTAACAAACAGGTGCTTAGCGTCTTCTCTTTGGTCTTTGTCATTACCATTTAGGAAGGCAGACCATTCGAAGAACACTGGTGGAAACCCTGGTGCTTAAATACTGTAGGTGCGTCTCATTTCACTTAAATGAGTGCATCCTTCCTGAACTCACGTATCCTTGCTCATGGCTCCTCCGAGATCCCTCCTCGCTCCTCGGAGCAGAAATAAGAGCTTTGGGACGGTCCTCAAGATGGCGGACCAGAAGAACTTCCGGTTCGAGCAAGGATTGGGATGTACCCTGTGTAGGAAGGCGAGTCTTGATTGAGCGCAGCTGAGCTCAGGAGTAGAGGAGGCTGGGCCCAACCTGTCAGCCACGCCCTGCAGTGACAGACTCAGACTATACATACAGGGGAGAGACAGACAGGAGGCAAAAGGAGGAGAGACTGCAGACTGCATTCTCCACATGAATACAGTGATCTGAAACCTGGAGAGGGTGTTTCGATGCCACAGTATCCATGTATGGCTCTAAATACTACAATACCCATGAGCCTCGGTCACCAACACTGAAGAATCCAGTCAGAGACACAAATCGGAGGTGTGGCAAATTCAAAAGGCTTCATTATGGCAGGTGTGAACAAAAGATGGTGACATCGTTGCTGAATTTATCCAGAGTTAACACAGAATCTGAATTCATTGAGACAGTGCCATCTTTAGCTTCTGATCACTGCACATGACAGAATTCTGAGCTCTGTGATTGGTTATTTCCTACTACAGTTTCACCTTACAGTTTTACGTACATGGGGTTCTTTTTATTTAAGAACCAGATATTTGCTGTTACACTTTTTCATCTTTTACACTGATGAATCAAGCAGCAAAGTTTTGTGTCCATCTGAACTGTCGCAGTGGTGGATGGGACATTCACTCCCAGGGCCTGTTTTAAATGAACTTGTACAAGATCTGCACAGCAATGTCATGCCAACATGTCTATTCATTGGACTTTATCTGTTGCGGTGTCTTTTTCTTTATCCTGCTAACAGAGCCCCATTAGGGTGCAATGATTCAGCTATCTGCGCAGTGTTTTAAAGATGATTTCGCAGAGCCAAAACTGTGTGAAAAGCTGCAGCGACAGCCCGATGACCTTTCTATCTGCCTCTATTTCAAACAGCTACTCTTGCTCGGGATTTAAAAGTTGATTTAACGGAGTGAAAGAAAGAATGAAACCAGATATTCCAAATAGAGGGAGTCAGGGCTTTCACACACACACACACACACACACACTCAGACACACACACACGCAAACGAATAATAGTCTTGTAAAGACTTGCGATCCACGCGATACCCATTCAGCGCAGGTCAGCCTGCAGTAGATATGGGATTAGCTTCAGTAGCTTATCTTGCATTCTAAAATGTAATTCTAAACTGTTACACACGACACAATAGCCTTCCATTTATTTGCCGCACGCAGAGATACTACAAAGCATGAGTGTGCTTTACTGTAGTGAGCGGCAGATGATATCCTTTAAATACACATTATATTACAGAACCCTTCCTCACTAGCTGGCTTTCAATCCAGGGAGCTCTAGGATATGAAACTAGGATGTAATATGATTATGGTAGGATGTAATACAATGTGATTTAATTTGATGGAGTGGGCTCAAGCCAAAGAGAGCAGAGAGAGAGGAGACAGAGAGAGGAAGAGGAAGGGTCTCTATTCTTCTCAGAGGCATGATGGGATCGGGTTTTTCTATTAACGCTATAGTGATGACAGCTTTACAATGCCATCTGTTGGCGCTCAAACTCAACTGAAGGCAGGAGATAAGCTGCTGCTACCTACTGATCCATCCCTGCCTGCATCTCTCTCACGCCCTCTCTTTCTCTCTGCTCCCTGATCTGAAAGTGGATTCGCAGGAGAGAGATAAGAAGACAAGCGAGAGCACCGTATTTTATTTCCTCTTCCTCTCATTCCCGGTGCATCCCTCCGTGCATCTCTCCCCATCCTCGTTCTGGGATTCTTATATTCTCCCACAATCTTAAGATCTGTCATTCAGTCAGTAGCCTGCTGCTGTATCCTCTTGCCCTAAGTCCTTTATTTTCACATTCACTTGTCCTGCTTCTTATCCTCAACTGGACTGGAAG
>JAPZEA010000026.1:5033347-5046801 GCA_029783685.1 Heniochus monoceros
GGTCCTCTGTGATCAATACACCCAGAAATTTGGTGCTCCTCACCTGTTCCACAGCAGTACCTTTGATGAGTAAGCAGAGGGTGTTAGCTGTTGGTCTCCAGAAATCAATAACAATCTTCACAACAACACATCACAACCACCTAGCAAAAACCACGTGACACCTTAGCAGGTGACACTAAGAAAGCACCTAAAAACAGAAGACTTCACAAAGGACTGTATCTATCAGTTATTCATGTATTTATTGGAATTTGTTATCACATCCCACATCTAAATGGGCCTCCTGTTGCTCTTCTCTTCAAAAGCAGCAGAAGGTCTCTCCTCTTCATTTTTCATTGTTGTGTCTTCTGTCTTTTAAGTTTTACAGTACTTCTTTACAAGTTTTTACAACTTGCCTTGTTAACACTCAGAATCATTTTGTTCTCTCTGTGCGTGGATAATTGTTAATTGAGCTGCTTGTCTTTGTTTTCATTATGTATGAATTGCATCGCTGCACGTTAGCAGCTTGGATGAAAGCACTCGTGTGATATGAGTAAACGCTCCCTCTGTTTTTCTTCACTCTCGTCTTCTTGTCTCATCTCCCCTCAGGTATTTGCTCTCATCTGTGATGTAGACAACCCTCAGGTTTTTACAGTTGAATTCATCAGAGGTCAGATCAGGAAGTTTTCCTCCACGGAAAGGTACGCAGATGTAACTCATTCACTTTACTATGTGGCCCCTGGGTTTGTTAAATGTTTGTGTTTTTGGCCTCTCACACTTGACATTTTTCAATACTGTTTACCATATTTACAAGATGAGTGATTTCCCCGTGTGCATGTGTCTGCTGCACATCCTTCACTCTATCCTGTTACCGTGTGCTCGCTGTTCGCTCTGCACAAAACAAATTGCTTGTAATGCATTTAGCGGAGTCTGTCTGTGTGTGCGTCTGTAGGGACTCACTGTTGGCCAGCCTGCTCGATGGAGTCCGTGCATCAGGCAACAGGGACGTGTGCGTCAAGATGGCGCCCACGCAGCGAGGGCAGAGATGGGGCCTGCTGAGCATGCCCGTGGATGAGGAGGTGGAGAGTTTGCATCTCAAATTCCTGGCAGCACCTCCTAGTGAGTCCAAGCCTTCATCTCGTACATTCATGCTCCCCAGAGGATGAAACCTGCTGATTTTAGTGATCCCGTAACTTCTCGTCCAGCACCACCATTAGGTCAAATGCTGTACGTCTGTAGGTCTAATTCCAGATAATAGCATGCTAACATGCTAAAATGAGATGGTAAACATAATACCTGCTAAACATCAGCATGGTAGTTGTGAGCATGCTACTATGCTAACGTTAGCATTTACGTCACAGCATCCACTTTGTGCCTTTGAGTCATGTATTATCATTACACTCAAGTCACACAGCTGAGCAAAGTTTTTATGAAGAATATCTGGAAGATATGAGAAAAATAAATTGTGTATTTACTTTTTAATACAGGTAGATGGAAAAAACATATGTTGCTGTTCTTTCTGTAAAATGCAACAAACGTATTAAAGAACAACAACATATTAATGAGTTATTTTGTATGGAAATATAGGATCAGTATATACCAATATAACTGATGACTAAACTTTTTCTCGTGGTTCATGTTGTACAAATTAAGCATTGAGCATTTCCAATCTGCAGTCTTCCAAGAGGGTTAAAAATCAATTTTTGTTGTTCAACAGAGTGAATATTTTTTCATCCTTTCATCTAGATGGTAAGAAGAGTCAAGTTTGTTTATGTGTCCTGGTTTAGCTGTGTGATGGATGCAATGGAAGTACATGAGGTACAGACTGGGGCAGTGTCGCTGAGCCACTGGTTTGGCTGTATACTCTTCGGCTCAATTTGAGGTGATATATTCTTTTAATTTTTTCATCCCTCCTTCCTTTGCTCAGATGGAAACTTTGCAGATGCAGTGTTCAGATTCAACGCCAACATATCCTACAGTGGAGTGCTGCATGCAGTAACCCAAGATGTGAGTGTGTTCAAGTCCTGTGGGATTTTTGTCCATCCGCCTGCCCGAGTAGGATTCACTCATTTCCCTGTCTTTACCTCTCTTTTTTCTCCTCAGGGTCTTTTTTCTGAGAACAAAGAGAAGCTCATCAACAACGCCATCCTGGCTCTTTTATCCAAGGAGGCTGAGCTGCCGGCTCTAAACGCCGAGCTGGAGAGCCATTTCCAGGCCATTCGACGCCTGGTTGCCTCCAAGGCTGGCTTCCAGGCTTTCACCCAGCTGCCTAAGTAAGAACGCAGAAGTCATCCCACTCCACCTTCCTGCTTTTATCTTTTTCTTTAGTTTAAAGTGCACTTTTCGTTGAGCTGCTTGTAACAGGCATGCTCTGTCATTCCAAGGTCTGGTCAAGGGTCTGGAGTCACAGATGCAACGTAAATATGAATCCATACATCTCAGTCTGCCCTTTTGCCCCTTTCTTACCCTTCTTGTTCTTTTCCAGAGTCTTTTCTTAGCCATCTGTCGATCGGCCTTCTCCCCTTTTATCTTTGTTCTGCTTTCATCTCAGGCTTTTAGACAGGCACTTCAGAAGGGAGGTTATGTCACTCAGTCGGGCTGTCTGCCTCAATTTGTCATGACCTTTCATTCCATTTCCTTCTCATACTCTTATTTCTGCTTTGCTCATTCTATCTGTTATATTTCTGTATTATTATTACAATGTTTAAGAACCTAGTAGTCTTTCCGGGTCACTGAGATGTATGAGAGGAACTGTATTTACTGTTTATTTGTTCCTGTGAAGCAAATGAGCCATAATTGGTTTTCCTGAAAGATCCATTGCGAGAGTAGCTTGGTGTTTCTCCTCGCTCAACCAAACAGTGACACGGATCACTATAAATAGATAAATGGCTTATTTTTTCTTTTAAGGAGAGCCTCTTTGATATTGTTCCACTCTGCGGTTCAGTGGAAGATGCGACACTTTATGAGCAAAAGAAACAGCAAGCCACTTCTGAAGCAATGAATTCTTTGTGTATCCAACCCCAGACCTCTTTATATAATACTGTATTTGTGTGGTTTATATTCTGTCGTTTACGTTCCTCGACTTTTTCAAGGCATGTTCACGTCAGCGGTGTTGGTAAATCTGTGAATGCATGTTTGTGTGTGTTTATGGGAGGTGAGGTCGCATTAGTATTATTACAGTCCCATTACTGAGGCATGATTACCAATTATAAGGCGGGCATGTCAGGGCTTTGGATAGTGTTTGTGAGTGCACACACATGAATTAGTCTCCCTTCTCTGTGGAATAGCTGATCATTCATTTGTGCTGCGGCTGTCATGATTTCCCCTGCTGGGTCTGTCAAATGATGTCGGACACAGTCAGTCACAGGTGTTTGGGTTCCTCGTGTTGACAGCGTTTTGCAATGGGCCCTTTGTGGGCCATCAATCTGTCTACATCTCTGTCTGTCTTCCTCTTTTCTACCTGTCACTAATGCTCCTCCGCCAGCTCTCCGTCTCTCCGCATCCTTAAAAAAAGGCGTCAACCCTCGTAAACACTCATTAGGCTCGTTCATTTTCAGATCAGTGGTGGCAGACAGGCCCATTTCAGCCTTTCAGAAACGTTCTGTGTGGGGTTTAATGAGAATAATTGCGACAGATCTGCACAGAAGCGGCCCTTGCATGCACCGGCAGAGGTCCGAGGAGAACGGACAGACTTGTGTGAGTGAGCAGGTGGCCTGCAAGTATGCAAATAACAGCTTTTCCACAACAGTGCTGCTCCGAAGAGCATCTCAAACCGCATGACTCGCTCAGCCTTGAAGGGGACGGGATACAGAAGCAGCAAACAATAATGAGTTCTGTTCTGTTCTGCTAAGAGCGTTAAGATGCTTCTTGCTGTCATCTAGATGAAGTTTCTTTTTAAGTTTAGCTTAGTGAGTAGTTGGGATAAACATGAATCCATCCTGTCTGGCGTAATGAATATTTTCTCTACACACAACAGGCCTAAAATACATTAAACAACAAATAATAAAAAATAAACACACTGATATAATTTCCTTTCCTCCCTTTTACTGTGTTCTCGTGACCTTTCCCGTGCACTGCTCTTTACAAAGCAGTCGCACGACAAATGGTTTGGATATGAAATCTCATTACCGAGACAAATTAAATGCGGCAGCTTGACCACCTGCTACATCAATTTAGCTTGTCCTCCCTGTGAGAAAAGGCTGTCAGACTGTAGGGAGAATGTGGCAACAAATTGTTGCAGTTGAAAGGCCAACACAGCGAGGCGGAAGTGAGGCTGTGTATTGAAGGAAGGCGGGTGGGAAGGAGAAAACTATAACTAAATTATGTTTCATTTAGAGGGCCTTACTAGTGGGGCTAATAATATAATATTTTAAGAAATGTATCTTTGTTACACCATCATTAGCAAATACCCATTTAAATGACCTAATATTTTCACAATCGAATCGGATATTGTGGGATTTCTTTTGCGCAGAGTTAAAACTTTGACCTGATGACGCTGCAAGATAAAAGGCGGCGTGAGTAAGGTTCATACATTTTGGATACATTTACTATTTCCTGTGTGCAGCTGGAAATGTTGGCCTGATTGTGGTGCAAGGGGAAAGGTCGGATGCCACCGAAGCCATTGTGATGTTCACGATCCCATGAAGAACACGAGTGTTAACAGTTAACTTTATGGATGCACAGTCAGTAGATTTTTCAGATACTGCAGCTTCAACAAAAAAGAAAACATTTGACCCGACGGTGACCGTAGAGGAAAGCTAACCAAACTCATTAGCAATCATTCTCGTGCCAAATCTGATGGCAGCAGGGCCGATACTTCCTGAGATGTCCTACTCAGGACCAAATTATTTAATGATTAACATCATTATCCTTCAGCCCCGCTGCTCACATGGCAGAAACTGGAGAGCCGGATTCGTAGTGAGCAACACAAGAAGCAGAACTGGCTGCTTTTAAAACAGGGGTAGCCAAATCACTCATTTTATTTAGCCCTGCAGCGAGTGAGACTGACGAGTGAGGTTTGCTGTACGAGCTCAAAAGGTTAATCCTCCATTCTAGTTGAAACATGAAAGATTGTTTAAAAATGAGTGATGAAAAAAGGGCCAGGACCTCTGAGAAACGCTTTTTTTGAAATTTTGCCTCCAAAATTGCTGTTTCTTGGGGCAAAAGTGCAAGTCAGGCGTATCGCATACGAGCTCAGTGTATTTCTGTGTTTACATTAGACTCGAACATATACTGAAGCAACACTCAACTTTAGCATATGTTAACTTAAATCACATGACTTCTCAGTGTGGTTCTGTATGTAACTCTCCTTGCCTTTCCATTTCTCTCTGGGAGATGCTGACTCAGTGGAACAAAGTGAAAGGAGTTGGTTAAACTCCCTCCTCTCTTGAAACACAACCCTTTGTTCGAGTCAATCGCTGCGCTTTTGAATCCGCTCCCTCCGCAGCTTGTTTTGACGCCCGTCACACTGGCAGGAGCACATTACAGTATGTGTAATTTGTGTGGACGAGATTTTTAGCGCAGAGCGGATGTTTGTCACTCCGGCCGCTTGAGAGTCAAGTTCACCTTTCAGCCGTGAGAGGGCTTGGCTGTTCTCGTCAGCAGGTCTGGCTGTCAACACAGCTCAGGTCATGCAGAACACTCTGACCTTGTTTGCCCCAGTTAGACCTTGAAGTTGAGCTGACGAACCGATTTTCAGAAAGACTCTCACTACTTGCAACGCTGATCTTGACATTGTCTATCTTTCTTAGGTATTTTGGCTGCAGACCTCCTTTCGGCATGTCATTTGTTTTAATCCACGGCAGCCGGTACAGTGTGTCCCCTCATTCTATCTGCGCTAACGTTACAAATCACAATGTGGTTAAGTCAAAGAGTTGCGTTAATGCACAGATTTATCATCACGCAGCCTAAAAGCTAAATGTTTTTCACTGTGTGCTGCATGGTGCAGTAGGATGCACATGGGTAAGCCTGTGATGGAGGATGCAGGAGCAACCCCCATATGCAACTACTTGATAATGCATCACACATACTTCTGGGAAGAGTTTATTGACAAGGGAGGAAGGCCATGTGGGCAGGTCGTAAACATTTCACATTGGATATCAGATCTGGTGGGACAGAGCAGCCTGCGTGTGATCGTGTGTGTCTACGAGTTTGTGTATGTGTGTCCGTGTGCGAGCAATAACGTGCGAGTTGTTGTGTGAGAGACTGAGTGTGTGGGACATGTGTGGGCGTGTGTGTGTGTGTGTCTTTTAAAAAGCTCATCATTCGTGGTTCAAAGACTCTCTGCCTCTGTCTTCCTTTCTTCCTCTCTGTTATCTCTCCCTCTTTCTGCCAGCTAGCTGTCTGTACAATGAGATAGGTATAAAATCTAATTCACCCTGCTGAAACAAGTATTAACTAGCTCCCAGTAGAAGGGCTTGACGCTAATCCACAAGCTGTTAGGATGGTGATGGGCTGTGTTAGTGTTATAGTGGGGTACGTTCCCTGCTGGAGGCAACACAGAGAAACACACTTGCCAAGAAACATGCCCTGTTTATCGCCGCCTTCAGCACTTTACATCACACTGAAATAGATTTATTCTATTATTATTATTCTGTCATTTGAGTGAATTTATTACTGTACCATCACTCTCTTGCCCGCACTTTGTGAAATGTATTGATAACGTATAACTAAATATATTAAGTGACTAGGTTTGAAGTTCACTCTTGACCTTGAAACAGCAGTTGATGAAACAATCTAACCTCATTGTCCCTTTAGTAGGGCTGGAACAGTTTGCATATCTTTAATGAAATGAAATAATGAAACGTTTTTCAGCAAGTTTTATTTTGAAAGTCTAGCCAGATGTTGCATATTTATTATTGCTAACTTGACCACAGAATGCTGCAGTTGTAATAAAAGAAAACAAACCACCGCTTGTTCACGGAACTTGGAGACTATACTAAGGACCTGCAGACAGCAGTATTGCACTTCTTATGTACTTAATGTTGGAAATAGCTTTAAAGACTGCTGTAAAAATAAAAAATAAAAAAATAAACAATGTTTTTCAAAATGCTTATATTAATTCATTCACTCATTCATTCGATTTTTATTTTAATTCACTTATTCAATATTCATTTTTCCGCTAATCTCTCGAGTAGAGAGATGAGTCTTTCTATTCTCTGTGCTCTCCTGTGCTCTCCTCTCCTCTGCGGCCTCATATCTTCCTTTATGAGCTGAAGAAGCTTATCCTCTCTCTCTCTCTCTCTCTCTCTCTCTCTCTCTCTCGCCCTCTCTGGCTGGCTTTCCTCCTCCGCCTGGTCATGCACGGCTGTACTTGGCCCTGGTGTGTCCAGGGATGGAGGCAATTAGGACATTTCCTCCAGAATTTTCAGAGAGAGAGAACAAGAGAAAAGGGAAACACTTATCATGTTAACACAGGGATGCAAATTTAGGAAGATTGGAAAAGGTGACACAGCAGGACAGACGCTAAATCCCACACAAATCATTTACTTGGATGCCATATTTTGGGTTATAATAGAAAAAGAAAAAAAGGTCACAGTCACAGATTGCGTCCCTGTGACAGAATTACAAGAAACACAACTAAGAAAAAGAGGTATTGCACCATTTACTGGGTGTTTTGTTATTGTGGCCTTTGTCTAGGATGAGGGCTAATTTCACTTAAATGCACTAGGTGGTCAAATGGAGATATCCATTGGATGGAAATTTGTTTTCACAATATGCACATTATCATTTATCATTATCATACATGCACGACATACAGTACACATACATGGAGATACATGGTTTTCATTGGACAACGACAAATGTACAAATTAGGTTAGTTTATGCACGGTACAACTTCACGATCAGTTCAACCTGCTGTATCAATGCCATTGAAATGAAACACATGCTGACAACTTAAATTGCTGTGAGCACTGGCAGGAAGTTATGAGATTATGATATATTATGATCCACTTAGGCAGCCATCAGTATCATATGCATTCAGAGTGGATCATTTCATACTGAATGAGCCTTAACTCTCTATGTAGAATAGATTACATCCTCCTTTTCCCTGTTTGTCAGGCCTCCACTAGGAAGTCAGCAGTAGCAGAGACATTTTGACAGGATTACCTTACATGCAAAAGCTTTGTACACTGACCCATAAAGCACTTTCAGACAAGGAAAAGGAAGGATTTACTAAGAAGCCTCAGCGGTGGAGGAACATCTTTATTGCCTCTGTCGAGCTGTATGTGTTCAGCTGCAGGAGTCTTCCAGCTGATATGAACTCTGCTTGAGTGTTTTGCATCCATCGTTTTTTCTAAACTTGTGAATTTAAGAGAAAACTGTGCAATTAACTCATCATCGCTTGTGGGAAATAGATAGCTTGTGTGCCAGATAGCTGGTTATCAGCTACTTAGAATATTAGCCGGCTGGCTGTGTTCAACTCTGATCATGTTATTAAAAGTCTGTTCAATGCTGATTAAGAATAATTCTGTTAATCTCTCATGCCTGTACAGCTAACAGTTTGCCCCCAATATGACATGCTGGGATGAGAAAAACACGGAATCCCACCAAGAATCTTTAAGTCATGATTGAGGAGGAAAAACCTTCAAAAATGTCTCGACATCTTTGCACAATTACAAGATTGACTGTGCCAGAAGTATGCTCTGACTTAAGTACGTCTGAGTGTTGCTTTTCATGATCAGATTAGATTAAACTAATGATCCTCATGGGCAAATTAGGTTGCAGCAGCAGCAGATGAAAACAAACAAGGCACATGGGAAGGCATCAAACATCATGCATGTGACAGTTTCTGCACCACGGTGTATTACGCAACGAGAAATAAAGCAGAGTGCCAGAAAATGCATATTCACAGAGTATGCAAAGAACCAGCCGCTGGAAAATAATAAATATCGTGGAAGGGCAAGGTGGTGCTTCCTTACTAAGAAAATTTTTAGTAGATACATATAACAATTTCCACACAAAAAGAAGTATTTGTATTTGGATAGTACGCCTCTATTTGAGTCACATTCGTTTTTACATGTTAAAGTCTGTCTACAGGTGTTGGGGAGTTCTACTACCTGTCTGACAAAAATGAAAAAAAGCCTTGTGTGGCTCAAGAGGGAGCTGCGTAAAATCTGATAAACTGCCTCAAGTGATGTCACTTGAGTCAGTGTCAGTTGGGTCTGAAGACTGTGAGTTTGAAAATCAAATAAATCTGGGGGTGCAGAGTTAGAAAGAAGTGAGTTTAGCAGAGCTCTGCGGCCCGCTCCTCATCTCTGCTTGAGGCTAGCAGCTCCAGGCTACTTTAGCAGCTATTAGCATAACACACTGAATCTGAGACCAGCCTGTCAGCAGTTGAGTTGCATTGTGTGTAATGTAGGTACAACTTTTCTTTAGCTGTCTGTGAGTCCGACAATGTTATAGGAGTGCAGTCCAAACACAGAGCTAGGTGACTGAAGCTTGGCAAATCATGATTTAAAGCTGCCCTAAACATTTTTATATTAATGGATCAAATGATATGAATGATATGAATGTGTGTGAAAGCTGCCACCCGTGACAAAGTCGCAGAAAATGAAAATGATGAATGACACACTTTCCTCTCTCACCATTCTAATCACTGTCATTTTCAGCCACAGCATGCAGCTGCTTTCAGCAAAAAAGGCTCTAAAAGCCTCAAAGTAGCAACTAGCTGGTGAACATGGTGGAGCATTTAGCCAGGTATGTTTCCAACCAAAACAGAGATAAAAGGTTTGAACTTACATTCATCAGGTGGCCAAAAACATGATTTCCAAATGAATGCTATTCTCTGCTGGATGTGGGACTGTTTGCTAACACGTATCACATCAGCTTTATATGGCTGTTATATGGCTCTCTCATTAGCTTACAGCAGCTGTAATTTAAGATTTAAGACAGGTTTAAAGCTGTGTTGTTTAGGTTGAAGTCACATGATCATTTCAACCCCACTGCTGTGTCCTCAGAAGCTCCGGTTTAAACTGCACCTGTGGTTTAGTCCAAATCCAGTTCCCGTGTCTTGTAGGATTCCACTGAACTACATTACTGTATCTGAGGTTTAACGTAAACTGGCTGCAGACCTGGTTTAACTGAAGTTTAACTTAAGCCTGCTGCAGACCTGGTTTAACTGAAGTTTAACTTAATCCTGCTGCAGACCTGGTTTAACTGAAGTGTAACTTAAACCTGCTGCAGACCTGGTTTAACTGAAGTTTAACTTAAGCCTGCTGCAGACCTGGTTTAACTGAAGTTTAACTTAAACCTGCTGCAGACCTGGTTTAACTGAAGTTTACGGTCATAAAGTTCAGTATAAGGACAGACAGTTTGGCCACAACAATGTGGAAATGTGAACAAAAGTGGAAACATTGCATAACGCAATGCAGATCCTAATTACACCAGTAACAGCACTGCGACACAGATTAAACATGATATGATACACGACATGATGTTGAGGCTCTCTGTCACACCTGCACTGGGTGGCTCAGATGGTTTATCTTCAGTTTAAACAAAAAGAAATAAATGAGTTTTTAGCAATGAGTCTAATCAATTTTGAATATGTAATCTTTTCCTGTTTTGTAATGAAATGCTGTAGTTTTAGTCACCCCTTATGATTTCTAAATCATTATGTGTATGTGTCATTTTAACCTGATCTTTTCAACTTTTCACACACTATGAGTGAATCATCTTTTAACTTCTAAAGTACTTAAATGAAAAATGTATGAGAAGAAATACAACCCAGTATGACAGTGACAGTGTACAAAAAACTCTGCAACACGCTCTGAGAAAGCAGAACTACCGTGACATGTGAAACTTCTACAAGGCAAATCTAGGAATACGACATGTATAGAAAAACGGCAGTGTGTGCACATTTAAACTTTAATGATGCGTCTCTGCTGCTGCGTTTTACTGTGTCAAATCTGTCTACACGTGATGATGAAGGGGTGCTGGTGGATCAGGAAGCAGCGTTCGCCTGATCTCATGATCATTTCATTCAAGGGAGAAAACACCGCTTGTATAAGGGCCCATCAGGCTGGAGTGAAGTTCTGAAATATTGAGCTTCAGTGGTTCAATATCTCTGCTGCTGAAACGAGCAAAAACAATCAAAGATCATGAATATACGGACAACGTATGCTTTGACTAACAAGTAATCTGTGTGAAGTGCGGAGCAGAAAGCCAGCAGTAATGGCTGCTTTGCACTGAAGATGAAAACGAATCACACAGACTATTTCTGTATGAGAACATAGACATACACATCAGATATGGACAGGTATATAGGTTATCAGTGAGGCGATGATTGAACTTGCTGGCACTGGGCTCTGTATACCCAGGGTTCAGCGCTCTCATTACCACATACTGTCTTTAGAATTGCTGCTATTAGCAAGCTGGCTGGTTCCTTTCATCTCAGGCTATTATCACCATTATCTCCTAGTGTTCAATTGATTTGTTTTGTAGATATATTTGTGTGAACCTGGAGCCCCTCAATCATTTAGGTGCACAACACCTCATGAAGGCAGCTTATTTTTGTTGTTAATGTAGTTCGATTAAATAAATGCCACATAATGCATGAGCATGACACACTGATGATTTCCACAGAAGCTATATCACAGCTGGTTAATATAGTTGCTCTGTGTGGGATTTGTCCATTAAGCTGAATGTTACTTGTAATTTTACACGAGTCTTGTATATCTATGCATATTCTGTGTAGACTTTCTTGACAGTACTAAATCAGAAAGGGAAGATTCTCACTAATCTAAACGATATGATGAAACTAGTTAGTTATAGTTATAGTTATAGTTGATACTAAAGCTGTGTCGATGTTTGGCTGCACGACAGAGGCGTAAGCTTCATCTTAAATACTGTGGCGCAAAGTCCAAACTGACCAGGTTAATGTTGCAAAAAATGATGTTTTCACTTCACGTGGTCAATCAGTTAAAAGCACTCTTCTTAATGCAGAGTTTATTACCATTTTATCTCTTATCCAATCGTCTTTGCTATACGATAACAAAGAGGCTGACAGCTAAAAATGGCTAACAATAATTAGCAAAAGACAAAAAGGTATGTATACTAGGACAAAGCATTACGATTAGGTGATAACTATACAACCTTAATATACAGCCAGTGCAACATATCAACAGTGACATCGAGTGGTGAACCTGTCAGCTGCAACATAGGGTAATATAATGGTACAATATCATTGGCAGATGGAATTGCAACGTTATAACAAACACATAATGGTAGCCGCACTGGCAAACTGTTGTTAGTTAGTCATTGTTAATTAGAAGTTATCTAACTCTATATATTTGATGCCAACACAGTAACTGCCAAGTTACCAGCTTTGTTAGCCCTGCTACGTAGTGTGGTGCTGTTGACGTGTACTGTTTGACCATAGACCAAAAAAAAAAAACTTTACACCTGACGAAATCATGATCCTGCTTTCAAAATATAAACACAACAAAGAATCATTGGAATAGAAATTTATATGAAGGACATCACAGGCGGCATGAATACAAAGGGAGCAGAGCAGCGAGGAGCGACTTACAAATGCAAGTAGTTTCCATGCAATGTCCCAACAGGACGTGGACCAAAGCCAGACATGGGGCCATACTCATCACTATCAGTGAGTGGCATTTCATGTGGGGTTGAGAGCGGAACAGTAGAAGAAGGTCCAGCATCGGCTGCTGCAGCATCTCTCCCACCAGCAGCACCAGCCCTTCCACCAAATACAGCTGAACAGCCTCTCCCCCCACCTGCAGAAGCACGTCTGCCTGAACCGGCATTGCTCCAACCCTCAGAGTCCACCTTTACTGGACTGGATGTAGACAGAAGTCAGCCTACACAGTCCCCTCAGGATAGGTCCAGCAGCCACCCACAGAAGGCCTCCTCCTCCAGCACAGAAGATGATGTGAAAACACGAAGATGTGGACTCTTTACAGCTAAAATTGAGAAGCTCGCACATTTACACACATATTTGTGCAGTTTTATTTTTTGAACATTTTGGATGATTATTCATGCCTATTCTTACGTGAGGCACTTGATTTGCAGCTCATCTAAACCAGGATGTAGTGAGGTAGGCCCAGACAGGCAGCCTCAGTGGGTAGGTGGTCCCCATTGCTGAAGTGAACATCCATGTCGCCCCAATCACATCTGCATGTGCGTCCTCCATGAGTAGTGCTTTCCACGTCACTGGAGGACAATGCAGCTGCAGCTCTGAAAGGCTGCATTAAGATTCCTGTATGACCAAAGAAGGCATGTGGCCATCAGCTCTGGACATAGAATAGGTTAAATCTCCATAAGGCTAGAAGCTTCTCATGGTGTATGTCACCTTAATCTATATTACGATAGCCTATGGGCTCACTCTAATTGCCGAAATAACCAGGACTGATTATACACACGTGGCAACAACCATAGATTTAACGCCCTATCTCACAAGTTCTTTGAAAAGAAGTCTAGCAGAGCGCAGGCATGCACTACTGCAGCATCTCTTCTGA
>JAPZEA010000026.1:5069270-5079756 GCA_029783685.1 Heniochus monoceros
AGATAAGCTACCTGGCTGCAACTTCATGTTGAATGGACAGATAGTAGAGTGGTATCAATCTTCTCATCTAACTCTGGGCAGGAAGGTGAATAAGTATATTTCCCAAAATGTTAAACTATTACTTTAAAGCTGTGTGCATTCTATGTTTTGTGTGGTCACAAGACAAATATCCCCCTGAGGATAGTAAAGCTGAGGTTGAGACCCTTATAAATATTAATAGCTGGATTGATTTGAGTGAAATTGATTGTGTATATCAGCACTATATAACCAAATAACAGTAAGTCTATTTTGCTTCTGGCTGACTGATCCATTTCTGCTGCACACACTCATAGGTGAAGTGTTTGACTACCTCGTGTCTCATGGGAGAATGAAGGAGGTTGAAGCCAGAGCCAAATTTCGACAGGTAGGAATACACTGCCCTCTGATGCCCACATTGTACCAGTCCTCACATTGTCAGTACTTCATCTTTTCGTGTCTCCTTGTGTTCACAGATTGTTTCCGCTGTCCACTACTGCCACACGAAGAACATTGTCCACAGAGATTTGAAGGTGAGAAAGCTCAGAAGATGTTTTGGGCTGCTTTCAGAGATGGCGGATTAAGGCTAGTCCAAGACTAGGACATTTCTCTCACTGACAGATTACACTGAACAGAAGTTATAATCTGGGACTAGTCTTAATCTGTGTCTGTGAAAAAGGCCCTTTAACATCTTAATCATACAGTAAAGCACTGGAGAGTGGAGGGGCTGAGTTTTTACCAAGCTGGGAAGGGTAGGAGGCAGTCAGAGCCCTGCCTCCTGTTCTAATAGATTATTACATTCCTAAAAACACGCAGTGACATACATACAGTATGAGTCATGTCCAGTATCTATGTTGTTGGACAACTCACAAGCACTACCCCCTTCCCCATCTGTCTCTCATTTGCGGTCTCTTTTTTCCTTCATCACAACTCTCGTTCTTGTGTCCTCCTACTTTCTCATTCCTCTTTTTCCTCCCCCATCCAACTGTATTCTCCACTGCTCCTCTCTTCCCTCCCCCAACATGCTGTTCTCTGTATACGTCCCTTTTCTGCCCTCCCTCTCCCTCCCGCTGCTGCCCATCCCTTCTCTTCTGCATCAATCTATGTATGTATGACTCAGGCGGAGAACCTTCTGCTGGATGCCGACGCCAACATCAAGATCGCCGACTTCGGCTTCAGCAACGAGTTCACACTGGGCAACAAGCTGGACACGTTCTGTGGCTCACCGCCCTATGCTGCCCCTGAGCTTTTCCAGGGTAAGAAATATGACGGGCCTGAGGTGGACGTCTGGAGTCTCGGAGTGATCCTCTACACGCTGGTCAGCGGCTCTCTGCCCTTTGATGGACAGAACCTGAAGGCAAGTGGATGGTGGGAGGGACTGTCTGTCTGCCTGCTGAGGTACATTCAGTTTTCCTCAGGGGGTTATTGTACCAGTAATGGATTTACATATATTGAAATGCATAGTTTCCAACAATCATCTGATTTAGACAAGTAAATTGAGACATGCAGTGCGGTTCATAAAAAAATCTTTCCTCAGATACACAGTGTTATGTATTGTCAGTGTCTGGAATGTCAGTGCACCCCAAAAGACATTTGTCATAAGGGATGTGATTTTCTTTTTCAGTGTTTCCCCTTTTCTTTAACTTGTGTACATATGATTTAGTTGGCAGTTTTCTACAGTCTGTGTCAAAAAGTAACCATTCTGTCGTACTGTATGAAATTTGTAGTTTAAAGTGTGCCTTGCTGAGCAGAAATTTGGGGTTGAGCGATTTGCTTTGCTTCAAATGTTGTCGTATGCCGGGAGCAGACTGTCTTTGACGATACTCACCGTGTCAGATCTAACGATCACAGTACCAGAAACTCTTGCTGTGTCTTGGCTGAGTGACTGGCAAGACTACACGTATGACCCCGACCAATCACAGCACATCTTATTTTGCGATCACGCACACGTTCAGAGTCATCAGGGAGGCAGGTGAAGCAACTGTCAATCAAATTGACAGAAGAGTTGTGAGTGATGCTTAAGGTCTTGTGTACTGAAAAAAATAAATAAAAAGAAAGAAAAAACGGCTGTGGATGAGCTATATCATTTAAAGCAAAATGCATGATGTGGTGTAAACTTCCACCCATTCGGTTATTATTTATGCATCTACTGGGTAGTATATGGATAACAATTAGGACAGGTACGATGAGTTCCACATTTCCCCCAATCAAAGTAATTTTATTATTATTTTTGTTATTTATTCTACATCAAACAGGCTACTTTAATGTTACATCTGGAATCAGTAATGATAAACATATTCCTGCAGTTAGGACTGGGGATAATGTTATGACAGCATAGCCAGCTACCCGCTGGGCTGATGAAGTTCTTCTGCTATTTCTCGCCATTTGTCTTTTTTGACTCGGTCATGGTGCTCCCTTGAGGAAACGTCAGATAGGCAGGGGTACTGTTGCCACAGCTCAACGAACTTTTCCTCTCTTTCATTGTTCCACCTGACAGCAGCAACCTCAGCATCCCTCCTCCTTCTCCTCCTCGCCATTGTTACCTAACTGCGCTCTGGAGAGAGCACCTGATTGGTAAATGCTCAGGAACATGTTGTGGGAGATGTCGCACTAGGCGTGTCAAGACAAAAACATTCTGACATGCTAGTCTTGTCATCGGGGTGTAATGCTATTTCTGGCAACGTCAGCAGGGTTTGCTACGCTGTAAGCTTTCCTGAATCCTCTTAAAACCAGGACAGAGGTCCTAAGATTAACCTAAACTCTGCATCCAGAACTGATGTGTTGAAGTCAATCAAATGTAACATGTACTCCACAAATGAATCTGCTCTATATAGTTAGTGCTCTGTGCATCTTTGGCTTTAGAACAGCTAAAAAATGACACTACCCTCCAAATTCTTTATCACCTTTTACTACAGCCCCATGCACACTGTCTAATTATGTGTCAAAATCCCAAGTTTGACAGGCCTGCCCTGCCTAGTTATGGTCTCTATGATTTGACAAATGTTAGACGAGGGGTTCAGCTAATGGTCCATTCAGAAATATTCAGAAACAGTCTGCTCTCTGAGGCTTTTGAAAGATTTGAAAAGTGCTGAAAGCCTTGATGGCTTTTAAAGAAAAAATGTGTCTGCTGCTCTTATAATAGCATGTTGAAAGATGTTGCGTGATGACTGAAGGAAAAATGCAATGTACCAATCATGTTTTTCAACCAGATAAGCAATCTCAGAATAGTCTGGTTACATAATCTTCTGGCTGTTAGAATATCATGTTTTTATACTACTTAGGTAATCTTGTTTTTGACCATACAAGCAGGAAAAACAGCGAATATGAGAGTACAGAGCTGGCCCCTCACAGTGATAAATTGGGTGCTGTAGTCTCCAGTGCTTTGCTTTGTCTCCTACATATTGTTCAGTGGTTTTGCCTTGTCCTGTCTTGTAGTAGTGAGCCACAGTGGAAATAAGTGTCTGATTGTTCTGTGGTTTTAATCCCCCAAAGTTATGTAGCCTACCACAGCTCTGTGCTGTGCTTCAGTGCCTCCCCACACATGGATGAACCGCTGATTGTACTTTAACTTTCAGATGGATCAAACCTAATCTAAGCACTGGTGCGATGAAGGGGAAAGAGCAGGAGGGAAAGTTTTTACAGCATTCTGGAAAGTTGAGATTCTACCGACAACTCGGCTGTTTTCATCACAGAAACTGCTGTTTGCTGAAAGATTCTACTTCATTACTTTATTATTACAGCTGGCAGTGCAGGTGTTTAACATGATATGTGGCCTAATTAGCTGTACTGTGAGACAGCACTATTGACAATGGCACACATAATATCACACTTTCTCTCACGTTGTAGAATTACTGTGATAGTGTACGTTAAAATATCATTGTAACAATCACATGATAATAAACAGATCAAAAATTTGATCAGTGGCCAACCATCAGGCAGCACCTCATGTCTATGAATTATGGCCATATCTGACAACTCTGCACTTCACAATTTAAGACTAATTCCAGTGTGCCAACACAGGAAGCAGTGCTAGTCTATCTAGCATAAATTCCCCTAACCTTAAAGCAGCTATAATTCATATTTTTAGAATAACAAAGGATCCAATGACTCTGTGTAATGTGAAAGGGGTTGCTCATAGTGATGAATCCACAGAGAATTATCACCCGACTCAGTTCCACAAGCTTTATTCTTTCAGCTCATTGTTTATATTTTCCAGCCTGCAGCTCTGCTGTTTTGTTGCATTCTCTTGTTGCACACTGACACTATGACGCAGCTGTTTTCAGCATGAAAGCTCTATAAAGTGACTTGGCTGGTAGCTTATAGTACAAACAGCACGGAGACAAAGTTAGCAGCTAGATGGTGAACAGAGCTAACAGCAGAGTGAATACTGGACTTCCATTTATCAAGTGGACACAAACACAACTCCAAATGATTGCTAATGTTGCTAATGCTAACTAAACAAGTAAACTGCCCCTCTTCCCTTTATATGTTTACGCATTTTGTCGCCGTAGCTCGTTGACACAGAAGTGAACACACAGATCGACACAGGTAAAGCAGAGGTGAGCTGCTTCAAATGACGTGTCATCCAACCACCGAAGTGCTTATAGCCGCTCCAAACAGCTGCACTTGAAGGCACAGTGAAAGCTGGCCATCATACAGAAAAAATGGAGAATAAAAATGGAGATAATGGCGCTCACTTTCAGGCAATCTTTCCTCGAAGGCATTCATGATGGTTCACTTGTACGAGTTTAGTGTTTGCTGGTGTGTGGCAGGAGAATGGAGGGAAGCCACTGGACTCCATTGTAACTGCCGTGATTCCGGGATGACTACAGCTACTGTAATTTTTAAAAATGTACTTTTAATGAAGAAACTTCTCCCATTTTCTCTTCTGTGTGGTATTGTGGCGGTGCAACTAGCCAATCACAGCCCTACGTGAAACAAAAGGGTGTGCTGTTTTCAGCATCCAGCCCCAGTCGGTGACAGGTGATCACTTTGGTTTGCGGCGGCTCTTGCCACAAATCTCAAGAGCAAAGCTTTAGCTCTGCCTTATCGACACTAAGTGCTGCACCACACACCAGTAGGCCCTCCCTCAGCCAGCTTTCTCCTCTTACTGCTTAACACACACACACTAAACGCAGCCTTGGCTAGTTAGTAGACTACCGGTGTTTTCCCCAGACAGCCGTGTTCTCACAGCAGAGCCCCTCACACACAGTCAACTTCAGAAGCCCTGTTTCCAAGGAAGTGTGGTTCCTGTGGCGAGAATAGAGGGAGGCAGTAATTACCTGGACTTCTTCAAACGCTGCTGTTTGGAACACACAAGGTACACACACACATACACACAAATGTACACGTTCAAATACACAAACAGGCAAGCAGACACTTTCCTCGTCTACTTCACGTAATGAAAGACTGCAGGGGAGGACAGTGTTCCTCACGCTGTAAAGTATGTTTGTGTGTGCTATACAGTGTGAAGGTAAACATGCCTCCTATTCAACAAGCCTGAATAGCAGTTTTTTTGGAAAAATCCGTTTAAATTCATATTTGGGTTTCAGCCGTGAAGATGCATTAAAATAACAAGTTTGCACACAGAAATGAGTTAGTTAGGAATTATTAAACACAAACGTTGCGTGCTGGCGTTTCCCGGCTGTGCTGAGCCTGGTGCTCACTTGTGTGGCGTAACAATGTCAAAGAAAAAACACCAAATATCAATGCTGTATGTTCTACACACATAATAATCCTCTCATATTGGCTGGCCTAACGAAATGAAGTGAAGCCTGTGAGTCTGGCCTCGAGTCTGTTGCTATAGTCACATCTCTCACTGCATCGTCTCCTGCAGACCGGAGTTATGTTTCTCTGGGGTGCGCATAGACAAATGTGCAGAGGTGTACCAGGATACATTGTGGCTGTTTCTTTTACACTTGTATGTAGTATATTTGTTTGTTTTTGTCTCCATTTCAAACCTGGCTTCCATTATGAGTTGAATCAACCAATCAGCTTGCTTGAAGGGCAGGTGTAGTTGAGATTTGGGAGGCGTGCGTGTGCCTGCAACCTACAGGTATTCATAAAACCCTTCCCTGCGTAGGTTCGAGGTGGCGTTCATGCGAATCATTGGGGGATCATAATTCCAGCTTAAGTCTATTATATATGTTCCACCAAGGGAAAATTAATATTATCATTCCTCACTCCCTGCTGTGCTGAGCTTGGTGTTTCCTTGTGGGAGTGATGAGGGCAGAGCCAACACATCGAAAAACAACGCTGAACAAATTTCATACTCAAGGTAATCTTAATACAACATACTAATGAGCACTATGACAGTGTCCTCTGGTATTTATTCTCTAAACTAAGAAGAAATACAGGATTGTCAGATCACGTCACTCCCAAATAACGCACTTCTCATCTTCTTTAACCCTGAAATAACCTGCATCAGTCTAGCCTTTCTGACCTCTGACCTTGTCTTCCAACCAACAAAGAACATTTCTTGGAGCCGTTCCTGGGCTCCACGGTGGATGTCCCCGCTTAGTTTTTCCTCCAAGTGCTAAAAGCAGCTCTGTGCTGAGAGAGGTCATTGTTTTAAAGACATAATTGACTTTAATCCAGCTCAGCACCAGCTCTGCCAGCACTTGAAGTAAATACAGCTTTCATCCTGTGACCATGACTCTGATGACTCGAATCTTAGTTTGTTTTTGTTGACTGTTATTTTTCGGTCTGAATGTATTAAGTAAGTAAATGTGTGCTTATTTATTCACTTTTGTGCGTGTGTTTCTATTTGACGATGGCGAAGGAATTAACCAAATTCTCAGAACAGATGCCCAGCATCAAAGCAGCAGGACCACTGGACTACAAATCAACTGTGTGTGTGTGTGTGTGTGTGTGTTCTGTACCGCACTGTATGTGTGTGAGTGGCTTCTTCTTCTAAATCTACAGCCCCCAGAAGAAATTATAATTAGAATCAATGACTCGAGTCGAAAGTCTTCAGCGACTCCACTGGGACAGTACTTTGGCCAGTTTACACACGCAAACACACACACCCACACACAAACACAAACACACACACACACACACACACACACACACACACACACACACAAACACACAGAGTCACTTAAACCTTTTTGCTGGCACAACACAGGTTATGATGTGGCTACAGGTCATATTTTTTGACTGGAGGCACCAATAGTATAAAGTCTGCTGTGTACTCCAAACAAAACGCAATCACTTGCCCTCTAGATGGGCTTTTTCGAGATATAGGAACTTCATTCACACAAACCAGTCAAGCTGAGGAAAATGTTTCCTCAACTTGGTGGACCTCCAACCGGAGATATCAGAGACAGAGAGTGGACATAGTGTCGATCCTTTGTGGAGAACCAGATGGTTTTTGAGTTAAAATAGTGGGGTGCATATTATTAATAATTATATTCATTATCATGAATAATTAAGTAATTAGGGCCAAAATTAAATTAACTCCAAGCTTACATGCATGTAAACCACATTATATGTAACATTTTAAAAGTGAGTAGTCCAACCTATCCAGTATATTGATCTATCTCTACTCCTAAACACTAGTAAATTCTGTTTTATCTACTTAGACTAACACAGATACATAAAGGCATATGGCTTTTTTTACTCATGTGTCCAGACCCAGTTTGGATTATTGCTGCTTACCCAGAATGTTTGGTCAAACAGTAAGGTCATCATGATGGCTTATGACCTTGGAGCACTGTGTAAAGAATATCCTTGACCTGTGTAGGATTTCCGTCAGCAGAACCAAGAGATTGTTAAATGTGCCATTCCTAAAAGGTCAGGAACCTCGTCCAGATGCCAAGGCTGTTCAATTCATTCAAGTTCAATTCATTTGTGTGTTAAGGTAAATACTCTTGCCTGATCAACAAGAGTATGGTTTTGTTATGCAGACTATGAAATTATACCGCTGGACGAATAATTGGAGGGTTACATGTAATTGTTCTTACTTAACACCATATTTCCCAAACACAGCTAAATTTTCCTTATAACCCCTCTGAGTGGATAACCACTTAAATTAGACTGTGCAGAAGCACTGCACCAAGACAGATGATTGGAACAGCAGATGTTCAGGTGTGTTATTCATTCAGCAACAGTGCTCAAACAAACATACAGATAGGTCTGAACTCTCGTGCCCTTGCAAGGTATACCAGCACATCAGGCCAGCAGTTTTGCATGACGATACAAATGAGAGAAGTGCTGTGGTTAGTTATTACCTGGAATGGGGATAACAGGAATCGTCTCATTGGGTACCACTCTGGGTGAACTGCTGTCTTCCACATAGAAATGGGCTGTCTGGAAACAGCGCCTGACAGAGAGAGAGAGAGAAACAGAGATTTTACATTTTAAGGATGTGTTTTATTTCCATCAGTAGCAGGTTTTAAAAACTCTCGTGACAAATTCAAGCCATGGCTAGTGTGTAGTTCTCATTTGAGGTCAAAACACAGAAACGATGTATTGTTTCACCTAAATTTGGAGGATAAAACCTTTGTGCCCTTCGTGGTCATCAGTATCACTCAATCCATTGTGTGCCGTCACTCGTTTAATAGTGCATTTGTACTGTGTACGTCAACCATTACTTATTCACTCATAATTTTGTTTTCCATTTTCTACCGTTAACTCCACTGTTGTTCTGGGGAGGATCTAGGTTCCAATGATACACATGAAATCACTATCTGCCTCTGCTTGGATGTTATATCCCCCAGCTTCCATATCCTTCGTGCATGGACCCTGCCCAGTCAGTATGGATTGCCACTGCAGCAACAAGGATCTGATCCCACATCTACTTCCCATTCACAAACAGGGCTGATTCTGTCCAGTGGAATACACAATCGAGCTGGAAGTGCTGGCGTAGGAAATTGAGCCATTTAAACAAACCTAACCTTTGAATTTAAACAAACCATTAGTGTTGATCATATTTGAGACAAAGCAGCAGGTTCGACCTGGGCTTCAGTCCTGTTAAGGCCACACCTTCATAGGCCATATCTCTCCAGTCAACTCCTGAACTACACTTCAGCTAGACACTACCGAGCGTGTGCGTGTGTGTGTGTGTGTGTGTGTGTGTGTGTGTGTGTGTGTGTGTGTCAGAGAGAGAGAGAGAGAGAGAGAGAGAGAGAGAGGTAAAGTGAGAGTGAGAGAGAGACATAGCTATTACAGAGTGCCGCCTAGAGGCAGTATTCACGCACACACACCCTCACACAAAAACACACACACACACACACACACACACACACACACACACACACACACACACACACCACATACAGGATACCACTCGTGCTTATACATGCGAACACACTTGAATGCTCAGCCTTTGAATGCAGTACACTGTACTGTGCGTGTTTGAATATCAGTTGAAGAGGAACTCAACACTTTTTTGCTCTGACACATAATCATCTGGATTCTGGTTGGTATATCATGTCAATACAGGTGATTTTTCCTATTTCAAGTTTGGTTCGGTTGAATTCTCTCAGCCCCCCCTAACTGAGACAAAATGGGCAATATACAGTATGTCAGCTGGCGCGCAGAGTGTAGATCGCAGCACAGCAGCTAATCAGAACCCCAGTTTGTGCTCCTCATACATGGCTGCTGATTGCGTTAGCATTGTTAGCCTGAAAAACGGCATCATACGTGAACGAGACTTTTTTCTCCGCAGTGGCAGTAAACGCCACACATTAGCCCGCTGATAACTGTGCTGTATTCAGAGCTTAACAAGGTATTATGGACTGACCAGCAGTAATGTTAACCAGCAGGATAAGCAGCATGGCCAAAGCTATGCACTGACACACACACACACACACACACACACACACAGCAGAGAACCTCCTGTAGTAGAGCTTCCAGCACAGCTACCACACAAATACCCACACAGTAACTCTCTCTCAAAGGGCCATAAATGTGCTTCTAGTGGCTACCAAAGCCAAAACAAAGTTTGTTTATTTTGCTTTGTTGTTAGATGACATTATACCATCGATTGAGTGGACTGAAATAGTTCTCTTTGCTCTGAAATTGCCCTTTTGACCAGAGAGCCTATAGCTACGCACAGTGCTTGTGTGTAATTTGAGGACTTTTATTATTTGCATCATGAGTCACAGTAGTTCAGATCTCCATCGTCAATTCCAGTCATTTCCTCTTAACAGCATCGTCGCATCATGCTCAGAACTTAGCCGAAGCCATGATTTCACATTAAAACCTTCATGACTTTAACAGAGTTAAACAGCGATGGCTTTGTTGGCATACAGAAAAACTAGTTCCCATAAAAATTTTAAAAAATGCGCAATTGCAGCAGTACAGGTTTTTTTTTCATCCATGTTTGTTAAATTCACTCTTCGAGAGTATTTTTTTAAACTCCCACTGTTATAACAGGAGTGTCTGACCTCACCACGACCACTCGGCTTGCCAGCAGACTCGCCTCTTTTGTAGAGCCTTATCTTTTAACCCACAGTGGCCTCGG
>JAPZEA010000026.1:5281449-5292958 GCA_029783685.1 Heniochus monoceros
AAGAGAGAGAGAGAGGGGAGGAATAAGAGAGAGAGAGATGTGGAGGTGGTGAGTGTGTGTGTGTGTGTGTGTGTGTGCGTGTGTGTGTTTAAAGAGCTCTGTATAAGGCTGTCTCCAGCAGCAGGGAGCAGTCAGAGTCCATATTTCATCGTCTGGATTTGGATGCAGATGTGAGTTTACTATTTCTGTAAAGCTGCACTGAAGCTCTTCGCCGGCTCAAAGAGTCACCTCAGCTGTGGTTCGCCGAGTGTTTCAGTTTACAGCCTCTGTGGCCTCCTGCCTCATACCTTATACCTCGGAATCAAATCAAAACTGCATTCACCAGCTTGGACGATGCTCTCAGGGAAAACTGAACTCAAACGCATTGCCTTCATGCTGTCGTCTAATAAATGTGTCACAGTTTGCCTGATTCAGCTCAGCAGTGACACTGATTGATCAGTCATCACATCATATGTCTGCTGTGGTCATCAATCAGAGCAGCACATGAAAGAATGATGGACAAGAAGAAAACCTGAGTTTGTAAAAGCAGAACAAACCAGTGTGAGGAGTTACATCCGTAACTGTGGTTCTATGAATACTGGATGAGATGCACATGATGGAAATTCAGGTTAATTTCTTCAAAGGGGGTCGATATAATGAGCTGGGACAGAAGCAGATTGAAACGCAATGATGAATGAAGACAGAAGACAGGATGTCCTTCTACAGACACTGGTTGAAGTGAAGAGACTAAAGGTGGACGATGGTTGACTCTAATGTGACATTCTTGTTCCTGATGCAAAGGTGGAGAGTGGCATATGTTTTATATTTTTAACTTATTTATTTATATTATTTATTCCGCTTCTAGTTACTGTTCGTTCTTTTTTTTAAGCTTTGCTTCTCATTCGTTCTCATTCCCAGGTTGTCAAATACCGACGTTTTTGTCGTCTCATATACACACAAGGCTTTCAGCTAATTCCAACATAAGCCCATCTGTGGACAAATTAGACGCTCAGAGCAACGTGACATATGTGTAAAGGCTGAAAAAGTCCAAGAATCCCGACTTGAATGCTTTGGTCGATGGATGGATAAAGCACAGGACACCCAGAAGGCCGAGGTTTGTGTCTCGTTTGAAACCAAAAGTCAACGTTAACTTAAGCAAAGATGTTAACTCAGGAAACTCCTAAACCTAACCAAGTAGCATCGGTGCCTAGACCTGACAATCTGTGACTGTTTCACGATGTTAACCACATGTTAGACAGGCTTTCTGACAGACAGGCTTTCTGAAAGGCATCTGCATCGTCTATATGAGGCGCTGAAGAGTGTGAGAAACGTCGGGTTTATATATCAATTTAAATACCTCTCACTAGACCTGTTGGATTACTCGAGTAGTCAGGATTCCTGTTAAAAACCCTTAATTCTTTTCTTAATTCTTCCCAGTTAAAGATGTTCCAATTCTGTTTTTAAATATGTAAAAATGCAATACGACCAGTCCAAGTGCAGCTGTATGTATCTGGAACTGGAATTATGAGTCGTCGAAAGTGACGCTGAGATATCCTGAACTTGAGTTAGTGGTGAAAGTCTGTGTATACTATTAATAAAGAGGTGATAAATATCAGTTGAGGTGAATATGTGGATATGTAAAGAGAGTCAGGTGTTAAAGCCTGTGACGAACCCTGACAAATCTTTTTTTTTTATTTTGGTCTCCGGTGTGTCGAGACAGCGAGCTGCAGCCAACACATTCCTGCCTGAAATAGAGCGAGTGTTGGATTTCACCGACCTGACCCGCTCAGCTGCATTACACAGATCGTATCCTCGGTGATGACACAGTAGTACATTTATTCCCAGAGAGGACCGCGAACTCTGAACGACGCACGCCACGGCAGCACGCACGCGGGCGGGGCCAGCTGCTGCAGGACGACCAGCCAACTGGCGGCAGCAGCGGTGGCGGCAACGACTCTGCTGGAGCACATGGTCGCGGCCTGGACCACTGGGACAAAAGACTCAGCATTTGAAAGCACCACATGCTATAAACACAATTATAAGAAACACGTCCACCATTTATAAAAATTCTACTTTCTCCAAATATTTCTCGCATTTGTCCAAAGTGATGTGACGTACAGCAGGTTGGATTTAAACCTGACAAATATAGAAGGACCAAACACAGTTCAGGCTCAGTGTCACTCTGCGAACACTTTGTCACATCGCCTGAAGAAGAAAAAAAAACCTCCCGCCAACCAGCTGTTCAGAAAGAGTGTCAGAGTGTTGCTGCTTTTGATTCCCAGAAGATCAACCAGTGAACCTGAAGGAGGAGGAGGAGGAGGAGGAGGAGGGTGGGTTGAGGGGGGGTCATCAGGTTCTTGGGTTCTGTCCCAGTTTGTGGAGGGAGAGGGAACAGCAGGGGAATGTGTGTGTGTGTGTGTGTGTGTGTGTGTGTGTGTGTGTGTGTGTGTGGCAGCAATGGGCTGCCAAATATGGCGAGGGGACACAAGCATCCAAACATGTCCGATGTGTGTGTGTGTGTGTGTGTGTGTGTGTGTGTGTTCCAGAAAAGCAGAAAAGAGAGCGCCAGAGTCTGCCAGTGACTGGCAGTTCAACATGGTCCCAAAGTCCAAACTAGTCTCCAGGTACTCTGACAACAGGCTATGCAGCAGTATAATAAGTATTAGATTAATGTATAGCTGATATTACAATCTCAAGTCAAAATTAAACACATTCCAATTAACTATAAAAAGTTCTCCACCATGGTTTATTCATAGCCTATTTAGTGCACATGCAACTCATTTTAACTATAGCAATTAAAAGTTTGAAGAACACAATTTTTTAATGAAATAAAAAAGACATTCTAAATACGCACACCAAACTGGGCAGGGGGTAATTTAAATTAAAAAGTTTGGGAAACAAACTAATCAAGTCAAACAGGAGGGAGTGGCTGCGCTGTTTGCAAACAGCTAAAGTTAGTGTCATGGGTCCACTTAACCGATGTGGATTTCTACAGTAACAATGCTTACATCTACATAAACTTTACCATTACCAAACGTCTGTTTTTTTTTTAACCGTGAGAAACTCATACTCATGCGTGTGAGCGTGTGAAGTGGCTGAAATGCGTATGTAACTCGGCGAATAAGAGCCCTGCCATCACACTCTGGTGAAGTGGACAGAGTGTCATGTTTCAGGGCTAGCTGTGTCCTAAAGAAAGCTAACAGCAAACAAACTAAATGAACGGTCTCCTGCCCCAGGCTAAATTATTCCTCCTTTTGAATTTGTTGGGAAATGTATTTAAAATATGATTCGAATTAATGGAGGCATGTTTAGGCCAGCTAATTCGGTCTGCTAAGCTGTTAGCTATACTCCACAGTGAATTTGAGCCAAAGTTTTGCTGTTACGTTTTCAATAAACGGGCAACACGGACGATAATGTAATCAAATGAAAAACGTAAAACATGTCTTAAATATTACTTGTAAGCTAACATTTACACTCACCTTGCAAAAATACGATGTGTATTCTTTAATCTCAGTCTCTGGTGTTGTTCCATCCACCGAACAATGCGTGCGCTTAGCAGGGAAGGACGTCACATGATGACGCAAGACGCAAAACGTGCTACACAGCGTATAGCGTGATGACGCACAGGTTTACAACGTTTATGTAGTAGTCAACTCAACTAGACTCAACTTGACTTATGTTGTTAACATAGCATTGGGTTTTAATTGAGTCAACTTCCATGTAGTTGAGACGTTATCAATTGATTATTTTAAGTTAAAATGACTTTTTGCACAAATCTGTGTTGTATTGAAAAGGAAAATTTAGTTATGATAACAAACAAGCAACATTGGGTTTTACAGTGTACTCGAGACATATGTAATGACAATAAAGTTGAATCTAATCTAAGCTAATCTATTTATTTTATCTTATCTTATCTTAAGGCTGACTGACCCAAATCTGGAAAAACGGCTGCAAGCATCATCATCATCATCATCATCATCATCATCATCATCACCACTAGCATCTGACATCAGACCCGTTGCCAAAGAGAAGCAGTTCTAGCCATTGCAAAGGTTAGTGTGATGTACGGGGCCCTGCCAAGGAGGGGCCAGGGGGACCAACGCCATGCTGATACAGTTTCTTCCACCCCCCCCACAGCTGCTGTTTTTATTGATTCCTTTCATGAATCAACAGTTTCCAATGGGCATATGGAAAGATAGCGGGGTAGCTCAACTAATTTGACAAAAGCAGAAATTGCAAGTGTCACATAGTGAAATCTAGTTACGAAGTGAGCAGGGAGGTTGAAATAGCTAAAGGTTATGCATAAACAGTTAAACTGGATAAGATGTTAGTTATGAATAAACCACTGAAGTGCTCACCTAAAAGTAATGGATAAATAGTTGGCTTAAAGTAACAGAAATGGTTGATATTGCTAAAAGTAAGTAGTAGACTGAACACCACAGGAAATCATTCCTGGCTGTGGCCATCAAATTGTACAACTCCTCCCTCTGAATGGCCCTTGGACTGTTTCACTCCCTGTCAGGTCATTCATATTTATATTTATACTGCAGTTCACTGCTGACTTAATACAATAATCGTGTGCAATAACCAACAGTGTAATTACTCTGTGCAATAATTCAACTTGTGTAATATCCACTGTCAAACATTTATTTATTTTTTACACTGTTATATAACCTATTTTTGTATCACAGTGCACATTCTGTAAATTCTAACTATTACAGTATATATGTATAATAACAAGCCTGTACAATATCAGTATACTATTGTTCAAAAAACAAAGCACATACCTTTACTGTATATACTCTTTTTTATTTTTGCCATTTTGTCTATGTGTATATTTGATAGTTCTCAGTATATACTTTTTTCTCTCTCTTCTATCTCTTCTATTCTTGTAAGGAGCACCTGCAATGAAAACAATTTCCCCTTGGGGATCAATAAAGTATTTCTGATTCAGATTAATGGAGGAAACGCTGTAATGGAGCCTTACACAACACCAACAACATCATGTACTTGAGATGGCTCCACAGTAAAACACTCATTCCTACTGTCTGATCATTGTCCTGTTTATTTGATGGGCAGAGATATTATGTGTGATTTTGGCATAGTTCTTACTTCCACTCCAGATGGTGTTTCAGCCACACTCACATCACCACAAATGGTGAAATCCAGCTCAGACCCTACTGTATGTTTATGAATGGTGTTTGCTGCCATCTGATGTGGATACATTGATATTACAACTCACCTCATTTGCTCACACATATTTCACAGATGCTGGTCAGTTCATGCAGCAACATCAACTGCACTGCACAACACATGTTTGAGAAGGGCCAGATGAGCAGTTTGAGGAACTATGGAACAGACAGTTGATGGAAGGAGAAAGGTTGAGTTTGTCGTGTGTTTACTGGACAATGGAGGCTGCTGCTGTTTCTGTTTCTCCATCTCGTTCACAATGTGAACAGTTTCATGGGGCGTCTCCACACGTGTCGTTGACAAAGTCTGCCCACAAAGTCTGTCACTGCTGAAGGCAGGAGTTATTGTCCTGTGTAGTGACTCTCCTGTCAAAACAGCAATTTTCCAGTAAAAAAAAAAAAGCTGTTAGCAAACCCACAGAATTTCGTTTTATTTAGGATTTGCAAGCAGTAAATGCTGCTGTCCACCGGTGTGCACCACATGTCTCAAATTCACACACCATTGTGTTATTAATTCCGTTGGCCGCTATACATTTTTTTTTTTTTACTGGCAAACACGTCCTTTCCTTTTTCATTTTTCATTCATTTTCATTTGGCAGATCTGTTAATATTTACACAGACTCTCGCATTTGGTGTTGGGCATGACTTCGGTGCACTTTGGCAACACAGAGGCTCTCTGACCTCCTCTGGCAGACTCATTTCACATCACAAACAGTTGGCTGCATTGCTCAACACTATCCTCCTCCCCACATCTATCTCTGTTATCAAATGTGAAGCTCACACTCACGCCTCTGACCTAATATTCTTCTTCTTAAGAACAACATTCTTAAGAGGGACCTCCCTTCTGTTCTCAACTCTGACAGTGGCCCTGGTTTTGTAAATCATGCTCTGAAAGAAGTATCTGACCATCTTGGGTTTGACATCCATCATCACCGTTCTTATCATCCACAGAGTGCAGGTGCTGATGAAAGAGAAAAACACACACAAGAAGATGAGTGAGGGGTTGAATAGCACCCTCCTCCAACAGTCGCGTGCCCAACTCCAACTGTGAGGTGCAATCAGAGTGGTTGCGTCACCAAGGAGGGATGGACGATGGAACACAGTCCTCCATCATGGCATCTGTTCCACCACCTAGGCTGGTGCAGCCTGAGGTGTCACTTTGTATATTTTTATTGAAAGCCTGTATTGTTGTCATACCCATTTTACTGCTACACGACCTACCGTGACCTACTGACCCTACTGTTGCCACTTCGACCTGATTAATTTGACTCATACACATGGTACATCATCCAGACGCACTCAATGTTCTGTCACCGCTGATCCTTTTACTAACCCAGACATTCTAAAACACAACTGGCTACTATATGATAATTACACCATGAGACAACACACCAACCCTTCCTGCTTGTTTTGCATGTCCGCTCACCCCACATTAATGGTTATGCCAACTCCACACACTTCTGAAACCTGCACTGCTGACCCTCTACACACACACAGAAACAGGAACACCTGTAAATTCATTTATGATCTCTGTTTTACTAATGCAGAACAATCTAGCAAAATCCATGACTTGGGCTCTGATTTCTTCTGACTTTTTTTCACACCCGACTGCTTCCCACTGTCTGATTGGGTTCTGCCATATCATGATGATTTGGATATTGATGAACAGGACATTGCAGGTTAAAACATTCTGAATGATTCTCAGTGGTTGGAGTGGTGGAGTGGTCCCTTAGTGCACACACGCTATAACCCCATCTTCCTTTTCCACTTGATCATTATGTGTCCCGGACGCTGTCGGTAAATCTGACTGGACCGTTCCCATCATGACTACATTACTGCTTCTACCCTCATGCTGATGAATTTGGTCGTGTGAGTGACATTTTAGTAGGATCACATTGACTCTTTAGAGGTCAATACAATCTTATTGTAACTGTTACTAAGTATTTACTCTACAAAATAAATTTAAATAAATTTGTATGCACTTTAATGTGGCCATTTTATGGCCAGAGGAGGAATTGTAATGTCAGTTTGTCATATAACCATATGACTGATCTCTTTCACTATTTTACCCTCCAGCCACATTTCTAGAATATACTATGATGTTTGTGTGCATGGACAGTAATTTTATCCATAGTAAACTCTGTGAATGCCAGGCAGTATCATCTAATTTTTGTTCAATTCATTTAATTTTGATCACCAAAAGGAAGAAAATATATGCAGAAAATATGATGAAACTACTGTTATGGGGAGATATCAAAGGGGTTTTTCTATGTTTTGCTGTATACAGTATATTTGTTTATCTTTTAATTTTGTCTCTATCCACAAACCAGCCGGACCGAATCAGACAGTTTGGACCGCACAGGAGAAAAGATCATTGGGTTTTGGAGCTGTCAGCAACAGGAGCGAGTGAAACATCATCCAGAGGTCTACCTAATAATGAGAAGATAGGTGTTAGAGAGAGAGAGAGAGAGAGAGAGAGAGAGAGAGAGAGAGAGAGACGCCTCCTCCTGAGCAGCCCCATGTGGCCTTCCACGTGGCAGAGGGGACTCTCTGCTGGAGTACAGCTCTGCCCTGGGGGAAGGTGGTCTGCCTCCCACCAGCCAGCCTGCTGCCCCCTCCTTCCCCAGAGCCATGGACACACCCAGGTATCCCTTAAACATAAACCTCATAGAAGTTATAGTTCTCAAGATGTCAGTCCTGGTTGTCACTGTGCTAACAGCAAGTGCAGTTTAATAGAAAAACTTGCTTAGGAGCTACTTGGTCAGAGATACATAAGAGCAACTGGCGTATCTGTTTACTGGACAGTAGGGCTGGGCAATGTGGCAGAAAATATGATCACTATAATTTTTTTCATACGGATCCATCGATATTTATCACAATATATAATTTGTTAATGCTCCCAGTTTGAAGTGTATCCTGATAATGACGAAGCCTGAAGAAACCAGAGGGTTATCAGTTAAACTTTAGAATATAGTTCAACATAAAAATATAATAACATACACAAAGATTTGCTGTTTCATGCCTTGGTTGGTGCTGACCAGTGATAGATTTTGCAGACTGTCTTAATCTGTGCGTTGTCACTTTTGAGATTTCCAAACCATTTCCATATAATTGACATCATGTGACCTTTTTTGTAAACAGTTTCCTCAGCTTTGGAGCATAATATAAGTTGACATTCAGCACTTAGTTGTATTGACTGTGTTATCATAACATACCCAACAAGTGTATGGATGAAGTGATCAAACCCCAAAACTTAGTGTTTGTATAAAATGGGATATTTTCTCAGCAGCTTCTGATTTCTTCTTATTCCCTGAATAAGTAAAGTTAGTGAGTGTTCTCTCCTCCTCTGTGTATCTCTGTTTTCATACTGTCTCATTTTTCTGTCTCTCTGTCTTTCAGGAGCACTCTTTGTCTGGTCTCCGGTCCCCTCCTGTCCCTGCTGGTCCCAGCAGTCTGTCCCATGGACAGTGTTTAGATGTTTCGATGTTCCAACAGGCAGTCGGACTTGTTCTACAGTTCCTGGACTTTAATGGTTCACATCTGTAATTATGATGATAGTCTTGTAGTTGAAGCTTAGCACTGATAATTAGTATCGGTGGTGAACAGACTGTATCAGATGTAGTCTGTGTGTGTTCTCAGGTGACCATCACGATGTGTTCAGTGAGCTGTCAGCATTGCATCAGCAGCTTGGCAGTGTACAAAACTGTTTGGAGGGTGGACTGCAGCAGGGCGACTGGAGGAATTAGACTCTTCTCTGAGTGATGGGTCAGACGTGGCAGATGCACCAGACTGATGACATTTCATCTCATAAATGCAGTATTTGGTGGACATATTTAGACATGTATAGGTTCCTTACCATCAGTGCTGACACATGCCTCCGACTACAAATGGATATACTGGTCGTTGTGGATCCATTGCTGTGCATTACGCACTTAAATATTTCATTTCATTTTTCAATCCCATCCAGTGGTACTTGTACCCAGGGGCTACCTGTGCCATTGCTTGGGGTTATGTGGAAAGATGTTGGAGTAGTTCAGCCAATTTTAAAACAAGAAATTATCATTTTGCTAAAAAAAATGTAGCCTTGTTGAGCCAGCAAGAACACCTGACCACCATGTGTTGAGAGCACACATAAACTATTAGCAAGCGAGCAGAGAACCTCTCTGCTCGCTTCCTAATAGTTTATGTAACACTTAAATTGCTTAGTTTAAATGAAATCAGAAAAAGTTGAAATGGCCGTGGTAATACAATTTAGACAGAGGTGCCTGATGCATGGTATGCAGCAACATCCACATAAGGTCAACACAGTCACTGCAACAACTAGTGAAAGAAACACAGACATAATTAATGTTTTCCACTTGCCAAAAGTTCTGCTTAGCCAATCAGATAACGGATTGTCTATCCCCGAGTGTTCTGCTAAGTCTTCCGACATAGTTTTGAGGCCAGAAAGGGCTCGAGTTATAGAACCGTCTGGTGCTGTATTGTTAGGGATGAACTAACAGCAATCTTGGGAAAACATAGCACACACACCACCTCTTTCAGCTAGGAGGAAATCAAGAGCCATTCTATTTTGGTAAGTCATCAGAGAGGTAGCAGCCAATTGTTCATGTAGTCCGGCAATGGCATCTCTGGTCATATTATTCAGCCATTGAACATTAAAATGAATGTAATTAATTCTGTCTACATTTTTGCTTATAGTGACCCACCAGAACAGGGATGTCTCAAACCCTGCGGCAACTTGATCAATCAATTTATATTCATTAGGCACACCTCTGGGGACTCCAATTGCATCTATGTAGGTCGGGGAGTTCTGATATAAGTCAAATGAGCTATGTTTAAGACAACAACCTAAGCTCCATAGTGGAGTCTTTTTGGAAAGTTTCGTCTGTTGAAGTCTGTCCAGTCTCTGGTAGGGTTTCATCTCCAGTGTTGTGGTCATTGTCAGTCAGTGAGGTTCCTAAGTCAGTCTGAACCTTAGTCAATGTTCTGTCTGTAGGGTCTTGAGTCATTCCACAGTCAGTGTGTTTTATGGATCCAGTTACTTAATCATGTGGGCTGACATTCATTGTAGCATTTGGAGTGGATCTCAGGTTAAATACCACTATAGGGAAGGCTTCGATTCATGTTAGTTTTGTGTCTGCGCAGACTTTAGCCAATTCTTCTTTGACTAGCCCTATCAACTGTAATTTGCACCAGTCAGTCACTATCTCCTTCCATGGGGCATCAGGAACTGGAAAACTTCCTAGTCCTGCTTTGAGTGAAACCTTTGGATTAAACTGATTACAGATTTCACATGACTGTACAAAATATTTAGTGATGTCTTTAAGGTGGGGGTGCCACCAATGCTGAGAAATGAGAGCTGTTACTTTTGAGCTCCCACAGTGACCTCTGCTGTGGGCTTCTTGGCATAGCAGATTGAGTAGTCCAGCCGGAGCTACTATCTTGTCCTCATGATTTCTCCAGAGCCCTTTATCATCCTTTGTGGCTTCTTGCAGCTCTTTGATGTTCTGTACACATAGGTCCCTATGTGGTTTATCACTTACTGTTTTTTGTGTCATTTGTCTATTTACATTGTATCCTGCTATTGCTTTTGCTGCCATATCTGTTGCGTTATTTCCTCTTGCTATTCTGCCATCTCCTTTTTGATGTCCTCTGCACTTGACTATGGCTACTTGCTGTGGCTCTAACAATGCATAATAAAGGTCGAATAGTTGGTTCAAATGTTTAACAGGGGTGTCAGCTGAGGTCACAAAACCTTTCCTTCTCCAGCGACACATGTCTACGTGCACAGCCTGTACTGCATAGGCGAAGTCAGTGTAGATTGCCACAGTTTTGTCTTTTGCCAATTTACATGCGTCAGTAATAGCCACCAGTTCTGCCATTTGTGCTGACGCAGGTTGAGGTGTTATGTGTGCTTATCTTGTCTCTAGGCCAGTGTGTGTTCCTTCTACTACAGCATATGATGTCACTAATGTGCCAGTCGATGAGTAGTGGCTGTGTCCGTCACAGTAGAGTGTCAGTAGTGCGTCATTTGACCGTTTTCAATTGGTTCTTTGTGTAGAGTAGAGTGTAGTTGCATCTCCCTGTTAGTCTCTGCTACACAGTCATGCTCTTGTTTGGTGTCCATCTGTGTTGCCATATTAGCTCCTTTGCTAGTGAAATGGATGTGAGGTTTATTAAAGAGCTGCTGTAGACCTTGGATTCTGTGCGCTGACAATGTGAATGCGTTGGAGTCAAGGAATGCTTTTACTCCATGTGTAGTGTTGTCAAAGAGGTTGAGATCCCCATTCCCCTGTCATACTGAGAACTGTGAGTGAAGATTCCCCTGTTACACTGAGAGC
>JAPZEA010000026.1:5356393-5369251 GCA_029783685.1 Heniochus monoceros
AGCTGAGAATGAAAAAAAGCCCACACCATTTAAATAGAGCTCCTCATTTATTCCGCTGGCCGTGACGCAAGTGTTACAGGTGGAAGAAAATGAACAGCAAGTCATACGAGCTGGTAGAAATATGGATACAACAGGATTATGACCCAGCAGGTCCAGTGTTTCTCGAAAGAGTCTGAGGTGGTGCTCGAGCAGGTTGAGTTTTTAGATGTTCCAGGAAAACTTTGCAGCCACATTTCCCCTTAAAGCCTCAAGACAAGGGAGAAAAAAACATGACGTTCCCTACAATGGAGCTTTCCCGAGGGTCACCAAACATAGCACCTTGCGTCAAGGTGGGAACGTCAGTCAGTATATCGGTGAAAATATCCTGTAGGAATGCATCATTTCTCCAGGTTTCATCATAATCTAATCAATGGTGTCTGACATATCCTTCATGCATGACATCCACATCTATCTTCTTAGAAATAACACAGGTTTTCAATAGAAACACATGAAATAGTCTCATCCCTTTGAAGACTGAAGATGTGTTCACAGAGAAACACATAACAATGACGTAGTGCAGACAAAATGAGTTGTTAAGACGGGAAGTTGCTCTGGTCTGCTTAATTTAATAAGGTTTAAGGAAGGTGTATCACCCCTGTGGCTGTCAGTTGCCACGGAGTAAAAGCACTTTGATCTATATCAAAGTACATTCACATCTTAAAGTCTTCATGAACATGTGGGATTAGATGGTCATAAGAAATACAAATTCAACTCTCCAACTTTTAAATTCAAGTTAAGTGATTCTCAAGCGTAGCCTAGAGAGCAATTGCCCTAATTTTTCCAGCAAAGAAAAAGCCAAGCTATTAATGGCTTAGCACAGATAAGCCCAAACGGTGTTAATAAAAGATTGGATAATGATTTTTAAAGAAGGGAGAAGGGACAGAACATAGGGCAGAAATAATTAATCACCTTGAATGGAAGGAGAGGAAACAAGAGATGCAGAGCAGAGAGAGGAGGGGAGATACAGAAAAGGCAAGAGAGGAGAGGAAATGAGAGGAGAGGAAGAGATGAAAATGACACAAGAGAAGGAAAGGGAAGGAAGGGCAGGAGGTTAGGAGAGGAGAGCGATGAGAGGAGGGGGAAGATAATGCTAATATTATAAAAAGAGTCTGACACCGAGCAGCAATAATTAATCACCGAGAGTGGATGGAAAGATGAGGACAAGGGAAAAAGTTAGGAGAGAGGGGGGGCAGGAGAAGTGAGGGAAGTTGGAGAGTAGAGGAAGAAGGAAAAAAAGTACGATAGACATTTTTTGTCAAGAGTAATTCACAGTATACGCTTAAAGTTCAACATCCCCAAAATTAGCAGTAACCAAAAATAAAGGGTGCAATAGCGTGGACCTGAGTGGCCAGACAGTCCTCCTGTGACTGTATGATGATGGTAATTAGACCGCGAGCAGCAAAGGGAGTGTGATTCAGAGACGACAAGGTGATGTAGGAACACCAGAATAGATACGGCACGGACTCTGCTGCTCCGGCTCCAGAGGAAATGTACTTTAACCAGAGTCGAGACAAGGAGTGGATCCTGGCCCGCAGCAGAGGCCCCCAACGTTTTTTTTAATGTATCCCAACAGCCCCGCCAGATGAGCTGCAGTACCTCTTCATCAACACCATCATGTTCCAAATACTCACAGGTTCTATTTTTTTCATGTAAGATGTAGTGATCCTGGAGCTGTCTCGGTCTCTTTTGTGTTTAGTTTTTCAGTTATTCATTCATACTACGACCACTTGGGGTAACAGAAGCTGGACGTGTAAACCATTTTTTCACTGTTTGCACTTTATTTTGTGAACTTCTGCCTGCCCTTACAGCGCTGTAGAATTTGCTGATTCTGATAAGTGCTGTATAAATAAACTTTTTTTTTATTGTTATTATTATTATTTTAGCTAACTGTTTTGGCCTCTCTGTTCATGTACGGTATACTAGTTTCAATGCAGGTTGGTTCGGTTAGTTGTGATTTATAGTTTAGTGTCTGACCGATGAAAGCACCACTGCAACACCAGGCAGATGTATCGTCTGTGATCAGGCTGCTTCATCCATTAATTATATACCCCACAGTAACATTGTGTCGACATTATTTTCTGTTCTTTGTGATACTGCAGGAAGGTTTATCCTGGTTTCATCAGTGAATGTGAGAATACTGAGTGCAATCTCCATATTTATGCTCTTTGTTCACATATACATATAAATGGCTTATAAACAGAATAGACTCTTCCAGTTTACAACGGTGATTTATGCATCAATCATAATGCTGTTTCAATATGTAATAAAAGCATAAAGTATTTGTTTGTTCCTAGAATGGGGCTTTATGCAATCTTCTTGATGTGTATGCATGTGCATGTTTGTTTTCTATGCAGAGTCCCACTGTGGCAGAAACAAACAAGTTATTACTCCTGCTGCTTTCCTCCTCTGTACCACATCTTTAAGAAATAGCAGAAGGAAAATTAGGTTTTACGTAGCAATCTTTTATTTATACAAATACACACACACACACACACACACACACACACACAGAATCAGTAGAAATCTTGCTATTTCAATGTCTCAGGGACTCTGCATTCTCAGATTGTTGTGGATGGCCTTGGTACTGTTCCTCTGGAAGCACAGAGGCAGCGTGGTGGCCTGGATGAGTGTCAGCCTGGTAACTGGTAGGTTAAAAGTTCAGCCCTCCCTGACCCCCCCAGTCTGCAGAAATGTCCTTGGCCATCTAACATACAGCAGCAGTGGCAGTTTCTTGACGGCCAGAGGAGCAAGCTTTTTCCCGGCTGAGAAAATCTTTGCAGTAGAGGTGGACGCTGCTTAGTGGACACAGATTTCAGATTCCAGGTGTAGAAGACATTGCTGAAAACACTTAGGAAATCATATATAAGAAACAAGTAAATGGAAATAATCAGTGACAAGGTTTATGAAATCTGGAGAAGTCATAGAGGAACAAGTAGGGAGCAAATCAGAAACCAATAATTAATGAATTAATAACTAGCTAAGCAGTATTGATTCAAGGACTATGTATAAGGTCATAACCAGTTTGCAAAGACCAGAACCAGTGTCTAATGATTAGTTTCTTACAAAATTAAATGGCATGAGTTTCATGATCTAAATATTTTGAAGAATTCTTCAGGCTCTAATAGACATTACGGATCTAATGTCCTTAAGGACTGAATGGTAGATTCCCAGCACGATAACTATTGGTAATTTAGGTTTCTGTGATTCCTAACTTGGCTGGTCAGGACCCAAAAAGGGTTGGGGGTGATTAACAGGATACAAAAACAGTTGCTACGTGAGAGTTAAAGTGCGTTGTCCACTCACCACAGGGCTGGCGGTTCGATCCTGAGCTACTTCACTGTCCTCACACAAGACGCTGAACCCCAAAATGCTCCCAGTAGTCAGACTCAGGCACGGCACGAGGATTTCAGCTTGAGATGGGCCAAAGTCATTTTTCTGGCTGTGCCGTTTAATCACAGAAGTTCATGCTGTTTGTCTTCCTTTGACGGTTTCCAGCTGGTGGTCTCACTCAAACAGAAATGACTGATATCACGCTGCGGAAGGCGAGCACCATGTCCGGCTGATTATTACACTTTTTAAGTCTTTTTCTAAAACACTTTCAAAGCTGAGATAGTTTATTATTTACCCACGTCAGTTTCTATTTATTACAGGCACGTGTATATTGTTCCAATCACGTGAAAATGACACATATCCTGTTTATTTTTGCTGTGGATTGTGTAGACCAATACATCCATTCATTTGGAACACTGACATTTGAATTCTGCTTCAGGAAATATCTTGTTTGGACGACCTGGCTGGATTATAATTTATTTTAAGTTGGACAGTCTGTGCTTTCAAAGCAACATAACATCCTCCGTAATGTGACGAGCACGTTAAGCGAGAAATGGACTGTGACTGGTCCAGACTTCACACATGATAGTAGCCCAATAAATGTTGCTTTCACTTTTTTAGAGATGGAAACTTTTGTCTCCATTGTGTATTTAATTGCTCACTTTAAGAATTAAAGATAATAACTATAATTTCAGCTACATAAATTGACGGCTGCTGGCCGGAAAGATGGACCTGCATTTGTCTGCTTCTCTAAAATGACTGTATTTTAGTGGTAAATCTGCCACTGTTGTCATTAGAAACTATATACAGTGTGTGCTGTGTTGTGACAGGTGTAACAGCAGCAAAGAAGAGGCTAAAAAATGATTGAAAGAAATAAGCTTTGGTGGAACAGATCCAACCGCTGAGGTGTGACAAGTAGACATACAGTCTAGTCTTGTTTTAAGGGCTCAAATGCCAAAAAAACAACCTCAACCAAACAAACAAAAACAAAAACAAGCAAGTGGTGAGAAATCAGTCAGATGAACTACTTTTTAAAACACTTTGACAGACACAAGTAAATGGAAATAATTAGTGTCAAAGTATACAAAGGATTTTAAAAGGCACAAAAACTAATATGTATGTGAAAGGAAGAATTAGGACTAAATGTCTAAATAAATAAATAAAGGTTGTTCTTCACAGACAAGATTATCTTTATTGTAGTTCCTGATTCAGAGTTACGTGAGTATAATTAATTAACAGCTTTTCCTTGTCTGTTATTTAATAACTACGAGGGATTTTTGGGGCCTTATTGTAAAGTGTCACCAAGTAAATAAATATAATTACTGAATCCCTGCTGACTCCAGGGGGACAGCTCTGCTGCTAATGCTGCACTTTCACATTCCTGTTGAGTTGAACAAGTGCAGAAATAACAATTAGTATTTTCAGAACAATTTCATAAATAATGGAGATGCAAACTACTGTACCAGACTACTGTAATGGACTTATCGAAAGCAAGCTTTATGGTTCACTCTTCAACCACAAAAAATTGAAAAATAGGTGTGTTTTTCTATCTATTCATCTGAACTTCATGTTTAACTGTCGCATGCTGTTGGCCAGCCAGTCAAAGTGAGAGCGAAGGAAACGCGTCAGTCCGAATGAATAAAGCCGTCATACTGATATCACAGTGCACGCAGGGCTATGAATATTTGTTAATAAATTATACAGCCAGTTAACACTTTATGTGTGGGGACACTGCTACATATGGATATATACACATATCCATATTTCAGGCATTGTCTGTAACGACAGCAGCACCGTGATGATGGTTGTCGTTCTTCAGCAGATTTCTAAACCTCAGCTATGTTGAGTCCAGTGAGTGAGTGGAAAAGAGGCCGCGTCTGTAGGACAAAAGTCTTCATTTCCCGTTCGCTGCTCATAACATGAGCTGTGACTGTAATACAGCTTTGAGGAGCTTGAGGAGCTTGTGAAGTCCTCCCATCTGTGGTTGTTGAGATGCACTGTGCTTCTGTGAGGCTCTGTGTCACTTTGGCTTTTGCCTCTTGGTACAGAGCTGCTATCACTGTGTGACTGAAGTGTGGCCTTGGTGGAATTGTAGACTTTGGCTCCAGCATGTTTACTAACCTCTGAAATCCATCGTTGTCGACCACAGAAACGGCCTTAAGTCTTTGGCTGTATTCACTGATGCATCGTGTTATTTCTTCAGCTCTGGGACTGTTACGAGGAAGCGGGGCTCCAAATGCGTCTTTCAGGCTCCTTCGGCCTGGCTGAAGCTTTTGTTGTCGTGATTTGAGCTTTTCTGGGTGGCGATGTGCCAAATGGCTTCTCATGTTTGATGTGTTTCCCGTAGTGTGGTTGACGGTCGTCCGGCAGTATTTACAAGTTGGTTGTTCTCTAAAAGGCGATGGAGTATCGTCAACCTCTTTTTCGGCACGATCATCAGTCGTTTTCTCGTTGGGTTTATTTCTAGCAGCGCTTGGCTTGCATGCAAAGGATGATGGGACTACTGTGATTGCGCCCTCTGCTGTTCAAGCAAAAACCATACAGTTTTCGACAAGGAGAAATCGTAAATAACCATGACTCGTCACAGTCCCACGACGGCATCGAGCCGTACATCTATCATGATATCGCGAGATTCAACATATCTTTACATCCCTAATAAAGAATAATAACCATATTTCTTCAGCAGATATTTGTTTACACATTTAACAATACTTGTTCTGTAGCAGTAATGTATTGTGCAGTAACTAGTTTTAAGACCAGGACAAAGTGGGTGTCTCAGTTTGCTCTTTAACTCTTTGAATGTTTCACTCTGTCTCTCTGCTCCTCTTCTCCAGGACCGGTGGATCTGTCTGATGACGACTCCTCCCCTCCCCGCTTTTCTCTTTACAATCTTAACCATCAAAGCTCTGTAGAAACTGTCGCCACGGATCCCTGGATGCGGCCAGCAACATCGGACACACTGAAATGTTTGGAGCGACCGTCAAGGAGGGAGCGCTTGACCACGTAGTACCGTGTTCCCCGAGACGGTGGCGAGGTGCCTTCCTCTTTTGACAGCCCGTCTTAACCCAGATGCCCCTCTGTCTTCTAATCATTATGGTTGGTTTTAGCTCATGGCTTTTGTGACAGATGAATATTTCAGCATGAATGTCTGAATAATGATACTTCAGGGTCTGTGCTTTTTGTTAAGGGACCAGTGTGTAAGATTTAGGGGGCTCTCTTGACAGAATATGGCTTAAATGGAATATAATATTCATACATGTTTTCATTAGTGTATAATCACCTGAGAATAACAAACGTTGTTTTCGTTCCCTTAGAATGAGCTCTTTATATCTACAGAGGGAGTCCGCCATGTTGCACTGCCATGTTTCTACAGTAGGCCAGAACGGACAAACCAAACACTGGCTCTATAGAGCGCCTTTCGTGTTTTTCTCGACTTTCACAGCCACCGTGGGGTGGGGTGTTCACTTAGTTGCAGTCTACAATCTCGCCACTAGATGCCACTAAATCCTCCACACTGGACCTTTAAACCATTGTTTACATCAGAGAACCTTGATATCTGATATCATACTGAGAACTTACTGTTCTTTTTTTAAATAGGCATTTACTCTTTTATTAATGACCAAATTGTTTCTTTAATAAATTCTATTCTATTTTTTCTATTACATGAAGTGTGTATTTTATTTGTTTGCATCCATCACTGCATCAAATTTCCGAAGCTTTCACCAGATGTTCTCCAACACATTGTATTTAATCTTACATAAAACTCCATGTGCAGGAAGTCTGCCACACTTCCTGTGCCCACAATTACCTCTGTTCACACTTTCAGGGGTTAAAACCCCACATTTACATGGAGATTAGTGCCTCCTCTGTTGGATCATTTTGAATGAATCTGTGCTCCAGTCCTTTTTGTGAAGGCTGCTGTCCTTGAAATGAGAAGCACATTTCATTTCATTCATTCAGCTGCATTTTGCTGGAATATGTGCAGAGAACCGTTTCAACGAGATTTCTTCAAGACTGCCAGGACTCGTGTTCACCGCCGCTGCTCTCCTCTGCCGCATGAGCGAGGAGAAAATGTTCTCTTTAGAGAAAATCAGTGCGGGCACTGATGCAGGATCGGGTGCTCTAACATACACTGAAGAAGAAGGTGCAAACATCGAGGCCCCATGCTCCCTTTTTAACCACATGTCACAGCCATGGCAGTAATCTACCCAGTCTCATCAGAGACATCAAAGACCTCAAAATGAAAGAAATGGGATTCTTCTGGCACTCTAGTGCAACAGGAAAAGACAGTGACTAACATCTGAGTCTCTCTCAAAGTGAATAAGGCTCTTTGCTTTTTCACAACTAGCAATGTCGACCCATTTCAACTAAAAGTTGATGCGTTCACCTTTTTATACAGCTGCATCTCAAACACCTTTTCTCCACCAGGTCAAGTATCTTATCAAGCTACTGTATGTTCTGAGTTGGGAGCTTTGACACTAACATCAATAGAGGAGCGACTCTTCCTTCTTGCCTTTGTCCAATCTGAATCCCACCATACTCACATCCAGCAAATTAGAGGAAAAAAATGTAGCTGGCATTAATCATATTTCAGCTGCCATTAAAAGGAATCTGAATGAATCTGACAATATGCTGTATAACATGGTTATGTAATTAATGTGTCTAAATATTCCTAATGTCATATTGCCCATATTGGCACTTGAATATGGATCATGAGCTTATTTCTCTCAAGTACTCAAGTAATGTACTTCAGGACAGTTTTGACGTACTTGTACTTTACTCAAGGATTTACATTTGATATTTTTGACCTGTACTCCACTACAATTCAGAGGTAAATATTGTACTATTTACTCCACCTCAGCAGTTAAACCACCTTTACCAGCTACAACATTAAAGTGATGTACACATTCATGTAATCACAATTCTAATCGAATAAGATCTGTTTTTCTGAGTACTTTTACTTTGGCTATTTGGAGTATATTTTGATGCTAATACTTTTACTTATTGTACGTCTAATGAAAATGCATGACTTTTACTTGTAACAGAGTGTATTAATATTTTTACTTCAGAACTATGTAGGAATTCCAGTACTGATCCTTTGATAGATTTGTGCTGACAGACAGGATCTGTGCCTTTTGACACATTTCTCTCCTTTCTGAAGTGTTTGCAACCTGTCCAGTGTGATTATCTTCTTACTGCCTGATCGTTGCTGCATTCTCAGGACTGTTGGATATGTGGGAATACTTCAGTCTGTGTATGGGCTGATTTCAAAACATCTGTTCACAAATGACTCAGGACAGTTGCTGGTTGAAAGAGGCTCCTGGTGGCAGAGTTGTTTTAGGAGCAGGCACTATCCCTTTTCTGACACCTGCAGCTGATTCACTGTTTAAAAGGTTTCACTGTAAGCCAACATCACTGAAGTGAAAGAACATCTCACAATACACAGCATCACTTCTGATGTCTGAGTGTTTATTGAATGCAACACATTTAAAGTGAGAAAGTATGGTGACAAAGCTCAGTGGACTGCTGTGATGATGCCTTTATCTGGTTTGGTTGACATCAACTCTCAGAACTGCCAAAGACACGAGAGGAGTCCTGCCCTGCAAGAAGTATATATGTTTATGAATGCAAGACTCGTTATTTCTCTACTATCTTAATGGACTATTAAGTGTGTAAATCTGATTTGTCCAACATTGATCTGTCACAGATTATTTTAGTCTAGAAAACACTTGCAGGCTTCATCTTTTACTCTGACTATTGAAGCAAAGAAATACATTCACTCATCAACTCAGACGACCACTGCTCTCCAGCTTGTCTTGTGGTCAGCCGTCCCTCTGATCTGGTCTGGAGTCGGCGCTCTTTCTTCTTGTCAAGGAAATCCTGGATGTGGTGCAGCCACGGTTAGTCTGGGAAGACACAGCAGGGGTCTCGGCGGTGGAGAGGTTCTGTACAAAGGCAGAACAAAAACTCAAAATTCTGCTCCTCTTTTCCCCTCTGGATGGCAGCACGCAGTAACATACGTCTTTATTTGTCTTCATATAGGGCAAAGCTCTCACTTACCTTTTCGTGCACTGCGAACGACAGCAGCTCAGATGGCAGACGAAGAGGAATAATGGTTAGTAAGATTTACGTTTTATCCATTTTTAAATAAGTCAGACTAAATTAGGTGTGGCATACTTTGTACAGCACAATATTTTTGTTTATTTTCTTGACAAGTCAGAAGCTTGAACTCACTCGTCCACAGTGAACAGCAGCAGCTCAGGTGGTGGCGTAAGATAAAAGTGTGATAAAGAATGGTGACAAAGACAGTCTTTGAATTCTTGGATAAATATGGACAAGCATATTATATGTATAGACAGACTGACAATACAACAACACAAAGTTCTTTGTCTTTACATTATACCCTATTCTAAGTAACTTTGAAAACATGTCAGAAGCTCATACTTACTTTTTTGGTCCAGAGCTGCTGCTCAAGTGGTGGACTTAATCAGGTGGTGGACTGACTCCACCACCTGAGCTGTAAGAGAGAGAACAATGACTTATGGTTAGTTAGACAGTCTTTGTATCATTGGATAAGTATGGGGAAGCATATTATATGGAAATATAGACTGACAATACAATAACACACATTTCTGTCTTTGTCATTACAATATACCCTATTCTAAGTAACTTGAAAACATGTCAGAAGCTCATACTTACTTTTTTCATCCAGCTCCACCACCTGAGCAGCAGCTCAGGTGGTGGAGTTCTCTTCAGACCACCTTGGCGGTCTGAAGAGAGTCATCTTCCTTCAACGAAGAGTCCCGGTCTTCCTCATCCTCTGGTTCTTCGGGTATCCTGTGCAGGTGCATGGCAATTGACTAATCAACAGCATGAGGATCCTCAAAAAACAAACCAGGAGGGAAAGCAAGACCAGGAGGAGTGAAAGCAAGACCAAGGGAGGGGAAAGCAAGCGAAGCAGAGGGGAAAGCAAGCGAAGCAGAGGGGAAAGCAAGCGAAGCAGAGGGGAAAGCAAGAGCGGCAGGAGCGAAAGCAAGAGCGGCAGGAGGGAAAGCAAGAACAGCAGGAGGGAAATCAGGAACAGCAGCAGGGAAATATGGAGCAGCAGAAGGGAAAGCAAGACCAGCAGAGGGGAAAGCAAGAGCGGCAGGAGGGAAAGCAGGAGCGGCAGGAGGGAAAGCAAGACCAGCAGGAGAGAAAGCAAGACCAACAGGAGGGAAATCAAGAGCAGCAGGAGGGAAATCAGGAGAAGCAGAGGGGAAAGCAAAAGTGGCAGGAGGGAAATCAGGAGTGGCAGGAGGGAAAGCAAGACCAGCAGGAGAGAAAGCAAGACCAACAGGAGGGAAATCAGGAGAAGCAGAGGGGAAAGCAAGAGCGGCAGGAGGGAAAGCAAGAGTGGCAGGAGGGAAATCAGGAGCGGCAGGAGGGAAAGCAAGACCAGCAGGAGAGAAAGCAAGACCAACAGGAGGGAAAGCAAGAACAGCAGGAGGGAAATAAGGAACAGCAGGAGGGAAATATGGAGCAGCAGGAGGGAAAGCAAGACCAGCAGACAATCTTCTCCGTGCTCTCATTAGTGATTATACAACCCTGATTCTAAAATAGTTTAAAACCTATTAAAAACAGGATGCAATCATTGGATACCGACAATGGTTTTACGAAGCGTGTAGTAATGTCTTTTATACAATCATGTGTGGCTAAAAGTACGTGGACACTTTATCATTACACCAATACCGGTGGCTGAACATCCCCATCGAAAGCCTTGGGCATTCACTTGCTGCTAACAACCTCTGCTGGGAAGGCTTTCCTCAAGAGTCTGCAGCCTGGTTGCAGGGATTTGCTGTCATTCAGCCCCGATACCTTTGCTGAGGTCGGCCGCTGATGTCCGCAGTTAAAACCTGGCTCACGGTCGGCGTTCCAGTTCATCGCAGGGATGTGGGATGGGGTTTGAGGTCAGCGGCCTGTGCAGGCCGGTCAATTTGCTCCACACCAAACTGGTAAAAAGCAATCCACACCTTTCCAAAATCATTGCCAGGAAGTTGGAGACTCACTCATAGCTTAAATACCACCACACAGCCATGAAAAACAGCCAAAAACAGTGTCCTGCAGTATCAACTAACATCTGAAAAGGGTTGTTCTCTGCCATGACTCAAAGTGTTCTTGAAATGAGCCTTTAACATTCGAAAAGACAAGTAGATCATGTCTAATTTTCTGTGTTGTCTAATATCTGGAACAATAGAAGGGCCATTAGGCACAATGCAGACTAATTTAATCGCAGTATATGATGAAGTGAGACGCCATTTAAGACAGAGGAGATGGAAATTAGGAGCATTTACATCTATTTCAGCTGAAAAATCAAATTTGCCCGCTCCTCTGGCACTGTTTCAGCGCACTCACAAAAGGAAATAAACATCCCTCAGTGTAATCAAAAACGACTTCTTTCCACACGCGAGAAACTTTATCTTTGTGCGTTCGCTAATCACTGAGTGCGAGGTGCACTGTGGTGTTTAGACGCCAACATTTGCATATCCCGAGTAGCTCTCTTTGATAATCATTCATCAAATTGATGAATGGTTGTCATATTACGCGGGATTTGTACAGACGCCTGAATGCAACAGACTCTTTACAGCAGCGAACGTTCAATGAGAAGCAGGGGGTAAAACCAAGACGTATTGGTGACTGAAAGGTAATTAGTATCTCGGTGTTCTGTGTATTACAAGGGTAAACTATGCTTCAGCTGCTAATGATGAGCTGCTGAGTGAAGAAGACACAATTCCTTTGCTGAGCTGCTAATAAGCTGGAGCAAAGAAGAGAATTAAAGCCCAAAAAGTAAGGAATGAGAGGAGTTTGCAGTCAGACCACCGGTGCTTCTGCCCTGGAGAGCAATTCAAGAACTTAATACTAACAAGGTCAAAACGCATATACACAGCACCACTCCCCCTTCCAGGTCTTATTACAGTAATGCATTTAGACAACTAGCCTCGTTTCTCCAATATGAGCTCATATATCACTGTAGCTGAAGCCCCGGAGAGCCATTGCAGTTTACCATGTAGGGCTCAATTCCTTCAAAGAACCACACAGTGTCCTCTCTTATCAGCCTCAGATTTTTTTCCCACTCTGGCGTCACCCATTCCTGGTTCTTTTTCGAGCAAATTGTCCTGTTTGTTATCGGGTCAGAGGTCTGCAGCGACTCCGAAACATCTCCGCGGTGAAAACCAGACAAACGGCGACTGGGATTTGGTCCGATTTCATGGTAGAGCAGAGGTGACTGACAACTTGTAAGATTCATCCCCGGCGCATGCTAATGGAGGCTTGGAATATGGCAAAGAAATGAATTGGGGCTCACAGGGCTCATGTTTTTTTTTTTTCTTTTTTTTTTTTTGATGAATTGCTTTGAACTATTCTTAAAAGAAAATCCCTCAAGTCATGCTGTGAATATTTGCTGTGGCATCAATGGTCTTACTCAAGTGCACTATAAGTGTGTTTCCATAC
>JAPZEA010000026.1:5722906-5734028 GCA_029783685.1 Heniochus monoceros
ACGACCATTTTCAATAGTAATTCATAATTAACTAACCGCTGTATGAACTTAAGTGTTTCCTTGTACAATGCAAGGTTGGCTGAGGTTGAAATCGATGCTGTTGATGCTTTATGGGAAAAAAAATAAAATTACAGTATCTTATCTGAGGAGGATTGAATCGAGGGCCGCTGGACTTGGTTGTTGAAACTTGAAAACCTTTCGTCAAAGAGTCTTCTTCAGTTGTGACTGACTGGTGGGGAGTCCAGGTGTTGAACCTGTGTGGGGTCGTTGTGAAGATCATTGATACCACTCGGCTTGTTAGTGCTCCTGACTGCGTCACAGCAGTCAAGGGATGGTTTCTCTATTTTTATAGAATCGCCTCCTTCACTCCTCTTTCAAACCGTCTGTGCTCTGTGTCCTCCAATGAGTGTCCGTTATCTCTCAGGTGGAGGTAAATTGCTCCGTCTTGACCTGAGGAGTTGGTCGTCCTGTGCTGAGTCAGTTTGTTTAATTGTTGTTTAGTTTCCCACATTTACAAGTCTGCGCCTTCCTCTATGCACTGGACTGCGTACTATAGCCTGGTCTTTTGAGTGGAACAGTTTCTGTTGTTGGGCTTGAAAAACTCAGGGATGTGGTTTTTGTTGGAAATCCTCCTGACTCTCTCAGATACTCCAGGCACATCAAATGTTGTGTTTGTTCTTTTCTTCACCACCTGCAGCGTGGATGTTCTTCCTGGATCTTGTTGCTGTTTTTACAAAGGTCTAGTCAGCGTCCACAAACTTTGAGTGGATCCCTCACATGTTTGTGCTCCTTCTCTTGAACCTGGGCACTTGTTGGTATACTGTCAGCTCTGTGTTGCAGGACTCTCATAACTTTGTCTCCAGACGGTGGTGATAGTCAAAGAATTAAGTCAAAGTATTGATCTGTGTTTGTCAATTTCCTGTATGCCCCAGTGTGGAGGCTCATGTCCTCTTCAGTGTATACGACACAGTCCAAAAAGGCCAAGCTGTTGTTTTCGGTGTCCTCTTGTGTGAACTTGATGTGACGTCCACTGAGTTGATTGTTGTCCCAAGGTTTTGATTTTGGCCCATGTGCCGTCCACATATCTGATTATTGGCAACTCTAACAGAATGCTGTTCTCTAACTGCTTAATCACAGCTCAGATACTTGGTAATGTGTTGCATAAATGCTGTTGGTGATTAATTAAAGGCTTAGACAGAGTTATGGTGGACAGAGAAGGGAGAAAAGCCCAGTGATGCTTTCATCCCAGTCCTACATTACCAGTAAAGAGGGAGTTTACTCTGATTCTGGAGGTTAAACAAAATAAGCTAAATGTAATCTAAAGGTGAATTAAAAATGTTTTGGACATCACTAGTTGCAGCCCCTTTTGCAGGATCTATATCTCAGTTGTGTCAAAGCCTTGTTCCTCCAGGTTAATCCTTCCAGTGTCAGGGCAGATAGGCCCAGCCCTAAAACTAAGCCACTTGAATGTGTTGGTGTCAGGCCAGGACAGTGTCCATCTGGGTTAAAAGGACACTGTCCCTGGCTTTTTTGGATGAGCTCCACTAAAGGGTAGAAATGTCTAATGTGAGTGAACTGTGACAGAATATGGACATTTTCTCTTTCCAGCTCTGTGATGTTATATCTGAACATGGTCACATTGCTGTCTCACTTATTTGTGTAGGCATTGACATATACTAGACACCCCCTGGATTTTAGATTTTTTAATTACATGCGTGTACGTGTGTGCTAAATAATAAACATGTGCTTGCAGTTCTTGTTCGTTAGGCATTTATTCAGAACTGCTTTTAATATGTAATTAATGTTGTATTTATTTATTTTAAAACAGCAGTTTAAAATGAAAACTGTCTCCGTTCAGACCGCCTCAAACATACGCATCGCAAAGCTGCATCACACGGGTGCTTTTCCTGTAATTTCATTCGTTTCACTCACACGGACAGATTTTTCATAGCACAGGTCTGTCTTCACCCTCTACGCTGAAAGGCACAACACTGGAGCCTGCAGATTTCTTGACGACTCTACAATCGTTGGCCCCATCAAACCGAGAACTGGCCCCTGGCTTTGTGTATTATTATTTACAATCATCGCTGCTCCCAGTCGACCACACACACCAAAACTGACAAATTCACTCCTATGCTAAACTGTGCAGTACCAATATTTCCTGTGTGCAATAACGTGAATTCAATCACTGATTCTGTTTACTTATTTATTACGTTTTGCTTTTTACTGTTGCATATTGCTGTTGTGCTCTCCCCTTTGCTGCTGTGACACTGCAAATGTCCCCGCTGTGGGATTAATAAAGGATTATCTTGGTTTATCTTAAAAAACAGCATATGTGTATCAGTAGAAAAAAGCAATGTCCACTCAGAAAAATAATAGATTTTTACAGATTGTAATTCAGAAAATTAGCTCACATCTCTACTGAGCACAAATCAGCTCATGCAGAGCGAAGTATGAACCGTAAACAGCACGTTGCAGGAATGCAGGGTTTGACAGTGAGGACCTAATGTCCCTGCTGCTGGATGTAACCTGAATGTGTCCTTCAAGTATCTCAGGAATAAAGGAAGAACAACCCTCTAGGTGCAGTTTTGAATTTCTTTGTAGCTCAACTTGAATGGAATCATTTTGCTGCACTGCCTCTGTTAGTGCGAGGTAATTTAGTGTATTATGTTTTTATGACGGCGTCTGTCTGTCTGTCCATGCGAAGCCACATTCTTGTAAACATAATGACTTAAACACCATACATAATAGAAACATCATACACACACTGTCCCCCGATGGAGTAGAAAAACTAATTAGATTTCGTAACACCTTGCTGAATAAATTTAAATATTAATGAGGAAAAAGTTTTTATGTAAACTGCCTCGTCTGACTTTTGAATACTTTAAGACACGGAGGTCAGTTTAGCGTGCCAGGCGTGTCATCTGAAAACCATAGGCTGACAATACGAATCGTTTATGGTGATGTTTATCAGGCGCTCGTTCTTGTCTTCTCTGATGCACATCCCTGTGCTGCTCTCCACGTTTTGCCTTTTTATCCAGCGATCTATTGATTCATTCCCCACAGCTCTTTTCACTCTCTTCCTCTTTTTCTTAACCCTGCCATCCTCTGCCTCTTCACTTTTCTTCTCTCGCTCTCTCTCTCCTGAGGCGCTGCCCTCTGTGACAGAACCAGGTGATTACACTTTGGCTTTTCTCTCATTGCCTCTCTACTGTAGTAATACTCAGGGATGCTGTGTGTGTGTGTGTGTGTGTGGTTGTGTGTGTGTGTGTGTGTGTGTGTGTGTGTGTGTGTGTGTGTGTGTGTGTGCGCACCTACATGCATGCGTGTCTGTTTTTTGCTTGTGAGCTGAACATCTTTGTTATGTTCCCTTGGTGGTAATGGAGACACATTGTTGCCAAGTGATTGCTCAGGCCCCCTCCACCTCCCTAATCTGCAATATGTTCAGTTTGGCATGTCTGCTAATATTTGATACCTCTGGGGCACCTCAAAGACACACACACACACACACACACACACACACACACACACACACACACACACACACAGAGATTTGCAATGTGCTCCATTTGGCAGATTGCCTCATAATTGGTACCTTTTGTACTTGTCCACTTGTGCACAATCACACGCAGACACACACTGCCATTATGATGCTTATGAGGACCGCTATGCAATTCATTCATAAAATATCCCTGAACCATGAAAAGTCTGAAGTGCTGTACAATAAAAAAAAAAAACTTCTTATGCAACCCCTTTATTTTACAGAGTTTGTCTTCTTCTCTCTATCATAGTGAGGACATTGTGTGACAAGAGCACACACTTCTTGGCAGTCTGCTGTGTGTGTGAGCCAGACTGAGACGGGTGTAGTGTGCCATATGTTGACTCGGTTAAAAGGTCAGCCCTCTCGTGGTCTCATTATAGTATCCAGGTAGATTTTCAAGTCTCACTGTTGCAGGTTCAAAAGCCAAGTCCCTCACAGTGTCATTTCACCCACACATTATCTATATTCCAACATCACTCAGCACATTGTGAATCTGGAGGTTTTCTGCTGCAGCTCACAATTCAAAGAAGACAGACTTTTTGTTTTCCGACAGAGAGAGAGAGAGAGACGGACTGGGAAAGAGAGAGATCGCATTGTGACAAGCAGAGGAGGAGCAGACGTTAAAGTGTGAGGGTGTGTTGTATTTTTCAATGGCAGGATCTATACAGCAGTCTCTCACCGCTGAGTCAGCATGTCTGAACACACGCGCACACACACACACACACATCAGCACGCTCTGTATTTCAGGTTAAACAGACACACACAACTACAAGGCGTGGCTCAGGGTTTTTTTAATATAAATTTAATGTAATATCTATCTGTAACTACATAAGATTTTCAAAGCCAAGCATCTTACTCTCATCAGGAGGCAGTAAACTGATAAATAAATTCATGTATGTGCTTGACAGGAAGTGGCCATTTGCTGAGTTTAGCCTGGCACAGGTTTGCTGCATTGTGGTGCGGTTCGGTTTGGATCTTCATTGATTGGTCAAACAAGCCAGCAGCAGGATTTGGAAATAATGAGCACATGTTGAGCAGAAGCAGCCAGACAGTTTGTCATTATTTTACCAGAATTTACTTTCTCTAAACTCATTTTTAAATATCCCAGAAGGCGTACAGTCTGCAGGCAGACAGACAGTGAAAACATGATATATAAACTACAATAAAATACCTAAAAACACATAGAAGATGGTGTTTGGTCAGTTTGATCAGCTTGCTATGATATGATAATGGTGAAAATGCTATGATAACACTCAGGTGTGGTATAAATGAGATGCAGCAGCATTTCAACTAGAAACTAGGTGAAGGAAGAATAGAGAGTGAGCGTAATCTGCAGGGTCGTGGTTAGTTTTGGACAGATTGTGGATGAGTTTGGCTCAGTCACACTCCAGGCAGGTTTGGCCTGGCTGTAAAGACAATAGAGGCACAGGTTGTGCGCCAGTAGCTCAAAAGACTGTGTCTCTGTGCCACTGATATATCAGGCCATGGCAAAGTTTTCCCTCCTCTCCCAGCCAGTAAAGTCAAGTCAAACTTTGTGTGGCACATTTACAAGAAAACTCGTTGTGCATAAAGTAGGAAACAGAAGAGGGACACAACGAGAAGCCTGAAACCCACAACACGTTGGTAGTATTTTTGGAAATAGACAAGAACCTCCGTATAAGATGTAGAAACAGATGTGATGGGATAAACAATGTGAGTTTTTAAAGCCAAGTATTTTTGCACAGTAGCTGTAAAATACTGTTTTCTTTATGTGACTATTCTTACGCCAAGAGACGTATTCCAGGAGAAGAAATACAGCCTGGCCAATAAAAGTCTGCAGTTAAACCCAGAAAACTGTGAAACTATTCTGACCTTTCACTGCTACTTATTACCCAATCCAAGCAAAACTCTCCCAGTAGAAAACCAGTGTAATATAGACCAGCTTTGCAATGTGCCATCAGTCAGACTGCAACATATCTACTGGATCAGAGAATGTACTGATGATGCTGTAAATCATGTTTTTAATACAACAACAGTATCTGCCATGTGGGTATCACATGTGGGTCTACCACTAGCACACCATCTTTTGGACTAGTTTTTCACAGGGTTGTAGGAACCGTACAATTAAGATGTTATTTATATGTATTGTGTGATCGTTGATGTCAGTGTCAACAACCTCATCTTAAAGTGATAAAAAGAACTTTTTTTTTTTAATGTCCTGTAATTCTAACTCTCATATTCTCATCTATGGCTTTGGAGTCCAAATGTCATCAAAATCAGGATGAATTTTAACGTTCAGACAACATAATCAATTACAGCATATAACAGTGAATGGATAACTTTGTCATAGGAGGGTTCACAACTCAGGGTGTAGCTCACAATCATCAGCAACCAGCCACAGGAAAGAGTAAGACAGGTGGTGTTTGACATATTACAGCCTGGTGACCCAAAACCGGCTCCAAGCTCTTAAAATACACCACGATTTTTTGTTACTTGTAAACCTGCTATAACTCCTAAACTGACTGAAAGGCCTTAAAATAGTCATGTAATACACAACCCATATATAGAATAAACCAGCAGCAGATCCAGTCTTAATATAAGTCATTAATGTCTCTATACCAGAAATGTATGTGGTTAAAAGCTGCTGATCAGGCTTTTAAACACAAGTCCTTTGGCAACAAAGCAATTGTTTTTGTCTAATTCTGTGAAAACTGTCAATATTGTAATTTAATTTCTATTTAAAGTTTAGACTAGTTGTTCCTAAACGAGCAGAGTGTTTAGTATGCAGTCAGAGTCGAGCTTCATTAAGCCTGTTGTAGAAAGCGCGTTCTTGCTGGAGGCCTGCTGGCTGCTGAACTCACTGCAGCCGGCTTGAAGGCAGGAGACACAAAGCCTGAACGCACAGTCGTGCTCCTCTCTCTAAGTACCAGCATTTCCCTCAGACGTCACCGTCGTCTCCGGACGTCTCGTCCCGGAGCGATGGAGCAGCAGAGGGACTCAGCCCCGGAGGTGAGGCTGAGTTTAGAGCTGATCTGAGCTGATCACTGTGAAAAGATCCAGTGGGGAGGTAGGAGATGCTGTTGGGATGTTGGGATGATCAACGCACAGCTGTCACTTCATTTCCTCAACATCGTCATCATCACTGTTCACCAGAGCGTGAGAATCGGTACCCTAAAGGCAGCACGTGGAGCTGGATACAAAGCCATCTCTGGTCCTTCTCTTGCTGGGTACCAGCGTCTTTCTCAAGTCATTTAAGACCACTGAGTGCTGGGAACTGGTACCCAGAGAACAGCTGATGGAGTTTGATATAAAGCCTAAACACACAGGCATGCTTCTCCTATCGCCTACCAGCTTGTCTCTCTCAGTGTGAAGGCACTGACTGTAGTACGACAAAGCCAGCTCATTTTGGAGAAAGAAAAAATGAAGCAGTGGTTGGCAGGAACATTTTTTGGGATTCCTCTGTGTGCCTTTAGACTCTATTGTAACAGGAAGAAAAACAAAGTGCGGCTCTGCAAAAAGTCACATAATTTGCTGGAGAAAGTTGCCATCGATGTATTAAGAGAACAGAATACCGCGTTGAAAGATGGCACCCCGTTAGTTCCAGCGGAAGTTTCTCACCATGCACACACATCAACATTTGTCAGGCTTCTGTGGGCTTCCTCGCTCTGGGGCCTATAGAGGCTTTTTTTTTTTCAAATGTTTTTGAACCTATGAGACAAAGAGTTATATCAGAGTGTGTGTGTGTGTCTTTTTGGACCAATGAGCGTCACGTGACCTGCAGTTCCAACTGTGAGCACAATGCCAATATTGCCTGTTTGGCATCACTGAGCCACACTGCTGCACTGGGTGACATGACAGACATTAGTGCTGCTCTTTATTTTGACTAAATGCTGCATATGCCACCGTGCTGCAGGAGATGCTCTCTAGCTCACAAAATCCACAGCTGAAAATAGTCCCCAACAAGTGCACTATTCACGTCTCTTTGAGTGATGTTTGTTAATAACCACAGCGCCCTGCTGTTGAAGGAAACATTTAGCCTTGTTAAAAAGTTAAAGTACATATCCTCAGCAGGAACAGATGGTTTAGGGCTGAGAGCCACAGACAGACAGACAGACAAAAATCCACAGACAGACAGACAGACAGACAGACAGGCAGGCAGACATACACAGACAGACAGACAGACAGGCAGGAAGACATCCACAGACAGACAGGCAGGCAGACAGACAGACAGACATCCACAGACAGACAGGCAGACATCCACAGACAGACAGACACAGAAAGACAGGCAGACAGACAGACACAGACAGACAGACATCCACAGACAGACAGACAGACAGACAGACATCCACACATCCACAGACAGACAGACATCCACAGACAGACAGGCAGACATCCACAGACAGACAGACAGACAGACAAAAATCCACAGACAGACAGACAGACATCCACAGACAGGCAGACAGACAGACAGACATCCACACATCCACAGACAGACATCCACAGACAGACAGACACACATCCACAGACAGACAGACAGACAGACATCCATAGACAGGCAGACAGACACAGACAGGCATCCACAGGCAGACAGACAGACACACATCCACAGACAGACATCCACAGACAGACAGACACACATCCACAGACAGACAGACAGACATCCATAGACAGGCAGACAGACACAGACAGGCATCCACAGACAGACAGACAGACACACATCCACAGACAGACATCCACAGACAGACAGACACACATCCACAGACAGACAGACACACAGACAGACATCCACAGACAGGCATCCACAGGCAGACAGACACACATCAGACAGACAGACAGACATCCACAGACAGGCAGACAGGCAGACAGACACAGACAGACATCCACAGGCAGACAAACACACAGACAGCAGTCAGTACAGACAGGACTGTCACATTCTGTTCACTTAATAACATGTAAAAGTAAAACTAGCATTAGCATGTTAGCAGCTTCTGCTTGTGTAACATACAATGTGTTCAGGTACCCTTTTGAGTGTGGGTCATATGTGTGTTGGCACTGACACGTCAGACAGAAGGAAACAGTTATGAAACTACACTTCAGGTTGTTTTTATGTGAGTTTAGTGTGAGAGAGTCTGTGTGAACAGTTGAGCTGATTAAAGTAAAAGTCCATGAACTGTCTGACATCATGAGACGGAACGAGTGAACAGCTGAATGACCGATCGACTGATCGACTGAACGACTGATCGGCTGAATGGCTGATGGGCTGATGGGCTGAACGGCTGATCGGCTGAACGGCTGAATGACTAATCGACAACTACTTTAAGTGTTATTAATGAATGACGTGACTACTTAGAGCTGAATGGTTATTGTTTAATACATATAAAATAAAACACACACACATATGTATGTGTGTATACATATTTTACAGTGACTGTTGATGTCGTTCACTGAGGTGAATTAATGCTGATTCTATGACAGAGAAACAGAAACACACCTCTGTGTCATTTACAACGCCTGAAGAAATAAGGGGGGGGCTGACTGAGTCTGACCCCCCAGACTAAACCAAGACCACAACCACAACTTCAGCCACCGTGAGACTGAGAACTTTAACAGGATCAATACGGATGATTGATTGACTCATTACTACCAGAAACTAAACACCTACACAGCACTGAATAAATAACAGGTATCACACGGACGTACCTGCCATCACTAAATGTGAGCTGCAGTAAATTTGTCAGGTTTTCTCCATATTGATTGAAAATATTGATTATTTGTCAGTTGCTGAAACAACGCAGTGAGTCTAAAATAACAGATCTGATATCAACTCTCAGATCATTTCAGCTGTCATCATTAACATTAAAATCCTGCTGTTAATGTCACTTTCTGTTGTTTAATTCGTAATGTGTCCTCAGGCTCCATGAAAGGCACTTAAAACTGAATTTATTGTTATTATCATTACTGGTTTTTGCTGTAAACTGGACCAAAATGAATCAAAAGCATCTGATGAGTTTATGGGTTTAAAACAAGGATCTAAAGGGAGGTCACGCGTTTACTTCATCTCCTCATCTTGTTCTGGTTGAAGGTGACTGAGACTCTGCTGCCACCTGCTGGTCTCAATGAGACACTCAGCTCTTTACAAAATGGCAGAAAACTAATAAGAAAAAATTCCTGTTCAACAAATGTTACATCTCAACATTTACGGATGGTTAATGGCTCACACTTTCAGCGCTTGTTGTCTTCATTAGTTACTCTACTAATTATTTTCTACATCAACTGAAGAAACATGTTTAAATGTCACAAGTGGTGAAAAGTAACTGTTCAGCATCCAAACAAACGTCTTCACATGTCCCCAAAACACTCAAAAACAGAGAAAAACACTCAAAAACAGAGAAAACAGAGAAAAACACTCAAAAACAGAGAAAAACTGAATCTGATGCACTTAAGATTTTTCACCATTTTTACTTTGAGAGACGAAAAAGATCCAAATAGTTTTAATTTTTAGTGACTGATCGACAAACTGTTTAAAGACGATCAAACACAAATTTACACAATCAAACAAGTCAGCAGGTGTTTCTGTCCTGGAGGAGGAGGACAAGGAGGAAGGAGGACGAGGAGGAGGAAGAGGAAGATGAAGAGAGAGGAGCAGGAAGAGGAGGAGGAAGAGAGGAAGGAGGAGGACAGGGAGGAGGAGGAGGAGGAGAGGAAGGAGGAGGAGGTGAGGAAGGAAGAGAGGGAGGAGGAAGTGGAGGAGGAAGACGAAGAGAGGGAGGAGCAGGAAGAGGAGGAGGAGGAGGGAGGAGGAGGAGGAAGAGAGGAAGGAGGAGGACAGGGAGGAGGAGGAGGAGGAGGAAGGGAGGGAGGAGGAGGAGGAGAAGGACAGGGGGGAGGAGGAAGAGGAGGATGAAGACGAAGAGAGGGAGGAGGAAGACAAAGAGATGGAGGAGGAGGAGGAGGATGAAGATGAAGAGGGAAGAGGAGGAGGAGGTGGAAGATGAAGGGGGGGGCAGAGAGATGAAGAAAGAGGGGAGGAGGAGGAGGAGAAGGAGGAAGATGAAGAGAGGGAGGAGGAGGAAGGAGGAGTAGGAGGAGGAGGAAGAGGGTTTACCTGCTCTGGTCATCATCTCCAGCTCAGACACTGAGTCCTTCAGCGGCTGCATACCTTTAGTGGTCTGGCTGAAGGAGACATCCTGGCTGTCATTTACTCCTCCTCCTCTTCCTCCTCCTCCTGCGACACCTCCTCCAATCAGAGACGGCTTCAGACGAGGCTCGATGTCTAGCTCAAACTGCAGCAGACACAGAGAGACATAGGAGACAGGTGGGACAGGGTCTTTCTGTGGGGAGTTTGCACGTTCTCTGTCCTGGTGCTCCAGTTTCCTTACAGGGTCCAAGAATACTGCAACAAGCCCATATGCATTTGGATGGTGGAGGAGGCACTGTGAGGATCACATTTTTTGATTTCTCCAGTGCTTTCAACACCATTCAACCTCTGCTACTGGGTGAGAAGCTGCAGGTGATGGGTGTTGACGACGGAGTGATCTCCTGGATTACTGACTACTTGACAGGCAGGCCACAGTTTGTCCGTCTGGGCAGTGTCCTGTCTGA
>JAPZEA010000026.1:5745191-5755511 GCA_029783685.1 Heniochus monoceros
TTTCTTCCTCCAGGCATCATCTCAGTACATAGCCGCCGGACCCCTTTCACAGCCAGCGGGGAAAATGAGATCTTGGACTTGGAGGGGGACCTTTATCTGGGTGGCCTGCCTGACAACCGGGTGGGCCTGGTGCTCCCCACCGAGCTCTGGACCGCTATGCTCAACTACGGCTACGTGGGCTGCGTGCGGGATCTGTTCATCGACGGACGCAGCAAGGACATCCGTCAGATAGCTCAGTCCCAGAATATGACTGGCATCAAATCTTCATGCAGTAAGCTGACGGGGAAACAGTGCGACAGCAACCCCTGCAAGAACAACGGAGCGTGCAAGGAGGGCTGGAACCGCTTCATCTGTGACTGCACTGGAACGGGCTTCTGGGATAATACCTGTGAAAGAGGTGAGATTTCTTTCCAATCATTCCTCTCTGGGTGGTGAGTGTGCTTTCTCTCTTTTAGTGATCATTTTAAAATGTTATTGGGTTTGTCAGAAGGCTTATTGATTTGTTAGTAAAGGACTTTTTAAAGAGGGCACAGCAGTTGTACTCCTTTTACGTGCTAAGAAATCTATTTTGTCAGTGTGCTTATGGAAAAGTTTGTTACTGTCTAACAATGTGTTTGTGTGGGCTGCAAGATGCAATATGTTGGCAGTAGTCATGAAGTAGTTTTACAAAGTTGAAATATCTTTTCTGATGTCCTAAAGATGGTTGTAAAGGCAGTGATACAGCCACCATCTGCTAACAATAGCTTTTCCAAGAAAGCGGACAGTGCTCAGTTTTAGCAGACAGGCACAAGTGTGACTTGGGACACTTCCCTCACAATATTTATGGAAGCTTTGCTGAAAGATTTAATGGGATTTCACTTCTCTGCCAAGTGGCTTTGGAAAAGCGAAGCCTTTTTTTGCTGGAGAAGGTTCTGCAGTGAAATTGAACTTCTCTCTGCTGGTGAAATGGGCTCTCCTTGTCTGGGTTTTAAGAGCTTGGACGCATTAAGTTTTTATGAGACGGTGGAGATAGGGACACTCCGAGCTGTGAGAGTGTGTTATCGGACTATTGTTCGGGTTGTCCTTCACTTTTTCACTATTTTACAGAGATTTTCGGGGTTCAGTAGAGGGCTTTAAGTACTTTTCTAAGAACTTGAGGTGTCTAAAGAAATGTACTTGTAGGAGGAATAATGAGTATCTGGAGAGTGGGTTGTTACAACCAGCAGCAAGTGTGTCTGTGGGAGGCTAGTGATGGCTAGATAATGTGTTGTTAATGATTAAAGAAAACCAAAGAAGAATAGGGATCAGCATGGACTGTACATTGAGAAAGGTCTGTGTTAGAGACTATTGCATGCATTGTAAGGACTGAAACATGTTCTTCCTGTGTCGTTAATGTACCTTGAAAAATTCAACTCCAGAGTACATCTTTTCTTTCTGGCAGATGAAGATGAAATTCAGAGGAAGTGGAACGTAGATGTTCAAAATGCTCATGTCATAAATAATAGAAGAAAAGTTTATTTTACATTGCGACAATGTAGAGCACATGTCCTGTCCTGTCCTGTTGTGAAAGAGCCAAACTTCCAGTGGGAGCCGAGTTCGGAGGCTGGGGCTGTCTGATCGAGTTAACCTTGTCTTAGTCGACTGTTGCATCTATTTTAGTAGCGCTCCCATGACGTTGTATCGGCACAAAAGGGGAAAAAGGCAGCTGTTAAGGCAGCAGTGAACTGACTAAGAAACACTCAAATGGAACCAATGTGCCTCACTGACCTTCTACCCACATGAAGAAAACATTAAGTCACATGTCGCTAAAGCTCCATACGCTCACAGTCTCAGACCGCCGGTCCCCCTTTGCCTCTGCATCTTCTTCTTCTTCTGTCCTGTTCCGCCGCCTCCCCCACACGGGTCTCTGAATGGCCGTACCTCTGCACTCAGTCAGTGCTGTTGCCGCTGGATGATAACCCAAGGGACTGCAAGTCTGCCCTCCAGTTCTGGAGCTGTACAACAAAGCTTCAGTCTGTTCAGCAGTTGATTTTTACTTTACACAATGAGGCTTGAGGTGTGATAAAATGTGCTGCTGCCACTGACTGAATACATGCCTCTGGATTTTAGTTCCTTTGTTAAAACAGCAGTCGAATCCACTTTTCTTGCCGCTTTTCTCTTTTCGTTTTTGACATAATAATAATCAAAATAATTCTAATAATGATGAGCATTGTATTTATGGAGCTCTTTTCAAGCAATAAGCAGGATGTGCTTTCCAAGGTGAGGAAACTAAAAACATAAGCAGGGAAAACAGGAAAGGAAGGGAATTGGAGAAGGTATTGGTGAAAAGGAAAGTACAGTCTTCACGAAACAAGGGCTAGTTGCACTTGTGGTGTAGGGGTGATTTTTTTTTTCCTTTGTGAGGCCAATGAAAAGAGAAAAAACATTAAACTCTGAATACCAAAATGAGTACATTAAAGAATACAATTACATTCTAACCATTGAAAGTGATAGTTTGACCATTTCTTTTTCTCACTTAGCTATGATATCAAGTAAATTCAGTACACACACACACACACACACACACACACACAATCACACAGAAACAACACCATTGTACAGTGGTTCCAAACACTTCACTGACAATTGTATACCACACGATTACATTACACAACAACCATTCAATAATTAGTAAGTGTCACTTCCTTTCCATCCACCTTGCTACTGAAAGTTGATTTTGAAAAAAAGAAATGTTATCCAGAACCTACTGGGAAATGTAGTTTAAACTTGTTGCACCCCTACTTATAACGTCGCTACTCTCCAACACTGAAAACAGGCTTGTATTGTATATTAGAGACGTTTATGGCACTATAAATAACCCCTTAGAGGGGCTCCCTGTGACAACACTCCCATCATCCCCTGAAGAGTGTCTGCAATAATCTGTACTAGCACAATGGAAGACAGGAACAGTTATTTTTCCTTTGATTGGGTCTAAAAATATCATAATCTGATCTACAATTGAATCAGTTTGAAATGATCTCATCTTGCTGGTACATTTTTTTTTGATTTAACAATTAAGGAGCCAAACAGACTGAATGATATTGGAGTTTTGTAGAGCAGGTTTAATTTTTGTTAACCACACACACGCTACTTTTTAAATAGCTATTATTCCAACAAATTAGACTCCACAATTATCAAAAAGCTTTGAAGGCTCATATCTGCATGGGGAACCCAGTGAAAAATGTGAAATAGAGACAAAAGGAAAAAAAAACAAAACAAAGGCTTGATTTTGAAATTCAGGTTGACTCCAAAGATGGAAAAGTCTCACATCCAGAAGGTTTTCCTGTCTTTGGTGATGTCACTCGGCATTTCTCAGGCCATCTGACAACACTCGAGTGTTGGCCCAAACAGTCGGCAGCCTCCGGGGTGAATGAGCCGCCCGCCATCAGTGCCGAGGCCCCAAATGCCACATCCATAATCTGCCTGCCAATTCTCATCAGACTCACCTCTGCCGCCACTGTAACTCCCTCCCCTCCTTTAATTTCCACAAAACCAACAGACACACACACACACACACACACACACACACACACACACACGCACACACACACTCTGACAGCTCTCTCACCCAGCATGACGTTGACGAGACAAGCTCAGACTGTCACCGTTTGTAGGAATTATAGATCTCAAATGTTCTTCTCACCTCTTCCTTCAACGGTGTTGGATTAATTTTGAATTTAGCATTTTCCACGGTCTAACCCTAACCCTGACACTCTTGAGAAATGTATTAAATTTTAACTAAGAAGACCATAAATACAAGAAAGGAGACTGTTGGAAGTATCTTTTTATAGTTAACATGGTTGCAGCTCTACAATGCAAGTGCATAGTGTGGTGTGTGAGCATGCTTTTGCTGGGCACTGTGCATTTCGCTGTGCGTATGGGTGTTTCACCTGAAATTTTGTGGTGGAAAATATGCACAGGCCTTCTCTCAGTAACCTGGTTTCTTTTGTGCGTGTACACGTTTATGCTCTTAATCTGAGTGCAATGATCTGCCTTATTTTGTTATTCTGAGAGGTGTGTTTCTGCGTGTGTGTGTCTGTGTGTGCACGCACATGTAAGTATATGTTTGTTGAGCACGCATGCTGTTTCACGTCGTCGCTGCTTGAGAATTACCGAGAACAATATTAATTAAGGCAGGCTTGCTGCCATGGGAGAACACTGAGGCTGCAATATGTGGGCATGCTTGTTCCTCCCTGTGTGTTGTTTGCTGAGGTTGACCCCAGCCTGTGTGCTCCTGACAGCAACATATTGAAGATGTCTACTGTTCAGTTAGCCGAGTCGGACTCTTTTTATGGGATCTCCAGCCAGGGTCGCACAGACACAGCAAGCAGTCAATTTAACACTGCTCTGACTCCAGCAAAGAGGGGGTTGTGAGCCACAGAGTGGTTCAATCAGGGTCAGAGGCCATGTCAAATGAACACTCCAACATTTTGGGAAACACGTGTTTTCTGTCTAGCTCCAACAGAGGAGAAGATCAATATCGGTTTCACTTTCTGTGCCTAGTGCAGAGCTGTGTTTAGCCTAGCTTAGCACAAAGTGTGGAAGCAGGGGCAAACCGTGAGCATAGCTCTGTCAAAAGCGAAAAGCAAACATGTGTGATGGTCAGTAAATCTTTTTTTGTTTCTTATGTAATGGTTGTGTATTATCTTTTTCTTGACTGTGGCAGCTATACCAAGATTGCCAAACTGGTGTTCAGTGAGTATGTTCTGGACCTGTACTGAGCACAAAGACTCACTGATATTTTTCCTATCGTCTAATTCTGAGGACAACTGCAAAACAAACTAAAAAACCATGAAGCTCTTAGATCTTGCTTTTCTTTTTCAGACAAAGCATCATAGAATGTGTCTTCAAATCATTCAGTGTTTTCCAATCATATGTTCTTTCAATATTCACATGATACAAACTAAACCACTTTGCTTCCGGTTAAATAAAGCTTATTGTGCATTGCCTGAATAAAATGGAATTAGGGGCGGCACGGTGGGGCAGTGGTTAGCACTGCTGCCTCACAGCAAGAAGGTGCTGAGTTCAAATCTCCCAGCTGGCTGGGGCAGGGCCTTTCTGTGCAGAGTTTGCATGTTCTCCTTGTGTCTGTTAATTGGTAACTCTAAAGTTGTCTGTAGGTGTGAATGTGAGTGTGAGTGGTTGTCTGTCTCTCTGTGTTAAGCCCTGCGATGAACTCGCGACTTGTCCAGGGTGTACCCCGCCTCTCGCCCAATGTCAGCTGGGATAGGCTCCAGCCCCCCCGCAACCCTTACGGAATAAGCGGGTATAGAAAATGAATGAATGAATGCTCGCTAAAGCAGAGTTGATTTGTGTGGTGCTATGTGTAAAGTTCAGTTTTGGTGAACTGACAAACGAATTCATACTATCTTGACAGAGCTGACCTGCATGAAGGAAGAGAACTGGACAAAAGTGGAGGAAAATAGTCACTCAAAGTCACTCCAATTCAAAGCATCAATTCAAAGTTTGTTTGAATTAAATGGAACCCAACCCCTGTAGGAAAATCATAAAATATGTTGTTGAATTAACATCTCACTGCTGAGCTAACATTGCTGCAAGACAGTAGCTTTATACAAGGTCAACTTCCCTCTTTATCCATGACTCTTCCATCCATGAATCCAAATTGCTTCCTCGCTTTACTTCTCTGATTGTTTGGTATCATGATTACTCTTTTAGCATTGCTCGCTAGTTTGCGTTAGTGAGGAGAACAACAGCAGACTAGTTTACTGATGGACAAGTTCGCTATATCATCTTAAAAGGTGATGACAGATCAATGCTGTGTTCACAAATGGTTTCTGCTGCCATCCTAGTAGCCAAATACACAGTTATTGCAGGTTTAAGGTTAAGTAAACATCACCATCATGGTTAAATACTCTAAAAAGGCAGCAGTTATGTGTGATTGTATGTTTAAATGTAAAGTTATATTTCAACATAAATTGTCAACTGTTTCTACAAAACGAGCACACAACATCCTGCACTGGCACCAAATGTTAGCATTGGATGTAAAACCTGTCCTCCGTTATTATCCAATACAAATGTAACTCCTGGGGAGAGTGGGCTGGAGTGTGTTTTTGTCTTATGCATGTGTGAGAGAGACTTGGTCAACAGAGAGGAAATTCCATGTGACAGCATGATATTAATGCGTGCCTTGTTGCCTGCGTGTGTGTGCGTGTGCATGAATGTGTGTGAGCAGCGAAGCGTGAAGCTGTAACTCCGGTCACCAGCCCACAGAAAGATGGTAATTAGTAGCACACTGTCTCTCAGCTCATAAAAATACAGCGACTGGGACAAGAGAAATAAAGAGAGAGTTACACAGAGAGAAGGATGATGGGATAATGGGAAGGAAGAGGGAAATAAAAGGAGAATGTGCCGATGAGAGGCAGAATGACAAGAAGAGAGAGAGAGGACGTTTGAGAGGGTAAAAGAGAGAATGAGATGGAGGGTTGAGCTGCCCCCAGCCCCTACACCGGAAATAGTGCGTTCCCATCCATGCTGTCGGTGGGACCGGCGGCAGATAGGTGAGAGTCCCTTAACTGATTTAAATCAACTCATTATAATCGCTAACTATACACTCTCACACACACACATGCTCGCTGAGGTGGTGGTGGCTGGAAGATGGAGAGGTAGCACTGCCAGATGTGCTTCTGAAAGGATGTAGTTGGTCTACACTGTATCTATACTCACTGTTTTGATTTCCTTCCCTGGATTCTTCTCTTTCATTCATCTCGTGTTTTTCCAGCCCTCAGTTTTCTGATGTCATTTCATATCTGGCAGTGGGGGACGTCAGCTGGCGAGCTCTCTGGGGTCACAGCCAAATGGATTTCTCATTGTAGTCGTATGAAGAGCATTTTACCTTCTATTGAGGCTCATCGGCGGGCTTGGATTGCAATTTCTGTCTGATGAAATGAGATTTTAAGTAAAGGGGTCCATTTCATGATTCTGTTGCAGAACCTTTTCGGTCTGACGGTGTTACATTTATTATATTCATGTGTTTAGATTCATCTTCTTTATCCATTTTAGCATTCCTCATTTAAATGAAACCAGGAAGTCTTATAGCTGCAACGCTCTCAGTTTCTATCCTTTAAGATCCACCAAAGACAGGAAATCCACAAAGGCACAGAGAGGAGTCCAGCACACTGCTTTGATAATAAGAAGAAGACGTTATTTGTATTGCACCTTTTACACATGAAATGCAGCTCAGTGTTTTACAATAAGGAAGTGACATGCTCCAAGTGCTTCACATAAAAAGGACAGAATGAACATAACAGAATGCATAACACAAGATGGAAAATAAAACCCACTGAAGAGTTGTAATAAAATAAAGGTACAAAGAGAGCATAAAATCAAGTGGAATACAACGTTTTAAAAGAAGTGCAGCAGTGCGAGTCAAAGCACAAAGGTTTCAGGCCTGTGTCAGCAGGTAACACAGTGGCATGCAGAAGCTTCGGTACCTCTGGTCAAAATTTCTTTTACTTTGACTTTTGATGACCTGATTTCCAAACAGCATAAAGTTAAAGATGGCACATTTCTTTAATGTTTCAAGCGAGATTACTTTTTTAGCATTATTTATTATTACTTCTGTTTTTTACAGTTTTAAAATAACAAAAATGGAAAAGGGCCTGAAGCAAGGCTGCAACACCCTCTGTGGCAAAGATCCCACCTTGTAAAGGCTGTTTGTTGTCAGCTAAGAGTCTTTCAGTTCTTGTTTGGGGGATTTTCACCTCTTCTTCTAGTTCTGTGAGATTCTTGGGCCGTCTTGCCTGCCCTGCTCCTTTAAGGTCTATCCACAGATTCTGATGATGTTTAGGTTGTGGGACCATGAGGGCCACTGCAAACCTTCAGCTTGTGTCTCTTCAGTTAGTCCATTGCGGATTTTGGGGTGTGTTTAGGATAATTATCCTGTTGTAGAAGCCATCCTGTTTTCATCTTTCAGCTTTTTTACAGACAGTGTGATGCTCGATTACAGAATTTTTTGGTATTTGATTGAATCCGCTCTTCTCTCTACTAGTGATATATTCCTTTCGCCTCTGGCTGCAACACAAGCCCAAAGCATGATCGATCCACCCCTGTGCTCGACAGTTGGAGAGGTGTTCCTTTCATGCAACACATTCAAACATATCTTTGCTCAATGTGGCTAAAAAGTTTTGTTTTAACTTCAGGACACAGGACGTGTTTCCAAACTGCATCAGGCTTGTTTTGATGTTCATTTGCAAACTTCTGACTCTGATTTTGTGGTGAGGACACAGGAAAGGTTTTCTTCTGATGATTCTTCCATGAAGCTCATATTTATGTCGCTGCACAATAGAACAGTGCGCCTCCCCTCCAGAGTGTGCTAAAGCTTCATGAAGGTCTTTTGCAGTCAAACAGGGGGTTTGATTTGTCTTTCTAGCAATCCAACATGCACTTCTCTCAGAAAGTGTTCTTGATCTTCCAGACCTCAACTTGACCTCCTGTGTTCCTGTTAACTGCCATTGCTTAATTTCATTACAAACTGAGGAAACAGCTACATGAAAGCACTTTACTGTCTTCTTATATCCTTCTCCTGCTTAGTGGGCATCAGTTATTTTAATTTTCAGTGCCAGGCAGCTGCTTAGACGAGGAGGTAGAAGAAAATAAGAGTCATGATAATCCTTTTTCTCATAATATAAAGAATATTTAGAAGAAAGATAACAAGAGCAACAATTGGCATCCATCCCTTGTTTGATTTATACTTTCATCATATGTTTTTAGATAGGTGATATTTTGTGCACAATGCCTTGTAATATGATATTATACTGTGATGTTAGAACCTCTCTATACATATCAAAGTGCTCGACTGTGTGCTGTAGCCAGTTAAATTTGCTCACCTGGTACCTGTCACATCCAAGCTCATCAAGTGTTGTTCTCCTTCCTCTGTAGCCTCCTTCCCTCCCTACAGAGCCCTTCATTTTTAATTTATGTCTTTAATCATTCAGCTCTATGTGCAGAGTTAAGGGAGAGCGCTTGTTTCCACCATCAGGGTGTCCCTCCAGTGTGGCACTGCTCCGGAGCAGATGGTATTGGTGATAATGATCTTCAATGCATACGTCTGTGTGTGTGTGTGTGTGTGTGTGTGTGTGTGTGTGTGGGTGAAAAGAGAGTGGTGCACACTTTGGTTTAATGTTTCCCCCATCTCAGCACTTGCACCAGGCTCACATTAAAGCCCATCGATCTCACACACACTTGCTTTACGCAGCGTGTTCTGCCTTCGGGCTCCGGCTCTCTCCAAAGACTTGTCGTTGCATCAGAAGCAGGCCTATATATATTTCACACAACACCAGATCATCATAATGACATTACCATAAGCTGGACTTGCATCATCTCTGCTATGATTCAGCTTTCTGTTTCCAAGAGGCTTTTGTTGGCAGTCAAGAATTATTCACCCCTCACATTTTCTAAGTAGATGTAGAAGTGCATCCAAGAATGTTTGTGTCAAGTCTGCTTTGTAATAGCATTTAAAGTCTTTCAGGAGGATAAGCCTGTTTATTGAATAATAACAGCAGGCGCAAAAGTTGTCCATATTTCTGGTATGTTGTTGCAACCAAAGCTCAATGTTTACATATTAGTATGTGCCAGTAACTGATAACAGGCAGGTAGTTTACCTTGAATATAATAAAATGAATGTAACAGCAGGGCTCGCTTTGCCAGCGTCTGTTGAATATGATGACAGTTACATGGATGTGACAGCAGATGGAAATACACTCGCTCATTTAGGAGTTTAAAAATAGTAACAGCCTTGTTACATCAACTGCATTGTATTCATGGCATTTCATCTAAAAAAGAATTTTAGGCAAATGACAAGTTCTTGATCAAAAGATTAGTCTTCATAGTTTATGCTTACGTAATGCTAGCTAGCGACTGTCACTCAACATGCAGTACTTAATAAGTCATTCAGAGTGGGTTTATGCCACATTCTCATAATTTTGCAGACACAATAACTGTCAGTTACTGACATATAAATACATTCATATCCATGTCCAAGTAAGAAATACAGTACGTCTTTGATATCAGATTTTTCTGAAAGCTTACGTGTCCAAGTTGCCATAAGGAGTGTAGAAATCCTTGCAAAGCAAACAAACATGGATGCATCCGAGTGCATTGGCAAAGGTAATGCTAATATAATGGCTACAGTGCTGACTTGATAATGCAAAGTATTTTTCAAAACTCATGCGACCAACTTTGCAAACAACTCCTTTAAACATTAAATGACATTACTCATGCAGTCTTCAAGCTATCCTTGTTATTAGCCATTAATATTGTGTTTTGTTAGTTTGTAGTGATCTC
>JAPZEA010000026.1:5866065-5876975 GCA_029783685.1 Heniochus monoceros
CACACACACACACACACACACACACACACACACACACACACACACACACACACACACACACACACACACACACGCATTAAACAGTGCCACTGATTGGTAGCCTGTGCTACTAGACCACTCTGCTACCAAAAGCAAAGTTACTTAGATTTATTGGAAGGGAAACAACAAGAAGCTTGAAATGAATTCTGCTCTATTCAGCGTTCCTTCACAATAAACACATAATGCTGCTGCTCTTCAGGTCATGGAGCGGCTCCATGTTTACAGTGATAGTGGTCATCTGACTGTGTATGTATGTGTTTACGCATGTCTTCCAGGGTCTTTCCCATCTTCACTCCCATCATGTGATTCACAGAGACATTAAGGGACAAAACGTTTTGCTCACGGAGAATGCCGAAGTCAAACTGGGTATGACACATCGACACATGCACTGCGGTTTCTCACACACATCTGTATGTCTTCAGGCAAAACTGTAAACAATCACACAGTCATACATCCATAAATCACACAACCGCTAAGACACCTCACAAAGAGGCGAAGATTGTGGTTGTTTTCAGATGTGAAATTGTCCTTCATTTGTTTATGTCTCAGTTGACTTTGGAGTGTCGGCACAGCTGGATAAGACGATCGGTCGGAGGAACACCTTCATCGGTACTCCCTATTGGATGGCTCCGGAGGTCATCGCATGTGACGAGAACCCTGAGGCTACATATGACTACAGGGTACTTAATTACACACACACACATACAGTCATGCTTCCAGCCAATTTATAGCAATATTTATTGTGATTTTGCAAAAAATGTAGAGAATTAGGTCAGTTCGCACCAGCAAGGGTGACTTCTTCTTTCAATGAGTGACTTTCAATAGTCCTCTGAAAGGTCTTTAGTATTAGCTACATGCAGGCCACAAGTGCTCTTGTCTGAAGGTAAACATTTAAATTGTAGTATTTGAATGTAGCAAGAGCATGCACGAGAAAGAGACAGAGATTGGAATGAACTGTAATTACTGCAGTTAAACTGAAATAAACTAAGGTCCAATTTACACATGTCATTTGAAGTGTTTCATATTGGAAAAAAAATCAAATGTGACTTAATACACTTTGTTTACACTTACACAATGTCTGCGTAAGCCAGCGTAGTGAATGTAGCATGTTATCTGCATAGCAGCATCAGTCTTCCATCAGTGTTTGCACAGGATGCGTTCAGGCACAGTGTGTACAGGTCAGCTGCATTCTGGCTTTGCCAAACACAGAATCACTGCAGCTACACACAGAAAACAGGAAGGTGGTTACGAGTGTCTAACACGAGTTAAATGCGAGCTGTAATACGTCCTCTTGTCACAAACCGGTTGAAGAAATGGGATGAGGAATCCATGCAAGGCATTTACTTCAAACAAAAGTGATTAATTAAAACTTAAGGTTAACACCGTTGTGTGTAGATGGACCCCTTCCAAGATAGCGGGAAAGGCGTCACACTGTGCGGACATCTGTATCGATTAAAGTAGAGGCGTGTCTGCTCCGCGCACACGAGATGGACGACTGAAAAGTGAGGCTGAAATGTCTCCTGTGTAGACAAACTGTTTGCCACATATACGCATCTCTGGTGGCCAGAACACAAATCTGATCGCAATCCCTCTTTTTTTTTTTTACCCAGGCTACATACAAATCAGGTTCAGCACTTTATCAGTGTAGTTATGTTATGCCATAATTAAATTTCAATCCTTCTCAGATATTTCAAGAATGCACTGACTTAGCATATCTTATATCTGATTCGCCCAAGGTGCATGAAGTGATTGCTGTTAATGGGGCCTAAGCCTACGTCACCTTATATTCAGCAGAAGAGTTTCCATTACTATTAGTTTTTTTTTTTATTATATTACAGAAAATCTTTCAAGCAAGCAAACTTCTCTTCACTCTATCTGATCAAATCTATCATAGTTGACAGAAACATCCTTAAATGGAGTCTCAGCTAATTGTCTGTTTTTATGGAAGTAATTAGACAGTGACTTTTGAAATCCAGTACATCACTGAAAGGGATCCACTGATTCTTTGATTCTTTAGTGAAGTGCCAGAAGATTGGCTTGATGTCTTGGAAATAGTTACTGTACTCCTTGGATCTATACTCTCACACTATGCACAAACTGATTTACTGTTTGAACATGAAGAGGACATCCAAGGTTTACAGGAAATGAGCAGGACACGAGCTGAGCTTTGTGTGTGCGCTGAACTTAACCTTTTCCTGCCTCTGTCGTTCTCAGAGTGACCTCTGGTCTTTAGGAATCACTGCGTTAGAGATGGCTGAAGGAGCCCCTCGTAAGTTAGAAATGCACATACACACACACGTTGCTGATTGACGTCTTTGCACAGTTTGTTTTGCATGTTTTTATCTGTCCACTCAGGATTCATTTTCCCCTCCCTTTACTGTTCCTGTGTCCATCTGTTCTCATCCCTCTGCCCTGATCTCTCTCTCTCTCTCTCTCTCTCTCTCTCTCTCTCTCTCTCTCTCTCTCTCTCTCTCTCTCTCTCTCTCTCTCTCTGTGACTCTCTCTCCTTGTTTGTAGCTCTGTGTGACATGCATCCAATGAGAGCACTGTTTTTGATTCCACGGAACCCTCCACCCAAACTTAAATCAAAGAAATGGTAAGCCTGGGAACACGCTCACACATCTATACACACAACAGGATGTAGAGGGCAGTGTTTAGGTTTTCTCCTCTGAAAACTGGGCTTGAAAGTGGTCTTTGTTGTGGGTTTCATGCACCAGACGATCAAAGATATATCGACTGTATCTTCTCACAAAGAAACTTACAAACTGTCATACATCTGGCCTTTCAACTGGACACAAAACACGATGTGAATATGCTGCTGCTGGCGTTTTTAATCTGAATCAGAGTTTCATTATGACCCCCTCTCTCTATTTCCCTCTCCTCTCGTCTCTCTTCTCTTCCTCTCTTGTCATCATGTCTCCTTCTCTTCCATATATAATGGATAAGCTCTTGAGATTGAACCGGTGGTTGAACTCGTGCTGTCTTTCATTCAGTATTAATGTAATCAGAAAGTCTAGTTCATAGGACAGCTTTTAATAGCTCCAATGGTCTGGAGTGTGCTGTGCTTTCCAGGCCTTTTACCTCAGGGCCTCCCGAAGGCGGCAAGCACACCAAAAACTAAGCAGCAGCACATATTCCTCCGCTGATTTCTCCGATATCAGAGTACAGACAGCAACACTGCAAGTTTAGGACTGTTTTTGGACACGGATATCACCTGAGTAAAACTTCAAACCAACGTTTTTGACAAGATTTTGCTTGGTAATACTCCAACAAGTGAATACTAGCTTGCGTACTGTAGGTGAGTCTAGGTAAATATTTCAGACTGTTGTGGCTCCTTATAGACGCTGTCACCGATTTAGACATGTTTGCTGATTTTTATGTTGGTCTGTCACATTTCATTGCTGGAAACTTTCCATTTTTCTCACTTCATTTTGATTTGACTGCGTATTAGTTTACAAAAGATCTTAGTTTGCTCCGCTCTTTGTTTTCTGATTGATGTCTGACTTGATACACTGTTTTTGTTTTTAATTATGGTCCTCTTTATGCAAACCTCCCCTCCACAAAGAGATTATTGAATTGAAAGGGGCCAGTCTTGTTAGATAAATATTTGATATGTGAGTGAAAAACAAAGTAGAATTTTTTTAACAGTGTATGAAACGTCCTGTCACTCTCATAATAATGACTTAAGTCTAAAATAAAATAGCCTCAACTAGGGGCTTGTGATCAAACCTATAACCTGTACCTGAATAATTCAAAAGCATTCAATATTCCTTTTGAGTTAAGGCACATTAAACTGGTAACATTTCACACATCGTAGGTTTTTACGATATTCTCAGTCTGTTTTCATGCTAACGTGTTTTGTTCCTGCTTCCCTCCGCTCTCTCTGTCTTTCACAGGTCGAAGCGTTTCTTGTCGTTTGTTGATCGCTGCCTGGTCAAGAACCATCTGCATCGACCAGCTACCGACGCCCTGCTGAGACACGCTTTCATCAGAGATCTGGCTAATGAGAGACAAGTTCGCATCATGCTCAAAGATCACCTGGATAGAACCAGGAAGAAGAGAGAGAAAGGTGAGGAGAGATGGATGCAGTAGATATAGCAGGAACAGATGTGTTGAGGGCTAAAGGGAAGGGAGGGAAAGGTAGATGGATGGACCTTCGGGTACAGTAGATGGATGAATGCACTGAACATTAAATGCACTCTGCTGCTATAGTTGCTGTTTTAGTTGTATTAGGACCAAACCCTGAACTGGGGCCAGATTATTTTTTCCTGAGTTCTTTTACTCAAACGTCAGAGCAGTGAAATTGACTAGCTGACAGTAGGAATATGGAATATATCATATCATCATATCACCTTAGTCCCTGACCATTCTTAACTTGAGAACTGCTTTTTAAAAATAACATTTATTAATATAAGATCAGTGATGTGCCGTGGTGGCAGGTGACCTGAATTTTTTACCTGCCGCAGACATTTGCCCTTTATTTGACAGGTGCTAATTTCCCCGCATACGCACAAACACAAATTGCAAAACAAAAAGCCACAGGGAGCACAGTTTGAATCGATGACACACAGAGAAAGTGAAGAAAACCTGACCTGATTTAACACCCAGGTTTATTCTAGATTGAAGTCTCTGTCATCTCTGTTGTACACTGTTAGAATTATTTAGATGTTTGAGGGGTGATTCTCAGACAGGGACCACAGAGGAATTTCATCAGTTCTTTTAATAACTAATTTTCTGAAAAACACATTGTGAAGTTTTGAAAGTTTTACAAATAGCCCACTTTCATAGAGTAGATTTTCCACTCTGTTTCACAAATGAACTGTATTAGGGGGATAAGAACTATCAGCACACTTTATCTGAGCGAGTGCGCCAGCTGTACTGGTGACACAGCAGCTGCTTGGCTCAGCTGTGAAAAAACAATATTTCTGCTCATTTATAGCATACGGTTTATGAAAATGTTGCTGCTGTAAACCTGCATGTTGCGACACCTAAACCTGTCCACTTTTACTGCAGTGCACTGAAACCAAGTCCAGGGTTTTAGGGAAGGAAGCTCTGTTGGTGTATTCATGATTACACTTCAAAAAATGCAATTCATACACAACAACTGGTGTGCCCAGCCAATAAAGCTTTTGAATTTGAATTTGAACTGCACCAGCTATGCCAGATATTTTAATTGAGTTGAATAGGGAGAGAACGGGGAAGGGCGACAGTGAGACGGCCAGACAAAATGAACGAGAGTGAAAGAGGGAGAGTGTTGGGCCGGGCCAAAAGGCTGAACACGCCTGACCTTTCCTTCTCCACGGCATTCAGCAGGGACAGTGTTTTACACAACAGACAGAAATGGAGAAGGAGGAAGAAGAGAGAAAGAGGAGGGATGTAGAGGCAAAGAAACAAGACAAATTAGAAATATGAGGTGGAGAATTTTACCCTCATCCTGTTCTAAAAATGAATTCTCCTCTGGATGAGTTGCATGTGCTGCTGAATATGTGATGGCTGTGAGAAAAAGAGTGAGGGGAGGGGCAGAGAAGACAAAGATATTTATGACTCTGCTCTTCTTTCGCACTCGCGTTGATATTAAAGCAGCGTTCAATCCTCGTATTGTCCATCGGGTTTATTCATTGTGATTTAGGAAACTGAGACAGGCGGTGTCGAGGGATTAGAGACAGAAAGAGACAGCGATAACAGCAGAGAGAGAGAAAGAGAGACACACAGAAACAGCAGAGAGAGTGAGAGAGAGAAGCTGAGAGGGGAAGGAAGGAGGAAACAGAATGGCCATCTGGTTCTAATCTTCTGTTAGCTTATAAAAACACACTAATGACTGGTGGACTTTCTGCATACTGCATGCGTTGTATGTGTGTGTGTGTGTTTAAGACCATATTTGTATGTGTGTTTGCGTGTGTGTGCCCCTATGCCCCTCCACAGTCATGAAATGCTGGCAATGTAAGTGTGTGTGTGGGAAAAGCAGGAAAGAAAAAAAAAAGAAGAAAAAGCAATGCTCCGGACATGATGCAAAAAGGATGTGTCATTTTCAGCATACCCAAGAGTGTAGTTTGGACAAAGATGGTCTATGTTTTGGAAGATGAATCACTCCCAAAAAAAAAAAAGAAAAAAAAAGGCGCACTTCTGGGTCAGCAGACGTAGGCATTAGCCCTCAAATTGCTCTTTTTGGCTCAGAGAGATGTGACACGAGCCAAAGCTTTCGAACATGACATCACAGCGGCAGAGCGGAGACTTCCTCCGTCCAGTCCAAAAGTAGAGTTCGTCAGTCTTCCTCCTTCTTTCCACACCTGTATTGTGTTACCTTTCAGCGTGTTAATGGCAACACATGGCGCGTCAAGTAAATGTTCACGTTAGCCCGAGCTGCTTTCACACCATATGTCGGCCAAATGTTGTTATGCTAAGATGGCTGGCCCATCTTCCTGGCCTGTGGACAATAAGCCCCCTGGAACAGTGTTGGGCTGTGCAGTCATTTTCTGTGTTGTGGTCATGTGACGCCCTGAGACTCAGAAAGACTTAGCAATTTTCCAATCCACAGTTCAAACTCTTGGGTCTAATATACATTTAAAAAAAAAAGAATTGCGCTAAGATGATGCTTCCAAATCCTTGATGTGTGTGAGCAGTCCGCCAGCTCAGGCAGAGAGAGACACTCATTCACACGTGTAATGGGTCTCACGGTAGGAGGTGCATGTGAAAGGGAGAGAAATGATGATTAAGCACTGAAGTCATGAAGCTACGGTATAACAGCTCTGTCCCATATGTCTTCCATGAAACAAGACTCTCATTTACTTTCTTGTTGCCCAAGTTTGCCCACACTATACTTTTGTGTGGCTTTGATAATGACAAAATTGCAACTGGCAGTAGATGATGAAGGAACAAGACGGCAGGCAGGCATGGAGGAATTTTTAATGAAACAGTGGCTGCCTCAGGAAGCCAGAGACACAGTGCAGCGTGCCAGAGAGGAATACCCACACCAGTGCAAACACATCAGAGGCCTTCACTCCAAGCAGCACCCAGGACCGCGTCTGATGTTCTGACAAACACTGAACGTGAACATAATTTAACAGCAGAGAACCTGCTGGATTCACACTCAGGCTGGTGTTAACATGGACGCCAGAGTGGACACATTCCACAAGTGCTGTGCAGCTGGTGGATGTCTACTGTTACATTTTCACATATTTAGATCCACTCTGATACAGCTATTTGCACTGCAGCTAACAGTTACTTTCATTATCACTTCATCTGTGGATTATTTCCACGGTGAATGCATTCATCTATAAAACATTGGAAAATAGTGGAAAAACTCCTGCTCTGTCTCACCCGTCCAAAAATATTCAGTTTACAGCAATGAGACAAAGAAAGGCAGAGGATTCTCACACTGGAGAAGCTGCAGCCAGAGAATTGATGGTGTATTTGTCCAAACAAATGACTTTAAGGATTAATCGATTATCAAAACATATGCTGATTAATTTTCTTTCTTTCTATTTGGATTAATCAACAACTCATTTCAGCCCTAACATCTTAGCTCAGTAATTTAAAAATAGTCACAGTAAATTATTAAGTTTCCATTTCCATTGATCCTTGCAAGGAGATGCATTTGTGTTATTTGCTTCTAATAACCTAACAGTAATCAAATACATACTCCTTCTTCTCTTTCCCTCTCAGAGGGTCCAGAGTATGAGTACAGTGGCAGTGAAGAAGAGGAGGACGAGGTGACAGAGGAGGAAGGAGAACCCAGGTAAAAGCCTTTTCACACTCGCCATGAACATCGCTGGAGAAACTGATCACATGGTCGCGATGAAAGATTGCACACGTGTAGCAGAGAAATTTCGAGCCACAGTCGTTGCTGCAGATTTCCACATGCAGAAATCATGCAAACGATGTCTGACAGATTTTTAGCATCACTGTCATTATCAGTGTTTTACTTATTGGTAGAGCAATGATGTCATTATGAACCCTCCCTCTGTTAACTGCTCCTTATATACATACTGTACATGCATACTACAGTACATAGCTCACGGATCTCTACAGGGCCTGCGTGTGTTCATATGTCCGTGGACAGATGCACTAGCCTCTCTGTTGCCGTCCCTGGACGTCAAACAGCAGATGGCAGTAAGAACTGAGCACTTTCTCCTAGGATGAGCTTTAAGTGTGTGTATGTGTGTTACTGTGCCCGTGACCGTCTCATTGGTGAATTAACAGCGATCGTCAAGTGTACTTCAGCACATAACAGTCCGATGCAGTTCTTATCATTTCCTCTCTCGCCCTCTCTCAGCTCCATAGTGAACGTTCCTGGAGAGTGGACGTTAAGGCGGGAGTTTCTTCGTCTACAGACAGAAGATCGTGAAGGGAGCAGAGAGGGAGGCCACGGAGGAGGAGGGGCTCAACAAAGACAACAGGCAGGTTTTGACTTCATGTTCAGCCTGTTTCAATTATTTTTTGGTTCCAGTTTCTCAGTTTTCACTTCATTATTTTTAAACATTTCATAGTCTAAATGATTAATCAAGAAAGTAATTGTTAGATAAATCGATAATGCTAATAATAATTGTTAGCTGCAGCCTAATTATTATTAATAGTAGTAATAGAGGTAAGAACGAATGGTTCTAGGTACGGGTGAGCTCTCAGCATATTCAGGTTCATTAATTTCCTTCATTTAGTTTAGTCTTCTATCACTCAGGAAAATCATCTCAACTCAAATGGGAAAAGTCGTCATATTAGTTGTAAAAGTAGAGCCGCTACCAAGAGGTCCACCCTGAGCTCTAGTCCTATTTCACACTCAGCAATTAGCCTTTAGTCTTTGTAAAGTTTTAGGTGTAACGGCCTCATATCTCAGTCGGAACAGCAGGCCATTTGACCCAAGATCAAAGTCAAACATAATTCAGTTTGGGTTGTGCTAATGCAGAGTTAAGAGCCAAGTTAACCCAATATATTCAACCTTCCAGTCAAAGACTTCAGAGTGCCAAAAGCCTGCTGTCTCATTTTCCTACTTTTATTTGAACTATGATAATGTGATCCTTGATGTCCAGGCATTGCAGCAGCACAGGCAGCAGCTGGCAGAGCAGGAACGATACAAGCAGCAGTTACTGGCCGACAGACAAAAGAGGATCCAGCAGCAGCATGAGCAACGGCAGAAGTTAGAGGATGTAAGTACTGCGATGCACATTTTTGCTCTTTGTTCAATCAGCGCTTCTAGGTCAGTACGTAGGTGAGAGTACCGCTGGAAATAAAACATTTCAGAAGAGAGAGAAAATTAGCTGAAATCCTCCAGCTTTTACCAAGTCCATCTTTACAAGAAAGCACTTGAGTGTCACCTTCCACCTGCTGAGTCACATCCTTACTCTGCCCACCACATCAGCTCTCACAGCGCCTTCAGCCTTGGAAACTTTTTTTGTGTATTATGTGACTGCACAATAATGGGCAACTACATGGCATGCTGTCCTTCTGCAGAATTTCAGCTAAGGGCCTTTCAGTAGAAAATCTGCATATTGCCACCAACTAAACAAAAAACAGAAGAGTAGCACTGACACTTTCCAAAGAGTTGTGCTGTTGTAGTTGATGTGAATGATGTGGTTTGTGTACATGTTGTTGTGCTGAGCGGTACTTTGTGTGCTGTCTCCAGCAGCAGAAACGCCACCTGACAGAGTGCGCCTTTCAGTGGGCCGAGCTTCAGGAGATCTTGCTGGGGGAGGAGTCTGATCTCCTTGACAACAGGATCTTTCTGGATGAGAGAAACAGGAGGAGTGACAGGAGACAGGTAAAGATGAACTCTGGTTTTGTACTCGTCACCAGAAATGGATTTGTTGAGCTCTGAGGACAAATGCTACTGACTTTTAATGAGCCGGGGCATTTTTCAGTAAGGTAATGGTAATAAGGTCAGTAATCCCCTCAGTTCATGAGGATACCTCAGATATTTAATCAAACAATAGCATGCTAAACATAATGTAAATGTAAAAACACAACGTGCACACACAGCTTGTGTGTGCACGTTTTCATGTCCAAATATACTGGCTGTTCAAGGAGAGGTTTGTCTGGCTACATGTTTCTGGCCACGTGACGACTGTAGTCATCCTCATTTTTGCTCTGGTTTGGTTTTAAGCAGTCACTGAGTGAAATATCTTGATCTGTAGCTGATAAATCCTCCACTATGTTCACCAGCTCGTTTCTAACTGTGTCTGCTGTATGGCGCCGAGCAGGTAGAGTACTGATGGTTTATCAGAACTTATTCACTGAAAGCAGCTGCCTGCTGCGTCTGGAAAGGACACTGGTGAGAGCAGTAAGAGCGAACCAAAACGGCAGAATTGTGCAGCATAAAACCAAAATAGTCAAAAGAGTCATTTCACCGATTGTTCAAATAGAAACATTTATTGATGCAGCCTTAAGGTATTCATTCTTTCTGAAATGACTTCACAATAGTTTCATTGTGTTGAATGTCCTTAACCTTTGTTTGGTAATAATAATAATGAGAATAATAAACTTTATTTGTACGTCACCTTTAATACAGAAATTACAGCTCAAAGTGCTTCACAAGAAAGAAATCACATGCACCAAGTCAGTGCTTTACATAGAAAAGACAGCATGGACATAAAAACAGATAAAAAATGAATGTTGAATAAGGTCTAGAATAAAATCCACTTGATAATGATAAAAAGGATGAAAATAAAAACAAAGACAATGCACCACACAATAAAATATTAAAATATCGGTAAACTAGAGTAGAGTAAGGATGAAAATAGAAATAAGGATAAAGCATCAAATTACAGCATAAGATAATAAAATATAGTGCATAAGCGCGAGGCAACGTCACAAGTTCAGCAAGCTGTCATTCCATGATATCTGTGGGTAGTTTGTTCCAGAACTTTTGGGGCGTAATGGAT
>JAPZEA010000026.1:6086960-6097397 GCA_029783685.1 Heniochus monoceros
ATGTTCCAAACAGGTGTTTTTGGAGCATTCCACAACTTTCCCAGTCTTTTGTTGCTCCTGTCCCAACTTGTTTGAAAAGTGTTGATGGCATCAAATTCAGAATAAGCAGATATTTACAAAAATCAATGAAGCTGATGAGGTCCAACATTAAATATATTGTCTTTGTACTTTCTTCTATTGAGTATATGTCAAAAAGAAATGATCTCACTCTGTTTTACTTATGTTTTACAAAGCATTCCAACTTTTTTGCAATCTGGGTTATAGCTGTCAAGAAAATGGAAGAGGCAACTTCGGCCATGTAAGACTGAGAATCATCAGAGAGCATTAGCTGAGTGAACAAAGTGAAGTGACCAACATAACAGCAGTGGCAGAAAAAAAACGCCGTTATCCCAGTTATCTTCTCGATTCGATAAATGTGCCTTTTGTATAACAGTAATCATCATATTTCATGCTGTCACTTTCCGTCTAATTGCTCGCCTTGCAAGCGGGCGTCCCTGCAACTATCACTATCCTACTGAGCACAGCACAGAAAAGACAGACACACACCAATTAAAGAGACTGCAGTGCTAGCTTTAGTTACCTGCAACAGGAGCATCTGACAAGTTAATTCTTCGCAATCATGTCATTTCTCAAGCAATCGACATTACAAGGCCCGAATGTGTATATTCTGAGTGAACATGGCAAACAATGCTCAATTACAGTCATGGAAACTATCAAGTGAACACTGAAGTTTCAACAAGGTGCTCAAAAGAAGATGTTCAGCTGTTGTCTGCTAAAGACTGGAAATGACTACAAATCTACAAACTAGTCCACCATTAACTGTGAGGTGTCAATACATAAGAGGGGTCGATTTCTCCGTTGTCAGGCAGCTTTACTTCCAACCTCAACTGAGATGATGACAGGTTTGGTAACTTAGACGATCTTCTTAGACGGGAATTGATCCTTTCACTAAGATCAGAAATGTTTTGAAATGGAAATGCTCAATTGAATAGTTATGGTCCAGACAAAACACATAACTAAAATACATAAAAAAAACAAAAAAAAAAAACATAAAAAGCAAAAAATAAGTAAAAGATGTTAATTTCTCAATGCATTACTTGCTGTTTTGTAAGCAGGAATAGCATGCTGATAATAACTGGGAAAAGACAGAGACATTTTTTGCCCCATGCTTACTGTAATAAATACCAGTGGTTTACCAAAATGTGGCTGGTATTGGCAGGTTAACCCACTGGGTCATCAAGCTACTCTTAAAAGCTCTTACAGAAAAAATACTGCAATATATAATTTGATTTTGATGCTGTGTGATACACAGGGATCCTCTTTGTAAAGCATTATCTTAAAGCCACATTCTTTTCCATTTTATTACATATTTTGATGTAAAATACCTTGTTTTTCTATTCCAAAGTCTTGGCATTGACTCCTTTATAGATTTTTAGACATTATGACACCCGATCATCAGTTTTACATGTATTCCAAACCTTTATGTATTTGTTAATGTGTATGCTCTTTTCAAAAGTGCATCTGTGAAAAATATTTTATTTTTTAAATTAAGTTCTTCAAAAAATGTTACATATCTACGTGGGTAAATAACTTGATGACTGAAACTTTGAAATTTGTTTACGCCCTTCATCTGTGAATTCTGTAGCTTTGATGGAGCGATTTTTAACCTGGGAGTTGCACTTGAGAAACTAATCTCAGGCTGGAGATGTTAGGTTCCAAAGTTATCCAGTTCGGCTACATATCCACAAGCCATGCAAGGGACTTCCTAATTAAGAAGTTACCGCTCAGGCACTTTCAGCTCTTTTTTTAAGCACTTAAAAAAGTTCCTTTACTTCCCCCAGTCCTGTACACTTTGTAGTACTGGAGCATCAACTCTCAAAGTCAAGGAGCTTTGCTAGTTTTCCCCTGGAGGCCGTCCCCGAGATTTCCCTTTGCAAATTTCCACAAGACTACTGAGACCAGCGAGTGATAACGCGGTTTAAGATGCTAACACCTCGCCATTAACATGTGGCCAGTCCTAGCGCCCTCTCATCAGCGCCCCGAGGGTTTCTTCCTCTGAAATGCTCTTTTAGCAGCTTCCTGACAGGCGAGCGCTTGGCTTTCTAGTTAATTAAAGGGAAAAACATGGCCTTAACTGGTGCATGGTCGCGCCCAGCCTGCATAATGGGACGTAATTAACTTCCCCTCATCGTTACTTCACTTCAAAGGGTCGGTTTTGAGTCAGCCATGCAGACACACACACACACACACACACACACACACACACACACACACACACACACACACACATGCACACACAGTGTTTATGTTCCTGTGAATACGGGGATGGTCTCTAATCTTTCTCTGTCTCTTCCTGCCCTTATGATAAACTGCCTGTCTAACATTGTTTTCTTATCGCACTGTGTGTGTGTGTGTGTGTGTGTGTGTGTGTGTGTGCGTGTGCGTGTGCGTGTGTGTGCAGGCTTGTTTTGCATGGTTGCGTGTGGTTTGTGCAACTGTGTGCCAAGTGTGTATGAGTGGCTTCTAATGAGTGTCTTTGAGAAAGGGATACCGTGTGTGTGTGTGTGTGTGTGTGTGTGTGTGTGTGTGTGCGCGTGTGTGTGTTTGTTTTAGCCAGACTACGTCTCCAGAGCTCGGCTCTCGGAGCATTCGGAGGCAAACATTAACGTCACCAGATGCCTCTGCCTGACTCTCTCTCTCTCTCTCTCTCTCCGTCTCCCCTCTCCTCCCCCACCGCTCTCCATCTTTTGTCCTTCTTTCTCTAACCTGTTATCTGATAATTTGCTGTGTCTTTCTCTCTCCCGCTCTGATTTCACAGAATACATGATGTAGTTAAGTGTGTTCATTCATTATCTAATTAACTAATTTACCAAGCACTAATTCTTTCTCATCAGCTAATAGTCTGCAGATTAAGTATGGATGTGTGTGAGGAGGGGGGGGGTTGCTTTTTGAGTGTGTGTTAAATTATTAACCCCAAATTATCAGGTGAAAGTCGGAAGATAAAGGAAGCTCTTATCACTGATCTGGCTAATCAGGGAATAATCAGTTTTCCTTTCAAAATGCAACAGTGACTAATCAGGTTTTTCTTCACACCGTCATTTATGATTTGGTGTCATTTGTTCTGTTGGCAGCTGGAGAAACAACACGGAGCCTTTTAGCATGACACATTCCTGTGAAAGAATTGCCATGACACACTTTAATGTTAAGAATACAGTGTCATTGTTGCCACTGCACACTCATTTTCCCCAGTGATTCACCTCATGCGTTTTCTTTTTTTTTTTTATTGTGCCGCTTTGTTTTTTGGAGCAGTTTGGAAGTCACTGGGCCCGCTGCCACATGAAAACACCCTTCAGGCAGACTTGGGAGTTACACATCAAAGGCAGAGCGGAAAGAAATCTTGAAATCTGGTGATTGGAAGCAGCCCTCTGCAGCGTCAAAACATTAGCACTGCTGGGTGTAATCAGAGTTCATTGAGAGCTTATGCGGAAATCATGGTGAAGGCAGAATATACTGTGAAGGAGTCCATAGAAAATCTTTGCAGTGATGGTAATTTACTAATAACTATTGGTAATTACATTCTATTAGTAAGTCTGTTTTTGATCTGTAAAAGTTTTACACACTGATTGTGTATCCAAATACAGCTGCAGTTGCAGATTTAAAACCATGCTTCATTTGTCTCTATCAGGGCTGGAACTTACACAATTATTTTTATTATTACTTAACCTCCCAAATAATTATTTAGTTTGCAACAGTCCAAAACCCAAAAACAGTGAATATATAATAATATCAAACAATGCAAGCAGCAAATCCTCACTCTTGAGAAGCTGAAACAGTGACTGCTTAGGAAGTGTATGAAAATGATCCGCAGGGGAAGGGGAGGTTATGTCTCTTTTTGTTTAAAGGAGGGTAGTCTGGCTTTTTGGACAGCAAGATCTCTTATTTTTCTCTCATATTTGACATTAGCTTTCCCTTGTTGAGTTTATTGTGTCTCAGCACATAACTGGTTTATGTAGCAGACATTCAGACATCTGATGTCTTATATATGAGGCCGCAGCATCATGTGATCTCATTCAAATTCATAAACTTAAAGGTATGCTGTTGAGATTTTGGCCACTAGTGGCGCTATAGAGCAACATTTTTACAAGTGGCTCCCTGCATGAGGACGCCGGCACAGCAAATGACCTTCACCTTCCCTTCAAAGCAGTGCAAAAATAACATGAATGTAAGCAACGCCTGATAAGAAACAGTTTTAAAGATCGGCTCTGCAAATGCTTCACGAGGAAGGAAATTCGTTCAGCTCGTCCATCAGGCAGTTTGTTTTCATGAAGAACGCTGAATATAAATGTACAAAAAAACTCTGAAGGGTGCCTTTAAATTTTCATGACTTTCCTTTAATGTTATTAATGATGAAATATTTCTGATGCTTTTTCAAACACAAGGTCCAGCACCTGTCTCCATTCAGATCATTTTGGTGCAGCCCCTTAAACATTTTGGCTTGATAAGTTACTATTACTATCATTACTGCTGTTTAGCTTGTGAGTGAGTTGGTAACTAACAGAAGATATATTTCAGGAGACAGTAGTTTAGAGTCGCCGTTTCACAAATGGATAACTTTCAGCAGATCTGATAAATCTTTAATGCTTGCTCTCTCTCCTTTGGTTTAATAAAGATTTTAGAAAGATACAGACATATTCTGAGACTTATTTGTTGGGTGCAAACATCGTTGAGGTTTGTTTACTGTAAAACCAACAGCAAAGAGCTTTCTAGAATAAATACAGTACACGGTCTCACAGGTACGTTCACCTTAGACGTCTGCTAAATGTGCAGCTGCTGAAGCGTGGACATCAGAGAGGGAGATAAAAAAAATGGCCTTGGCCCGTAATGATGGAAGAACTTAAATCACACTTGTGAAATTATGTTAGTTTTTCCGTTAATGTCATCCATCATGCAAGCAAAAGGTTGACTCATGCAGCCTGTTGTGTTTTCATGTCAGCAGGTTACTCAGTGATGCCGAAAGACGCCTCTCTCCTCTCCGTCTTTTTTTTATACCAAAAAAACTTGTGAAAATCCTTTCCTACATTTCATCTGGTCATTTTTCAGCAGCACCTAATTAATACAAGGAAGTACATGTTCCATTATTAATGAAAACAGTATGAATCTTCACACCTTAGCTGTGAATTATCACACATCTTTGACAATGCTCCTCTTGTATTCGGGAAGAAGAGTAGGTCATCATCACAGATGTGCAATTGGACCGAGCTGAAAAGACTCTTTAGACAGAATCAAACTTTTCAAAAATGGCGACTTTCTGCCTTCTACAACTGGAAAACTGTGATAACTATCTCTCACACACACCTGGGATATATTAAAGCCAAATCATTCCAGTTGTTGATATGTTTGGAGAGGCCATGTTATCGTGAATTTAATCATTGTCCGCAGAGCGGTGAGGGGCCATTTCAGACATTTACAATGAATTCTGGGACGTGCCGGCCGGAGAGAGATGAGATGAGATGGCGTGAGAACGGCCTCTAGAGTCACTAGAGTCCGTGTTTGCCCTGACAATCATTCTCCTGAAAAGTGTTTGCACTCAGAAATGTGCCTGAGTGGCCTGTTTTCATTGTATCACACACACTTCAACATCCCTCTCTCTCTCTCGCTGCCTCATTGTTGCTTTTTCTCTCGCTCTCTTTAATCCTTTGTTTCACTGGGCTCCAAAAGCCATTATGTTAGAGTACCTAAATCGAAAGAGGCACATGATTTAATATATGCTCACACACACGCTTGAGCACACACACATTTTTAGCACTGTGTTAAGATATTGGTGTTCTCCTCTCCCCATGTTGCAGAGGCACTGGAGAAATTTACTGTGGAGGTGGAGTTTCTCACTGAAGCCTCTGAACTTTGCTCTCTGACTGTCCACATGAGGGAATGTATGAGCTGACAGAAATGTTGATACACTCATCTAACTCGCCTTCAGTTATTACCGCGCACTCAGAAGCAATGCGCTTAAAGGCTCTTTCAGACACAACGTGATCTGAGCTGCGCTGGCCGCTGGGCTCAGCGCACATCAGACGAGGCGTTCAGGGGAAGGACGGAGCAAAACAGGTGGAGTTTTCATAACTTCTACCAGGACTGTTTGCCAGCAATGAAGATGCATCTGTCCTGTGTTATGTTTATCATATAGGCTGCATGTATTGCCGACTTACAAGCTACCTGTACTGTACCTGCTTAGTTGGAAATGTGTTTCCAAGATTCGGCTCTAGAGGTCTTTATACAAACAGAAACGCTGAACAATTCAGGGAGTTCATACACACACAGCATTAGCTTTTCCTCCATTTTGCCTTCCGTGCCTGGCTTGCTGTCTCGTCTCTATTGGCCACGCAGGTATTCATCACAATGTGCGGCGCCCAAAGGTCAGCCTAGCTGACCTTTAGGCGCTGGCTCGCTGAGCGGCACGCTGCACACGCACAGAGAAAAGCTGTCGTCGTGAGGCACGAGCCACTGAGCCGCCGGAATAATGGGTTTCAGAGCGCAGTGGTGCCGTTGTCGTGTTGTGTCTGAAAGGGCCTTAATGAGCAGCAGCGACAGTGCTGAGATCAAACAACAGTTTTCAGACTAAAAATAATTTTAATATATATTTAATTTTACAGTTACTATTGTCCAAAAAAAGAAATGAATGTTAATCAAAAATAAGCTGCTAAATCACTGTTGTCTTTGTAGATAAATACAACATTGTCATCATAAAGTATCAGGTATCTATAAAGGAACCTAAAATTATTTTAAATAGAGTAACAATGAAAAGGTTTCCGTAGCATTTCTAGTTTTTCTTAAACTATCATTACTATTGAAAACACAATACCTAATTGTAGCATTTAAATTATGTGTTTATTTTACTTTTTTACTTTTTATTGTTCCTCCCATCTGAAACAAACCTACGTTGTATCGTTGTGTGTTTTCAATGCAAACTTGATATCCGTGTGTTCAGGCTGAAAGTAATGGGAGTTTTTGCCTTGCAAATGAAACTGACAGAGGTGTTCCTGCAGTCTGTGTTTATTCTCCCCAAACGGCCAATGAGCCAACTGTACAGACATTAGCTGAAGCTAGCTAGCGGCGAACGCAGCGACTAATCTCAGGACTCAGCAGGAAGTCCAGTGCTAGTTTATCTCTTAAACTGACACGCGTTCGACTCGTGACATCACATTCACTGAGCACGTCCACTCACATCTATTGACTTTACACTGCATGTAAACCTCGTGGTGTGATCTCTCTGAACGTTTTAATGGATTACACGACTCAAGCACATTCTTAAATGAATTGAAATCAGTGGCTGCTTAGAACAATAGCAAATCCATCCAAAAATCAAAAAGATGAGAGATGAGGTTAGTACTGTTTATGAGATTTGTAGTAAATTGCAGGACTTCACACAGCTTTACTTCTAGTATTTACTTTTAACCTCAGAATTTTTTTTTGTGCTGTCTCTTAAAGAAAAAGATTAGAAAACATTTTACATATCGAGCGGATTTGAGATCATTGTTTTCTACAAAGTACAAACAAACGACAGGAAACAAATACTAAGGAGATATGTACATATGGAAATGAGAGAACTCCTTTACATACTGTGTGATTTCTTGATGCTTGTGTGTCATTGTTGGCTCTCCTGCAGTGTGATGTGACACACACACACACACACACAAACACAACGCTGCAGAGCCCTCTCATGTTCCTGCTCTGTCCTCGCTCTCGGTCTATTTATCTATCCATCAGTGTCAAACACACGGGGGTGTGTGATGTGCATTAAAACAAAGCCGGAAGTAACAATGTGTTCCAAGGCTGCGTCTCATTATAATACCTGCTCTCATGTCAAACACACACAAAGGCACAAAGCAGAGATTTCTGATATCCTCCACATACAGAGACCTAAAAGCCGTATATTTTCATATTGATGGCTTTCTGGATCTTCTTCTTCTCCTCTGTCTATCCAGGAATGCCTGCTGATATTCCTCTGATGTCTAATGCCGTCTGAATGAACACACAAACCAGAAAACACACACAAACGTGCACAAAAATGCGTCGTTGAACTGACACTTCAAACAAAGCTTTTGTCTGCTGCCTGACAGCTATTCCTCTCTCCTTCCCCCTCTCCTCCTCTTCCTCCTCCTCTCATTATCCCCCTCACTTCTCCCTGTCATTCCAAAACACTCGTTCTACCCCCTCATCCCCTCGCTCTCTCACACACACTCATCCGCACGCACACACACGCACACACACACCTCAAACGCATTCAAGGGCTTATTCCTAATTGAGCCGCCTGGTTAAATGCAGGTTAAATAAAATACAAAGATTGAAAATATGAAGGGCTTATTATGAAACCACTTGAGCTAAAGGTGTGATAATCAGCAGTGTTTCATTTTTAGAAGAAGTTGTTTAATAAGATGATTTTTTTTAAAGCAAATTGTTAGAATGGCCACATTATTGGCAGAAGTGTCACTAATTAAAGCACTTTGAATTAAAATCAAAAGAGAATCTCACAGTTTTGCCATCATGTTGGACAGGTTGGTTTTTTGATGGGGATTTTCTGCTTTCTGGAACAAAAACTCCAGAACTTAAAGAGGTCTACTTATACAATTTGGAAAATTTGTTTTAACACAAGATCCACAATGTTTAATGAAGACCTTATTTGGCAGAATGCATTTGTTTTGTTGTCAACAATCCATTGTTTTCTAGGCAGTTTTCAACAGAAAACAAACCTAAATTCCGCCACGAAAACCGAACAAACTTGTGTGCAATTTGCTCAGGAACAATGCAAGCCTCCGTTCAAGGTGAAGTTGAGCATATCTTATTGTTCTGTTTCGTTGTCTTTTTTGTACACGTGTAGGGTTTACTCAAACCAGCACTGTCAAAAATCTGACATAAGGACGAGGTTGGGGTGTTGGAGGGAGTGGCAGCCAGCAGCGCTGACATGAACAAATCTGTCAAGCTGTAATGGCCGCCTATACACCTGAATATGAATATGACGGGAAGGAACTAGTAAGCTGGTAGCCACTCAGCTGAGAGCGAGCCGGTGATTGTGAAGCGTGAATGAAGCAGCTGATTTTTAATCGGCTTCAGCGCTCGGCCTGAACTGGTGCTATGCTACATACTGTTGACATTTGTTGGAAGGGCCACTAAATCTGTGCGGTGGCTCAATTAATTGCTGCAAGTCTCAGTTAATGCCAGTATTGAGAACGTGTTACTTGAATGTTGTATCTTGGGGTAGAACTTAGCACAGATCTAACCAACATAATGCAAATTAAGATGTACCATTAACAGATGAACACAAATTCAGATATTTGTGTGTGATATTTGCATTTAAGTGTATAGATGAGCATTAATAAAATTGTACTTGCACCTTAGTTTAACTATAATTCAGTGATAATGAATAAATACAATAATAATACAGTTAATTAGGTACTTTTTGAAATAGCCATAAACATACGTAAACTGTATGCGACAAGGCAATATCAAATATAGAAGTATATGGAATATAATTTGAATTGGCAAAATTGGCAGGCAGTGGCATAATGGAAGTGATGATCAACTTGCATGGGCACAGAAAATGAGCTTGCTGCCCCCCTTGGCTTAATAGAGGCATTGTTAAATAAAAGTGTACCAAGCATGAATACCAGTCCAATTCTGGAGCACTTCAGAGACACACACATAAAATCTGTATAAGCAAGGCTATTTTATCTTTGGAACAGTGCGTCAATTCAAATAGGGAAATCTATTTCTAATCTACGAACTGTCCTGTGGGAATAATGCTTGGATAAGAATATATTAGGAAAGGTATGGTATATTAGGTAAGGTATTTTTGGATGCTGGAGTTGTGCATGCTGGCTCACTGCCATAGTTTATATTATTATTAGTCAGTGTTGTGCAAGTTCACACTTCACAAGAGCGAGCTCAGAGCTCAGATCACACAGATTAAAATGAACTAGTTCACACTGAGAGTTCACAATTTAGAATTTTGAACTCTGTTCACAGTCCCAAAAAATGAACTAGTTCACGTTCATTTCTTCCTTTTTTTTAAATACAATGTGTAGAATGTTACAAGTGTGCTTGTTGTCGAGATACAAAGGTAACCAGTCCTTTACAAAATGCTGTGAATTTGACTTGGATGAAAGAAATTTGTGGCTGTTGTAGTCTTCCTCTTTTTTTAATCATTTCTTGTGATCATCATTCACTTGCAGATATTTCCCAAGACTGGTCGGATGCTTCAACTCCATGTGTCGTTTCAGAATTGTTGTTCATGTGGCTGATGTTTCCAGACCTGGCGGCAACAATTTACATAAAAATGTCATTTTGTCTGCTGGAATCTGTGCTCATTTGTTAATAAAACTCCTTAAAATATTCATACCTGCATCTGAATTGCCAGTTGGACTATCCATGCCAATTTTTTAG
>JAPZEA010000026.1:6608762-6620919 GCA_029783685.1 Heniochus monoceros
GTTGTCTCCAGTGTTATTGCTAACAGGATTAGCAGTTTCTATGGAAGCACTGAGGGAAACATTAAAGCCACACCTAAGTAATTTGTACAGTTTTGCTTATAAGCCTAATGTACGAACATTTATCAAATTCTGTTTGGAAATTCATCTGTACTTTATTATCTTGCGATCTTGGCTTCCCTGTGCAGCTTGCTAACTTCTGCAAGATAAACCGTACGTTAGCTAACTTAGCTAGCTGGCTAACTTGATAACTGCCAGTTACAACCATGGCATTATGATTATTCATGTAGAAGAAGTCTAAAAACTGAACTTTAACCGTGTCCTTGAATTTTTTACATTTAGTAGCAGCAGTGCCTAAAAAAATGAGAGGCGTTAATTAGAGACTTGAGTCAAATGTTTACATACAGTAGCTTGCTGACTGACTGAAGTAAAAGTAACAATGTGAATGCTACACTATTATACAGATGCCGAGAACAGCCATGCTTGTATTTATTTATTTTTTTAAGATCACAAGTTAGTAACGGGTTAGTTGGTCTCGTTATCAAAAAAAAAGGCTGTTTCCTCTTTTTACTTCTAATGTTTATCAGAGATCAGGAGTGTCGTGCCAGCATGTGTAGATGGCATCTTGTAGCAGCTGAAGAAGCTGAAAACGTCAGATCAAGGAGTACCCATTACTGATCAATGCATCAGACTGTCGCTATGATTCTTTAGATTGTAACTTACTGGACAGCAACACATCTGCTGTAAATTGACCACAGGATTGAAGCCTACCCCTGACAATAATGACCCATCATATCAGATCACTGGGGAAGACATTCTTACAGCAAATGACAAAGGTCCATAAGACGTTCCTATGGTTTGTTTAGAAACTTCCTCAAAGAGCAGTGTGTGTGCGTCATGTTCACTCTTAGGAATCTCATGAAGTTGTTTTCTTGTGATAAATTATTTCATTCTCTCCAGAAATTGGCCTTTTGTTTTCACAAGATAATGAGGTAAATTAACTCGTTATCACGAGAAAAGGAGCTTTCTTATCTCGAGCTAATGGCATTAATATAAAGAAGTGCGAGCACAGCTGTTCTCTGCTTCCATACTGTTACTGCTACATAATGACTGGATTATTATTACTGATGCATTCAGGTGGAAGTATAATTTTACTGTTACTGTTCGTCAAGGTGGAGGTAATGTCTTAGTATTTCATATACTACTGGTACTACAAATTAAATCTCTAACAACATATTGTATTTTATAAGCTCATCATTTGTTTTGTATATGTAATTTCCCTCTGAACTGTAGTGGAGTAGAAGTATAAAGTGGCATGGAATGGAGATAAAGTTCAAATAGCTCAATATTTACTAAAGCACGGTACTTAAGTAAGTGAACTTAGTTACTTGGCACCACTGTGTCTTAGAAATTATTATTAAATACCTTATAGCATACATGGAAATAATTATATATTGGTCGATATTGAATGCCATATAGATTCTTGTTGCCTCAAAGTTAACTATCCTTCGTGTGATAAAAAGTTCTCCACAATATACATGAATAAATGAGGCAAACAACCTTTAAGTGTTCTCAAAATGTCCCAAACAAATATAATATCATAGAGAAGTAGATTGTTGTTTTAGATCAATGGATTCCAAACTATGTGACCCAGTCCGTTGTGATGGCCACAGTATGTTGTTAAAAGTGACATAATTGGGCCTGAATCGGCCAGCTGATTGAATAGTGCTGCGAACATCGATCCTGATAGGAGCCTGAGCACTGCTCAGTCTTCACTAAATCACTCAGCAGTTCAACTAAAATCTATTGTCCTCTTGTTAAAGAAACCTTTACCTCATAATATAAAATGTGCCAGAGACGCTCCCCATGTTATCAATGCAAAAGATTTTAGCAGTAAATGTCAGAAAATGTTTGCCTGGCCATCTGCATGAGTCATGCTAACCTTGAAGAATCAGCTATTTATCTTCAATTTGTGATCAGGTTTATGCACAGTTTGACTTGCAGCCAAAAAATGTTCTGGACATTTTTTCAATTCTTCCGTATATAAAGAGACCATGTGCATCCTGGAAATATACAAAATCTCTATCTTTGGCTTAATTAGACAATCAATTAGAAAAATGGAAAATATCTTCAGTCCAATAACTCCCAGAGTAAACAAAGCCAGTGCTGAAGTGATTTAATAAGGAGGATCACAGTACCATCACAGACTCTAGTTTCATCTATACTTCATTCCACCATCTAAATTTTAGGTTTATTTACGCCACATTAAGTCCCCGAAAGACCACATTCATATGCAGTCGAGTAAAACCAAATGATGCCTTTCTACCTTGGAGACTTGCTATCTTATTTTGACTACAGTTATTGAATGCTGGACCATTTTTCGTGAGTAACAAGCACCATGCATATAAAAATATGCAATAGGAGCAGCACTGCTTCACTGCACCGGCTCCCTGAATGACGGTCTTTAAAAAACATGACATTTTACTTCATTTCAAGGTGTTACAAGCCAAGAAAGGAGGCAGGAAACATTCTCAGACACTTTCTCTAAAAAATGGGAATGTGAAATGTGAAAATGTGTATCTATTGTCCCACTGAAATATTCATTTAAAAATAACTAAAATTTCAGACCAAATAAACAGACGCAGCAGACCACCTGAAACACACGCAGGCCAGCTCGCTCTCTCAGCTTGGTGTGATACTGCTGACCTGGGCGTCTGTGCTCCGGGCTGAAGAGGGACTGCTTGGCAGGGGCACCCACCTTGTTTGAACCTAAAGTCTTGATTTCTGCTCTGGCTCTCTGTCAGTGGATAGTGCTGATGCACAGCCACAGCAGGTGACTTTTACAGAGCCCTCGCTGTTAGCTTTGTTTGCATCTTTCTTTGGACGCCCCTTCATGAAACTTTTAGGACAGCGGCTCCCTGAAGACCTCTTTTGTTCTCCGATCGGTTGCGGAGTTAATCTGGGGGTTATAGCTGTATTTTTTACTGGCTTGAAATGTTAGAAGAAAGAGAAGAGGATGTTTTTGTTTTTTTGTTTTCTTTTGTCTATCATGCATTCAGCTCTGGCACGCAAAGCCCAGCCTAAGTAGAATGAGTGAGTGGAAAGCATCATCACATGGTTTGAAAAGGATAAGAGGGGGATTATTACACTGAGCCAGTACAGAACTCCTTAAAGTTTTTCTCCCAAAGTGCCTCTGGAGAAACACTGGGCCACGGGTGCTCATTGGAGGCCTTTAATTCGAGGGAAAAGCAACCATTTTGATTTAATTTACCACAGAGAAGCGATGTCTGAAGGTGGGTACTTACTGATGACAGCCAAATCTTTTTTTTTTTCTGTCGCTGTTCTAGCTGCTAAGTGAAATTAGCAACAGTGAGGCTGAAAAGGTTTTGATGGACCCAGGAGGATCTATGCTGAGAGCTGATGTGGTTATTTGTTTGTGGTTGAGTTACTAAATGACTTCAAGTCACGTCAAATGGAACAATATGGGAAGCAGTGCTGTGCGGTTTCAATCCTTTAAATTGGAAACAGCGCGGGACCACCTTCCCTCTGTATCATATCCGGACAGCCTGCTACATCCGAGAGTGCATTACAAGACCCCAGAAATGAGGGATTTTATATCATTACCCCTCCTGCTACTTTAAAGCAAATGGTGCATTCAGGCTCAGACAGTCCCTCTGTCTCCTCTGATACCCCACATACTCATTATGGTTGATAACAGTCATATGAATATTACCAATTTCTCAGGCTTATCTTTGATCTGTTTGGCAATTTTCACAAAAGAGAGCCTTAAAGTTGCACTCCACCAATTTTATACATCAAGTTTACTGAGATGAGATGTGCTACTCACCCTGGGAAAACAGGTATATAATGTTTTGCGGCGGTGGCAGGAGGCTTCAGAAGTGTGGAAAAAATAACCATGATGATGTCATAGTGATGTCATTAGGCTTGTCTCAGTTGGAGCTTGGAGACAACAAATTTGCAACAGAAAGCCTGCATTGAAAACTGAGGAGTTTAAAAGATGTTTACCAGACAAGGACAGTGTAATGAAAAGGGCTATCCAGCTGCATTATGAGAAATGCAATCAAGAGTTTTAGAGACTGACTCACACGAGGGAAAAGTCCGGGTATTTTGACCTCTGCTGCTTCGAGTCTGAACGTTCTTGTTAACATTTGTCTCTATGAGTCAACTTTATGGAAATGAAATGATAAATCACTGCAGTGAGCCTTTACAGTGGACCCACACTGAGTGTAAGAGGCTGAGTCTTTTTGTCAGGCTGATGATGACTTATGGAGTAGAAAATAACTGCTTATATACTAAAGTGGGCTCTTGATTATTATACAAAATAAAAATGTTAAACTGTTGAGCTACACAGCACCAGCAGAAGTTGGCTGAACCCTTGAAAATGAAGTTCAGACTGACCACGGCATCAACAGTTTCCAAAGGCTATACTGGCAGCAGCTTCATGACGTCAGAGGAGGTTAAATACACTTTTTATTCACAAGTAAAAATATTAACAGCAAACATTCAAAACACAAACTCTGCCTTTGTTATACTAGCAAGCTGTTATGAGCCTTGATCTGCCTGCACTGTCTGGGCCTGTCTCACTTTGATCTGCTCCTCTACATCAGTCTGACTGGTGATGCACAATATAAGCTACCAGGCAGATGTAATAAAATATCAGAATGAGAAGGAATGAATTAAAATCCGCTGCTGTTGTCCTCCTGTGCAACTTACTGGTTTTTGTTTGGTGGGGGGTGTTGGAAGAGGAGTAGAAGAGGGGGGATTGTTTAAGCACAAAGTCACTGATTGTCACAGCAGAGGAAAGCGCTGCTGGGGGCTGCTCCAGAGCGGCTATGTGTTGCATGCCTCGGCGGGGAAAATGTCTTCGTATGCGGGCGGCAGTTCACTGGGGAGCGGGTAGGAGAAAGGGAAGCAATGGTTGAGCTCCTGGTCCGTGGGCGAGTATCCCGGCAGCTCGATTGACGGGTGTCCCCCGCACTGCACTTCTGCACCTGTCTCATCGAAGACGTTAAAAACACCCAAATTGATGTAAGACACCGGCTGGAAATCCGCCGAGGAGCAGTCCCGCTCCTCGCTGAAGATGATCGCGCCGGCGCGCTGCCGCTGAGACTGTCGGCTCCTAGAAAACTGTGCTGTTTTGTACCTTTTGATGACCACCAGGTTGATGAGCCCGAGGACGCACTCCAAGGTGCTGAGAACAGTGGAGATGACCAGACTCCGCTGGTAATCCCGCAGCTGCTCGCAGGCAGGGTTCACAACCAAAGAGTGGAAGCAGTAATGGGAATATTTCCTCTCCACCAGAGAAGCCGTGTCCCCGTCCACCACCGCGCCGGAGAAGGCGGTGAGGACCCCCAACAAGAAGACCACAACACCGATGAGAAAGAAATTCCTGCAGCCGGGCTTCTCCACGCACAGGAGCAGCGCGGAGCCCAGCAGGACCTGCCCGACTCCCACAAGTAGCCCGGAGTAGAAAGCTCCGGCCGCGGCGCCGAGGTTGAAATGCGCTCTCACCGTAGATCCCAACGAGACGCATCTTAATCCAACGACAACTTCGCTCAGGGCGCACACGAAGAGGAGGGTGCTGGAGAAGACGGCGCACAGTCCTTTCCCACTCAACTTCATTATATTCCACCTCTGCCGCTCTCGATCCTTCTCCCCCCTTCTTCATCCTCCTTCGTCCTCTCCTTCGTCTCCTCTGGAAGCACTCTCACATTGGGACATCATCTGCCGGTGACTCCTCCGGTTCAGAGCGGGCGATCCTCGCCGCTGTGGCGTCTCTCTCGCATCCCCGCCGCTTTACAGGAATATATAAATAACTAATGCCAAGAACGCGTTCCTTGTTGCACTTACAGTAGGCCTATCGATAATCCATACACAAGCAATGATCACTTTACCCCAGATCACCTAACCGCCTGCCAGATCTCTTTGAAGCACTCTCCTGACCAAAAGTTTTTCCTTTTTTTTCTCCTCCTGATCAGAGAGTCTCATCCGCAGTCCGCCAAATCGTCGGATTGAATGCTGTGTGGCGTTTTTGTGGCAGAGAAGGAGGCGGCTGCTTGAGCAGGAGATGTTTGAGGGTCCTGTGGACCAATGACCAGTGACCCACAGGCCTCCAAATCACTGCAACACTCCTACGGGGTCTTTAAATTTGCCTCAAGTGCCCCGTGGTGACTTTATAGCGACGTGGCGTTAAATGAAACGGTGGGTAAACGACTTTCGGCTGGTGATCGAGAAAACAAACGCCAGCAGGGTGAGAAATCACTGGCTTTCAGGAACATTAATTTCTTTACACCCCTTTAAAGCCCCCAGCCTCGTAGTAAAGTCACTTTGGTAGCAGTAACTGTGAGTCAATGAATTTAATTTGCGCTGGTGCTAAACTGCTTTCCTGCTACTAAAAGGTGAAAAAGCGGGGTTTTTTTGGTTAATCAGAATCTCTACAATGGTATGATTTTATAACCATTCATCTCACTCCTGTGGATATTATATATGGCTGCATACATGCGGTGATAGATCTACGTCATCCTTGCATAATAAGGCTGTTTGTCTGCTGGATCTTTCTGGAAATCATAAACAAAAGCATGAATAACAGAGCAGCGGTGCTGAGGGTGGACGGAGGCTGTGCGCTGTCCGCGGTGCTGAAGCATCCAGCCCGGGCCAGATGGCAGCTGACTGGACTCCTCAACATCTCTGCTCCCGGCCAGCCTCCCCCAGAAACAATACACCAGGAGAAACTTGGAGACACCTCTCACGTTTTATTTAGCACGGATTTAATGACTTGTTGTGTAGGTGGGGACATAACTGCAATCTCTGTGTTTGTTTGTTTAGTGGCCAGATGACCTTGGTGTGATGGAGGTCCAGGAGGCCACAGACAAACAGAGACAAATCAAAAGATGTAGGCTGTTGTGTCACAGGGCAGGTGTAAAGGTTTTGTTTTTTTGTTTTTTTTTCGGAGAAATCCTCTTAAGTCCCAAAACAAATGTAGAAGGACATACCGTGTGAGTCATCGTAAGTCGATGCTGTAATGCCAAACAGAAGCTGATTCAGCCCACAGTCTAAAAGTACATGTTTGAGCATGAAGTCCAATATGTTCCCAATGAACGACGCAACGAGCAGGCAGATGGCGGATATAAATACCTGGGTTTAAACTGTGTTTCCGGGAACATTTCAGAGATGGATGTGGAGGTTTTATTTTATCCCAAAGTTTGACTTAATGCGGGTTAGAGGAGCGTGAGGACCAGACTGGGTCGGATAAAGTTTAAAGAAAGACTAAGAGTTCAGAGCCCTGCTAGCTGCTCTGTGAGACAGAGCTACATGCTAACGCTAGCATGCTAACATGCTGATGTTTACTATCAAGGTGCGTTCAGTTCAGGCCAAGAAAGTATTTGTAAAAGAGCACGCACACATATCTCAGTAAAGCATGTAGGACAAAATGATACAATAAAAAGTTGATATGCTAAAAAGTATATAAGTAAAAAGTACATATCAATAAAAGTAAAAGTTGTATGTGCTAACTGCAAGTGCTATATCATGTGCTAAGTTAGTTTAGCTTGTCAGCATGCATTTGCTAATTTGCCTAAACACCGCACAACAGAGGCTGTTGGGAAAGTCATTAATTTGTAAGTACTAGTTCATAAACGTAGTAAAGTCTTGGATAAATTAAAATTTAGATATTTGTCAGGACATTTCACACGGAAACACAAATGTCAACCTCATGGTGGCACAAAAGCACGTCAGGCATCGCCAAAGTCATTAGAAATCATCTTCAGGGGACCATGAGTGTTTCAGCATTTCATGGCAACAGTTGTTGAGATATTTCAAAGCGGTGGACTGACTGAAAGACTGACGTTGCCGCCTACAGAGCCACACTGCTAAAAACAAAGCTGTGTCATTGGGCCAGCCAGCTGGAAACATCAGAAAAATGGCAAAATTAGTTTCCAAACTCCAGAGGCAACCATCTGAGAAAAGTCCAAAGATATGTAAAATGATCCCATGTTTTGACCTGCTGGCAAATTGTTGCAGGTTGTTGGATTTTATCTGTTTCCAATTCATTTAGCCTGAATGTGAAAACTTTGAGAGGACAAGCACAAGTTTTTGACTTAATGAACCAAACCTTTGATGGGTGCAGGTGAGAGAATTACACCAGGGAAAGCCCTCGCCCATCCATTCATCTCAATGAGCCACCTCATTGACTGTACCAGTACAGCTGCCAGTAAGTGTGTGTGTGAGCCGGAGTCTAATTAGGTCATTACTACTTTGCATAGGTTTGCAGATAAGTGAATGCGCTGTGAATGATGTGTTGATGAACTGCTGATTGGTTGATTGATTGGCAGTCCTGCTTGCTGGCAGTCGGCGTCTCCTCCAGTGTGGATGTCAACACCATCAGCTGCATGAATGGGACTGAATGGACCCATCACCTCACATCTTTTGACCCAGACAGACCAGGCCTCAGCGGGAAAAACCACAACTCTCAGTCCACCCTTCTGTTACAGTATTGTATAATGTCCACGCTTTGCTGACCAGCAGATTCAAACCAATTTTCACATTTGTTGTTCCATAATGTGGGCGTTGTGAAGCCTTTTGAGACTGTAACTGTGATTAAGAGCTATACAAATAAACTTGGACCAGGCCAGCTCAGAAAATGGCTTTAGTTAACTAACAGTAGGAGCTGTCACAGGTACACAGCATGCATTTTAATCTCAGGGAAAACTACTGAATTCAATTGTCCGACAAATTTGATGAAGCAGAAGTTGTTAACAGCATATGTCTTTCACCAGGGCACAAGTAGAGCCCTGCTCACCTCCATAACACAGACAATTTCCCTGTCATGGTCACAAACCTGGAAGATGCTGCTGCCGAAGAGGAAAGTAATTCCCATCCTAACAGGTACACACACACACACACACACACACACACACACACACACACACACGGCTGCGAGAGGTGGAAGGCTGTAGACCACGGGAGAGGTAACTAAAAATGGATTTAATTTCAGTGTGGAGGACACTCTTTGGATCAGTATGTTAACACTGCAGACCATTTTACCCAGCAGTGTAAGGAAAATGTGATCAAGGAAACATGGATCTGGTGTGTGCAAATGTGTGTGTGCTTAGGGCCCATTGCTTCAGCAGTGCTAAGAGTCAGCAGTGAAGGGACCGCTTCGGCGCCTGAGATGCAGTTTTACGGCAGCGGTTACAACAGCGGTGACAGGTCAGCCTGTAAAATCCTGCGTGAGCCCATAAATATTAATGAATCTAAAACAGTCTCCACTGCTGTTACCTGGAAGTGGGGGGGGACTCAATGTTCGAGGAATTGACTCAGGACTATATGAAATCAATACAGAGGCGGACGACCTGTCTGGCCAGGATAAGACAAGGGACAAGCCTGTCAAATGGGCAGGACTGTAAGGAAAATGAACAAAGAAGCAAGGTGGTCCAGAGGTAAGAGTGTTATTTAAAGCTGCACTAATCAACATCTTTCTATTAACAATGAATCAAATGACTATGTCTAATGTGAAAGGTGTTGCTTGTTGTGGCAAACCCACAGAAAATCACAACAGGTTGCTGTTTTCAGCTGTTTTCAAGCTCTGATAAACCCACCTTACACTACCTGCCCAACTCAGCCAGAAAACATCAGCAGCTAACATTGGCTGGTGAACATAGTGTAGAGACCAAAACAGAGCTATGAGGAGAATGAATTGCACTGAAATTCCTCAGCTGGCCAGAACACAACCACAAATGAATGCTAATGTTTCTCCCTGTCTGGTGAATTTAACTGTTTGTAGCAAATTCTTGCTAACATGTTAGTCATATCAACTTTATTTGATGTTTGTTGTATTTTGCTCTTCTGCACCCAAGTGGCTTTAAGTGAAATATTGGCATCATTTTGGCACTAAAATACCGTTAAAATAATTACATGATAATGTTTTTGTAAGACGTTTCTTCATTTAATGGAAAAATTTAATACACCTGGAGGTTTCCCTTGTACAACTGCCTTTTAAAAAATGCTGGAAACATTAAGGGAATGTCTGTAGACTAGGGTCAGTGGAGTCTTAAGTGTAACATTATCTACAGTACATGCTCTTTGAAAGGTTGTTTCACCATGAAGAGAATAGCAGCCTATTGGAAACGCTGAATCTTTGCAGCTTTTTTAGAGTAAAAACAGACGAAATGTAACATTGGTATCTGTGCATAAACATAGCATCAGCCAATAATAAGATTTTATTGGTCTGAAACCAGCCACCATAATTATCAGTGCTGTCACCAGTGTTACCATCACAATTATCAGTCAGTCTAAAAGAAATTCAAAGCGAATTAATGCAATTTCTTCTCATAATCTAAATCAAAACTCAATTTAACTTTTCAGCTCTTTGCCTGGTCATTTTAATTTGCACTAATTGATGTAATAGAACTAATCACCCAACCATAAATATTTTCAGTATTTACATGGAGTGGACTTTTAATCTAATTTAATTTTCACAGAGTAAAGGGCACAAAGAGCTACATTAACTAAATCCTGGGAATAAGTCTAAATCATAAAGATTAACAACAGTGCGAGCAGCGTCTGCTCAGTCAACATCCCACTCAGTTAATTTTGTTTATACTTAAAAAAATTGAAGTCAATTCTAAATCATCCTTCAGGCATTGACCGACTGGCCTGGAGACAGCAGATGTGGAAACTTGATTAATGCATTAGTACATTTCTTCCACATTCAGGACTATCATTGTGATAGTCCTTAAAGAAGATTAATAGTGGCATTTGTTTAATGGATATCCATGTAGTGTTTATTAAAAGACTTTTTTTCCTCCACATTGTCATTTTATTCCCTTCCTGCTGCTCTCTTTATCTCAGTGTTAGCACTTCCACAGTGGCCAGCCAGCCCCTGTGTGTAACATTCCCTTCACGTCCTTTCCCCCCTCCTCGTGCACAAGCTCTTATGTAACCCTGTGGGATTCCTTTTTTTGTGTAAGACTTCCTGGCCCTTTGGAATGAAAACACAGCAGCACTGGCTGCTAGAGGAGCACCATGTGTACCGACAGAGGAGGCTGCCGAGGAAAGCATAGGCTGTTCACATTCCAGCCCTCAGCTGGGAACACAGCCTGCAGAACAGGGAGGGAAGGCATGGCCCCATCACTTTACTGTTTGGTTTTGTGGCATCATGTGGGTTAAAAGTGGCTGCATGCATAGTGAGCTTTTTATTATACTTTTACTGTTACTTATATATATTTCCAGCCTCCCCATGTACTGCTAAAGGCTATAGACACCTGAACGCTGCAGAAAAACCCTCACAGTCTCTTGTGTGTGAGCTTGGGGGCTTTGAAAGTGTGTAAAGTGTTGTTTTAGGCATATGACGAATAGCTGTTCTTTCATAAACAGCCAGAATTATGGCTACAGCTAACAGTAATCTTTAGTGATGTCAGAAAACAATAAAAAGGCCCATCAGAGTTTCCTAAAGCCTGAGGTGATGTCATCTGAACAACTGTCCAAAACTCAAAGATGTTCAGTTCACACTCATGCCAGGCAAAGAAAAGTGGCAAATCCTCACATTTGGGTGGCCTAAATCAGGGAATGTTTGGTATTTTTGCTACATAACGTTTTTAATAAATGACTTTAACAATTACTTAACATTTTCTATTTATTAGTTTATTCCCCGTAAAGCCTGTTTGAACTCATGCTTAAAGGTTCCTCATAATAAACTTGCTGTAAGTCTGTAGATGGTATCATGGATGGTAACTTTTACGACAATATCTGTAAAATAATTAAACGCCTATATATTCCACTCATCAGTTATACAGCTTGTATTTTAAATTCTGAGATGACATTTTCCACACTTACCATAACCATTGTTTCACCCTGCAAGCACCTCTCCATTAAGATGTCCTCGCGAGGAGATGGAGATGGCCTCTCATATTCCCAATAATTGCCATGACACATCCACCACAACGACATGCTTACTATATTGATGCTGTAGAGTACGATGGCTGCAATTGCAAAAGCAACTCCTGCTAGATTCAGACACACATTGAGGAAGACCTAAAATAAAAGATAGGCTGGTTTAAGCACAACCAAACACAGACCCTCAGCAGGCAATAAACAGCATACAGTGCTCTCATGGAATTAAAGACTGTCTCACCCTTTCACA
>JAPZEA010000026.1:6722627-6733193 GCA_029783685.1 Heniochus monoceros
CTATGAAGACCCAGCCAAGCTTAACAGAGAGAGGCACAGAAGTGACGACAGTGACAAACAAACATTAGTGTTCTTATGACGCTGTGGACACTCAGAGGCTGCTGGTTGCCACAGTGCATCTATAGTGTCACCCCACACTCTGCAGTGTCTAATTAGGTTGTGTTTCTCTCTGTGTGTCTGGCTTTGTGTGTGTGTGTGTGTGTGTGTGTGTGTGTGTGTGTGTGCGTGCGTGTGCATGTGCACAGGGTGAATCAGCTCATAAGTGGGAATCTCCTCTCCTGAGCTTATCCCAGCCTGGAAAATGTGTTTTAGACTGAAGCCTGATTGCAACAGCACTGTCATAAATAAATGACTTGATAATTTTAGCATGTCACAGAGGTAAAAATAGAACATCACGTTGTTAGCTCAAATGCCGGATGAACCCTTTGTTAAGACATCTGAGTTACTTCCTGCTGGATTTAATACTTTGTAGACACTGCTGTTTTGCATGGAAATGATGTTGATTCTAGATTTGAAGAAGTTAAATATGGAAAATGAGTCTATAATCACATTGCTTCAAAGGTTTGGTCCTCACATTCAACTTACGGAGATACAGTTGTGCTCTTAAAGCTTGTGTTGGAGAAATGTGTGACACTTCCACAGTTACCATCTTATTCCCCTCTCGTTTGTGCAGTGAGGGAAACTGTCACTTCCTGTCTGTGTGCTTCCTCTCTCAGGTTTACCACAGGACAAGCAGGTGCTTGAACACAGTAGTAGCTGGTACCAATTTTAGTTACATCATCTCAAAGGCAAATGCTGAAAACACAGGGGGAGTGGATCTTAGAGACAGTTTGACAAAAAGTCAGTGTTGTCTTTCAGGGAATGTAGCTAAAAGTAGGAGAACTGAGAGCTTTTGCAACTAGTAGATTACATATGTATAATAATATAGAGTATACATGAATCACGCTGTGTGAGGACTCAGTTCATGTGTTTTTTGAGCTGACCCTGATTCTGGACATTTTCTTTTACCTTTGGTAAGAAAAGGGGTCAACTCAAGTCTTTTTGTCCCCTGTCAGAGAGAAATGAAGGGCAGAAATGTGAGAAATAAAAGAGAAAAAGTGCACAACACTCATACAGTCCCAGGTTTTCTTTTGTCATGTTCCGATTAGTCATTTCTAAAAGCTATCCTGATGACAATGGGTTAAACAGAGTTTCTTGCATGCTTGTCCAGTTGCTCTACACAGTTTCTGACTCTTCTCACATAAATTTGTAATTAAAAAACCAGGAAGTGCTACAGGAGTTTCTGTTGTTTAGTGTACTGCAAAAAAAAAAAAGCACAATTTCAGATATCCATGGTGTGAACTTGCAACAAGTTGAGATTTGAACTGTTACCACCTCCCACAGACTGTCACTGCAGTCAACACTGGCACTGTCAGGATTTTTCCCACAATTTCTGATATGAAACAGCAAGGGATTTGACATGTAATACTGGCTGTAGGCTACTATACAAAGTTTGGAAAGGAGGTTACCTCCAGATAAGGTTGCTGTCCCTGATTCCCATCACATGCTCTACCTAGCTGTTTCTCTCTCTGACACACACACACACACACACACACACACAGAAGCCGCTGCTCCGCCTGTGTTCCACCTTAAGACGCTACATGCAGGCTGCTTCACTGTAACAATGTGATGATGCAGATCTTGCTGGGGGTTTCAGTATCCACAGACCGTCAGTGTTTGTCTGCTCATCAGGAGGACCCTGCTGTTTGGGGCTTAACCCCAGGTTTAACTGAGCTTTGACTAAGACATTTAACTATGTCGCTGTCTCTCCACCGCTCTCTCTCTCACACACACACACACACACACACACACATGCACACACGCGTTCGCTGCCACGCTTCTCATTTCATTATGGGTGACCGGGTTATGGAGGATTGAAGTGTCAATTGACTCGCGCGCATGCATGTGTGTATGCACACTGACACATTATATAGACTACACACGCGCACGCGCAGCCACAGAGCGGTGACTGTCTCCTTACATCACCATGGCAGCTTCAGTGGCCCTTATAGTGCGGTGTGAGTGCATGGCAGGTATGACGGAAAAGCCTTAAACTTACCGCAGTCCTCGCACAACACTCTCTCCACATCCTTCTTCAGCTCCGGCTCGCTGGCGTCCACAGGGGCGTACGATGCCTTGAATACCAAGGGCTCGGCGGTCGGGTCCATGAAAAAGATATATCTGTGGTCCTTCTCCACCGTGGTGCACGGGGCCTCAGAACCGAAGTCCCCGACGGTCACGAGCTGCTCCCTCTCGAGGCCGCCGCTGTTGACGGGCCACACGTCCAGCACTTTGACATTCACACTGTAGGGCTCCCGGGAGGAGATGTTCTCCGGGGAGGAGCGCACCTCGCCCTCGATGACCACGGCTGATCGGTACGCCTGGTCCTGGAGGGAGTTGAGACTCGGGGCGTAACAGGCGAAGGAGACCCCGATGACCAGCATGGAGAAATGCACTGGATCAAGCCTCATGCCGTCAGCCTGTGCTGTGCTGCAGTGCTGCTGGGCGGCGGAGCGAGCTGGAAGAGAGAGACGGCGGCGAACGGGCTCCGGCAGAGCAGGCAGGGCAGAGCGGCAGACCTTGTGGAAGTGTCCATGCCATCTGTGTCTGCCGCTGCTTTCCCCATACGGCTGCTGGCCTCGGATGGGGGGGACACACCAGCCTAGGAACCGGAAACGGCCCGCTTCTGCATGCTTAAAAATGTGATTGCTGCATTCTCCTTCACCAACCACCCTCCCCCTCTTATCTCCCCTTTTCCTGAAAGGCAAAACAAGACTCGTAAATTAGCCTCCTCTCGATTCCAGGGCTGAAACCCCTCTCTCTCTCTCTCTCTCTCTCTCTCTCTCTCTCTCTCTCTCTCTCTCTCTCCAGCTAATAGGCTAGCATCGCATGGGTGGGCGCATTGCCTCTCTGGAAGGAAAAAAGCAGCTTGCGCGTACAGGGGAATCACAAGAAACGATACGCACTCCACGCACACGCACACGCAAGGTCGGGTCCTTTATCCACTTATTTCGATCGTCAAAAGAGTCCCACTCCTGTGAATCCGTTGGTCGGTAAGCAAATAAAAAAAAAAGAGAACGGAAAACCGGGGAGGAACAGACGGACGGGATGAGATAGCAGCGGTTATCCGGTGAGGCGATGCAACAGTAGCGCGCACCCTCCAGCCGCGTCCCCTGCGCCCCTCATCAAACGCGAGCGGCTTACGTGAGCAAACATCACCTGCCCGGTCACTGGCGTCGGCTCGCCACGTCCTGCGCAAACACCCTAATGACCCGGGCACCCACCGGCACACCGCCACCGACACAACCAGCATGTGACCATGCCGGTCGCCTGTGTTAAACCTCTGCGGGTGGGTGCAAGAGAAATCACGCACGCAGTGCACAGACACAGCACGGAGTGCGTCTGTAGCCGAGCCTTGCACGGCGCCCGCTCTGGATCTCCAGTGCAAGAGGTGCAAGAGAGGCTATAGGCGACTACTACACACACTGCGGATAGCTGTTGCGATGACTAACGCTGCGAAATTCTCTCAATGGATTCCTCAGCATGGCGAGGCGAGCTGGAAGTTTGGAGACTTCAGCTTTAAATGCCCTCAGACACATATACGCTCCCTGCACGCTGCAGGAGAGCACACCCAAAACCTGACATTTTCCACGCTAGAATTCTAGTCATTGCAGTTCACTAATACTGCCTTGGGATACTGTACAGTTTAAGGACTCTGTGGCAACACGTGGGGGCACCAGTTAGCCCAACCTGCAGGTGTTAGGCTGGAAAGATATTCTACACAAATCTTTTGCCAATCCTGCTCAGCTACAGCTAATAAAACCACTTTTTTCATTGAATACATCTCCACCAATGAAACGAGAGCTTTGCAAATATGCTGAAGCTTTTTTATGGTGGCCACAAGTATCCCCTCCTCCCTCCATAGCAAACCAGTCCCTGCCTCCATCTCTGTATCCATCAATCAAGCCATTCATAAGATTTGCCTTTCCCTCCCTGTGAGGAGCTGAGCGCCCTTCGCCAGAGGTCAGAAAGCCTTTCATTGTCCATGTAGAGAAAGGGATAAAATATAGTGTCATATAGAGGACATGTGCAGAGTTTTTTTCTTACTTAAGATGACTGAGATGATAAAGAAAATGTATGAGAGGCCATGTCATCACTATATGTGCCTCATCCACCCGTTTCACCATCAGCAGGGTCACATCGGGGACCAGTCTCTGTCCATGGTGCTGAAAGCCTTGACAGGTTTAGTGCTGTGTCCCAACAGGCCAGTCACATGACTCCTCATAGAGACCGAAGGCCACAGCCAGATTGCTGCAATGAAGAGCTGTCTCCTCGCTGCATGTATCCTTCTTAACTGTAACGTATTAACCTGAGGGTTAGGGTTAGAGTGGATATCTTTTACTGGGAAGTAAAATACAGGCTCAGAGCTGTCCGTGCTGCTAAATGTTACCAAACGTGCAGGTTTTATCTTTACTTATTCAAATGCTGATGGTTCCACATTACTGGGATTGCTTCTCCAGTTTGGGGATCGCTACAGCATTTCAATAGGGAAATCCAGCCCCTCATAGCCTGTGATCCATCCAGAGACCCACCCACACCTCTTTACCCTTCCGCCCGCTGCCCACCCACTCACCGATCTGTCTCTCCTTCATGCATTCAATCACTCGCACATTCATTAGAGCCCCCATTCAAAGACCTCGCACACAATTTAAGAATTTTCAAATTAGCCTTGAAAGCAAATCATCTGCTGACAAAGCGAAGGGGAGTAAAACCGATTCCTGCTGACTGACCCTGAGAGGACTGTCACCACTGCCACCGCCATGATTCCCCTGATACTCATGCAGGAATTTCAGGCTGTAAGACTCCTCAGCTCATCAAACACAATCCACCTTAAAAATAGTTTTTCCTTGTGCAGCATAAAGAAACTACAACTTACATTTCTATGTGCAAGCCTGTGGTGCTCAATTACAATTCAGTGGACCCTGAGGGTCTGCTTTTGTTAATGCGGTGGCATTTCAGCGGGGTGTTGATGAGATTACCTCGACTGGCCTCTCATGATAGACTGGCTGTCAGGGTAATGCTCTCGTGACACAGCAGCTCTTTTTGTTATAGTTTTTATACAGAATCTTTGTACACCTGTCCCAGATTTCCTCTTCGCAGCCCTCTGTCTCTCAATTTCTACGTCACCAGCAATACTCATGAGCAAACTCAAATCCCATCTGTTTGTATGCCCACTGTCCACTGTACATGGTTCTGAAAAATGGACACCAGTGATTTATGTGCTCATACCACCATGGAAATGACCGGACATGTGCTGAAAATATTTAGGCCCTTTCCATTCCACGTTGACCCCCCCTTCTTTCAGCTCGTCAGTCAGATCAAACTCATATGTGGGGTTAAATCAATGTTGGGACATCTAATTATATATGGGCATATGTGGTGCTAGTGAGTTTAAAAAGAGTTCTGCTTTCTGAGCCTTTTATCATTATTAGGCCCACAGCGTGACTGTCTTTGTCATATGTCGACTGATACAGTGAGGAGAATTTGCTGAAGGACTGTCTGAAAGTCCGATCCACAAACAATACACAAATAATGTAATAATTAATAATATTCCACAGCCTCGTAATGCCACCTAGCTGTTACCTGATCAACATCCATCAAGTCCACTGCATCATTCTGCTCCTAAAGGTCTGCTCTGCCCCTCTGGGCCAATGAGGGCTGAACACCTCACAGCTTCACCTGAGACGCTTTGCTGTTACCATTGTTGTACCTTATATGACCTATAACAGCCAAATTCGAACCAACTTTGAAATAATATGAGCAAGTGCAAAAACAAAACGAAATCTCATCTGAAATGAGGATGAATAAACTATATAAACTAACATCACAAGAATTATAAATCATTATTCTACTATGAGTAAATGACAGTTTCAAAGATGTGAACCCTATTTAAACAGGTTTCTACCCTGTATGTAAGCCTGATGTGTGTGAATTCCCACAGTTTCTTCTCTTTCTGTGTGAGTCCAGTCATAGGGTAATGATTCATGATGCTTCACAGTGTATGAGCCCCGTCCCTCAGACTCCCACGCTGCTATTATCTATTCATTCAGAAATATCCCTTCCACCAGGCTCCCCCTCTCTGTGCGTCTCCTTCCACAGGGACTGTCCGGGTCTGCTGTCCATGGTGCTGAAAGCCCCAAACAACTGTCCATGGTGCTGAAACACCCAAACCAGACACCATCAGATATGACTTTAGTTCCTGTTCTGCCATCTATTACTTTTACTGGACAGGTGTGATCTATCTATCTATCTATCTATCTATCTATCTATCTATGTAAGTTGGTGTCAGTACTGCAATGTTTTAGGCTCACATGGGTGGGGGTTAACTTTCGGCTGCAACATACGGCTACACCGAAGGCTGGAGTGAAGATTGTGTGAAACGTTGCAAAGACGGGGCGAGTGTCTTGAACGCAGCCCGCTCGGAGTACTACAGTAACACTAACTACAGTTGCTTTCATTTTTTCATCCTCTTCTCCTCTCTCGTCTCGCGATAGAGCGGCGGAGTGGTTTGACGGGCAGTCGAGGTTGCAGCAGGCAGAGGGAGACGGTGGAAGGTAAAGCAGGGAGGCAGCATCATGGCGGACAGAGACAGTGGCAGTGACCACGGAGGGCCCACCGCAGGCCCCGGCTCGCTGCCCCCGGGTGCGATGGGCGCCATGTCCCGGCTGCAGCACGACACCGAGGAGCTCGCCTCCAAGCGCGTCGACATCCAGAACAAGCGCTTCTACCTTGACGTGAAGCAGAATGTTAAAGGCCGCTTCCTAAAGATAGCCGAGGTCGGGGCTGGGGGAAACAAGAGCCGCCTCACTCTCTCCATGTCGGTCGCCGTGGAGTTCCGCGATTATCTCGGGGACTTTATCGAACATTACGCCCAGCTGGGCCCGACCAACCCGGACATGGTGCAGGATGAGCCCCGGCGGGCGCTCAAGAGCGAATTCCTGGTGCGGGAGAATCGGAAATATTACATGGATCTGAAAGAGAACCAGAGGGGGCGGTTCCTGAGGATCCGACAGACCGTTAATCGGGGGCCCGGATTGGGAAGCGCGCAAGGCCAGACCATCGCTCTGCCGGCGCAGGGTCTCATCGAGTTCCGCGACGCTTTGGCCAAACTCATTGACGACTACGGCGTGGACGAGGAGCCGGCGGAGCTCCCGGAGGGCACCTCGCTCACGGTCGACAACAAGCGCTTCTTCTTTGACGTGGGCTCCAATAAGTACGGGGTCTTCATGCGGGTCAGCGAGGTGAAGCCCACGTACCGGAACTCCATCACGGTTCCGTGCAAAGTGTGGTCCAAATTCGGCAACACCTTCTGTAAATACGCGGAGGAGATGAGGAAGATCCAGGAGAGGAGTAGAGAGAAACGGGCCTCCGAACTGCTACCTGAGGGCCCGCACGGCGGAGATGACGGCGACGATGACTGACGCGGATTTTAAGAGAGCCGAAATGAAACAGCAAAGACAAAACTGAACTCTGAGAGAAAACCAGACTTTTAACTGTAAAATAGGAAGAGAATTTCCAAGGGAATCACCCCACACACACAACCTCCACAGACATGGCAGCACCTCTGCTGTCTCCTCGCTCATTTTACTGGATGTCACTCCACTTACCACCCATGTAACAGTAAGCCGCTGCTATCAAGGATTGAACTGTAAGATATGAACTGTTTCCTACTTGATTTAAATGACAATGAACAGAGTGTTTATATCTCTATCAAACGACAGATTTTGCACACATCAAAGCTATTTCGAAAAAAAAGAAATGTTTAAATGTTTTCAAACTGGTCATATGCTAAGATTTAATCAAACATAAAACCAGAGGTCTACTATATAAAATGACAGTCTTCATGTAGAACGAATATTTGACATCAGCACAAAGAGAATATATTATGGACTTTATGAAACCAAAATCTGATACCAGATGTATAGTTTATTATAAAGGTACGCAGAATAAATATGAAAGCGCTCTAAAAGTGTATGAATTGCAGAACGCAGCACTGCAGGCCTGTAAACACCTGTCAGCATGCGTGTAGGCTCATGTTTTGAAAAGAAGTTTTGCAAAGTAGGCTATAGTCTTTAATTTGACCTAAAACCTAGTAGGCTAATGACAGCATTTCTATCATGCCATTATGGAAATGTTGAGACTCAAAAGTAAATAGCCTATTTTGTGCGCCTCAAACAAATGGGACAAATCTATCTCTTAGCTACTATATTGAATATCAACCCTCTTGCACCATGTCCATATAAACTTAAATGAAAAAAGTGCTAACTTAGATGTACTAATTATGATTTTGTGAATCAGCTGTAAAAAAAATCCTTATTAAGATACCCACGTTTTCTGTGGGTTACGTTTTTTCTTTCTGTTACTTTGTTGTTTTTTCATCTGGGGAGGGGGGGTGGGGGATGCTAAAGGATGAGGTCCACTTGTGGGAGCGCGAGGCGCGGAAACAAACAAAAAAAAAAGACGCGTCAGCGCAGCGCGCGGCGAGGCAACGCATCCTCTCTGACGTCATTACGACCCGTGCCTTATACACTCCACTCGTTTACGTGTTCTCACGTGGATGGTCTGTGACCTCGACCGCTGTACGTTTTCATTTACGAGTGCTGTTATGTAGGCCGAAATATATACTCACCAGGGCTGCGGGATTCACACCCCTGCAGTGCAGGGAGCATGGGTGGCAACAGCGAAAGTACGCTGAAAGGCTGCTGGGAGCTTGGGGGCCAGCAGTGGTAGTGGGCAGAAACAGAGCTCTGAGCCCGAGCTGCTCCTTCAGAAAGATGAGGTACTGCCTTACGTACACTTTGGTGGAGGGGGGGAGAAGGGGGCCAGTATGGCCCCCTGGAGCCCAGAAACCCTAGCAGCGCCCCTGGCCTGGTGGCCTCTGACAGAGTAGAGATGTGTCTCCCTGGAACAGGAGAAAGACCCAGGATGTACCGCCTCTTGCAGCACTGGGTTTGACACTCAGTGGGCCCCATGGAGATTCATCTGGAGATGTTACGGGTGGCTTTGCACACCATATGCACCACGATGTAAGAAACAAAAAAAAAAAAAATCACTTTCCAAGACTTTGGGGAAGTTTTACAAATATAAGACCATCATGGATTACATTTTCCAAACATAAAAAGTAATCATTGACTTTGTAGTTCAAGGTTTCTTGTCAACAATTTTACAGTGATGATCTATGGGGAAAATGTTTTGGTCTCCATTACAGTACCACAAGTGGAGGAAATTGGCAGCAAGGCTGAGTGGCACCATTGTATCAGCTCTCTTAATATATTCTTGATTACGGCCCAGTAGTTTTCACACTTCTTTTTCGTATGGATCAAACAAACACAATATAACGGTAATTAGTGAGCTTAAGTGGTGCTGGTCGGCAGGTTTTGCTACTTTTGGACAGAGCGTGAGCTGTCTCTCTGGTTCTAGCCGGTGTGCTAAGCTGAGCTGACCGCCGTGGCAGCTTCTTATTTAGCGTATAGCTATGGTTGTGGTATTAATATTCTCATGTAACCCTCTGCAGGAAAGCAGTATTTGCAGATGTGGTTGTTAATGCTGCATGCACCGCTAAAGCACATGTTAAACTGCAGTGACACACATGCATTACTGGTCTTGGGGGGCGATCTTGTGGAGGGGCTCTGCTTAGACTTTTACAAACTAACTACTAACTAATGCATGCACAGTGCACGGGGGGAGGGGTCACTATGGCCCACAGCTCATTTTCTCGAACCCTAACCCTAACCCCTTGGTTAATACAGCCCTTATCAACCTCATTTAAATTCTAAATGACAGGATTCTGGTCTGATTTACCAAATCTATATACTTACTACTGTTGTTTTGTTCTATCTTTATGATGCATTTCTTATTACTTATGAGTTTTTTCATATCCTTTAAAGTCAGCGGCACCAATGCGCTATATATTCTCCAAAGTGTTTTGTTACAGATTTCATTGCGCTTCCCTGTGTGATGGACTGCTGATTAGTTAGGCGCATTTTCTGCAAAGTGCTTGGAGACAGACTCTTGATGAAGGTCTGTATAAATAAACCAGACTCAATTTGACTTGCTGTAAACACTAGAGGAACATGGTGAGCCCGCAACAACTATTTTTCATATATCATATCAATTTGCCCTTGGAATAATATTTGGTGGAAAAAAATTGTATTTTGAAACCGGAGAGGAAGTGGTCGGTATATCTGAACATCTGTGTATGTGTATTTGATGAACTTTGCAATTAAAACTATTCTGATTGATGGACATTTTCTAGCCAATTCCCCCAGACACAAAGTAGTGTGCAGCAATTGACTCCAATGTCCAATTCTCTACTAATTGAGACCCTTTTGATTTGTCCAGTTTACCCAAATGATGTACGGGTGCTGGCATCATCACTTCTGGGACCATCTTCCCAGTGCAAAGGAAGTAATGAATCAAAATTCAATAAAATCCTGCAGGAGACAGCTGGGCTCTTCGACGTTAGCT
>JAPZEA010000026.1:6741180-6751443 GCA_029783685.1 Heniochus monoceros
TATGTATACTGCTGGGCAGCTTCCACCAGGGATCAATAAAGTCTTATCTTAACCTATAATAATACATCGTAATTTATTCGTCGATTATAATTTGCATTATTAATCTGAAACTCAAAAATAAACAGTAAAGTTATCAAAGCTGTAGTGGAGTAGAAGTATAAAGTATCAGAAAAATGAAATTCTCAAGTTAAGTACAAGTACCTCAAAATTATAGTACTTGAGTACAGTACTTGAGTTGATGTGCTTAGTTACTTTAATTTGGTCTTGAGTACTTGAGCACCAAACAGCAGCACTGGTCTCACTCCAGTGTTTTCACCTCTTTTGACTCAGCAGGCATGTTGGGACATGTATGAAATCTAAAGTGTATGGTGGTCCACTAAAAACTAAACTGAAACTCCACTCCACTAAACTAAAACTAAATTGAATTGAAATGAAGTCACTGTAGTTCATTTACTAACAGGGTACAAGACAGTTCACTTATTTGATTATTCTTCGATCTGTGTGTGACACGGAAATCATCCACCATCACCATATATCCTGTTATTCCTGCCTGGAGGATGATGAGTGAGGAGGGTTGAGGGTTGAGCAAAGATACATGAAACCTTCCTGCAGGAAGTCTTTTATCTGACTGGCGCGGCCCGTTATTGGAAATCTGCTGCAGCAAATCAGGCTGCTTGGAAACCAAGTCGCCATAACACTGCATTTTAAACCAGCGTGTGCTAACAGACAGAACAGACAAACAGTGTCAGTGTCAGTGTCAAGTTTTACAAAGTCATACCTTTGCTGTGACCACGGACATAAAGTTATGTATATCTGCTCGTTATGACTGTTTGATCCAGATAAAAGTGTCTGTAGATGTATAAATGTGCAATAGAATCACTTTTTGGCAGACAATCATTTTTTGGCATGACAGCTGTCCCAGATCAGGTATGATATTACTCCCAATAAGTGGTTCTGTGGATCCAATATTAACTCAAAAATGAAAAGGAGCTAGGAGCAATGTTTGCGTCTCATTTTACTTGCAATAAAAACATTAAGGTGTGTGACTACACGGTTAGTTAAGCGTGTGACCATCTTGGAGTCATGCACGAAAGCTCCCAGGTCAGTATGAAAGGAAGATTTCCCGTTCTTCCCATTCTGCAGACACTGCCTGAATGCAGCATGAGACACAAGTGAGGAAAACAGGGAAACGGTTAACTGGCATGTATCCACAGAAACGGACTAAACCGTCTAGCCCTGACAGGTGTGAGAACACTGGCAGTAGAGCGAGGCAGATAGCAGTCAAGCACAGTCTGTTCATGCCCACACAGTCCTGAGAAGAGGTCTAATCAGTGCAAACAACTGTGTGGGTGAAACAATGGTATGTAGGGCCTTTAAGAATCGTGATGGAAGGCATTTCTTATCCTTGCACATATCACTTAATGTCACTCAGTGGATCAATGGTCACCATATACACTGGAATAAAATTTCCAAAAGCTGTGTGAATAAAGACTGATGTGATATTTCAGCCATAAAAAACAAAAGCCTTGTACCGTTCAAACCTCTGATCTGGCTGCCTCTGTTAATGTTAAAGGATCGTATTTAACATAACAACTGAACAGCCTAGAAAAGCTCTCAGAGCTCCTTGCTGGATGGGAACCTGGTATGAATCCAGCGGCGTTGGTGTGTACTTATAAAGTCCAGGAAATTCAGTGTATGGCTAAAGACTGAGTGATGAGACACTGTCTACTGCTGGACAAGGCGTTTTCATCGAAGACATGATGCTTTGTATTCTTTATGAGCAGTTAACTTGTGCGGGATGTTAATAACCACATCTGTGGGGAGAGACTCTATAAACCCCATTAGGATGACTGGCCTCCATGTAAAATAACATCATAAAATCTGATTTAAAGGGTATTACAGCTGTGATTGAACAGTAAAACAAACCCAGACGTGTAAATATTACATCACTTTCCTCCAACATGTTTCTTTTCTGCTTTCTCTCCTCAAGACGTGGTCAGGCAGCGTTCTCCGTTTCCATAAACAAACCACTTCCAGCAGTAATTTATTTTGCATCATAATACTTGTTTCATAGCTGATTTACCTTATCATCTGGGCGATATGTTTTTCCAAAAGCTCGCGTCTGATGCCTGAACCATGGAAATAGAAAAGCAGAGAGCACGCATAGTAAATCCTCTGAAAAAGATTTATTGAACTGTAACAAAAAAACAGAAACAAAGTCAGTTTCTATATGAATGCTACAACCTTATATTCTTTCTTACATCTGAATAAAGATCTCTCTTCTGAAATACATGTCTAGTCTACATAGTACATTGCTTATAAAGGTATAAGATGACTTTCTTTTTTTTGTATTGTGGACACATACCCCGCAGCCTCACCCCCGGACTCTTCGGAGGAAGGTAAGCGGCTTTAAGCGTGGTGACGCTCTCCATTTTAGACTCCTGGTCCACCGTGAGAATCCCTCTCTGTCCACGTCTCTGGATTTGGGTCCTCGTCTCCTCTTTGTCAAGAGCCGCAGCAGTCTTCTGGATCAATGGACATACAGGTTTTAGATATAGAAAATGCAAACATGTCATAATCTGAAGAAATAAAATACTGCCTTTGTAAAGCTGATGATGTTTGATTTTCAATGAAAGAGTCTGTCTTGTTTTGATTTTATAAAAAACTTTTTGTTTGTGTTACATGCTATTCATATTTTATTGTTCAATTTTAGTTCAGTTTAGTTTTTGTGTGTCAGTACACAAAAACCATTTTCTTCTGAACCTGTGTTCTTTGTTTAGGATTAGAACTGACATGATTTGTCAATTGATCAATTAGTCGGTCAAAAGAAAATTTTTCTGCAACAATTTTGGTCAGGAAAAATAAGTATTTGCTGTTAGAGTTACGAAGATTTTCTGCTTTTCTTTATCTTGTAGGATAGCAAACTGAATATCTTTGTGCTTTGGACTGTTGTGCAAAAAAAAGAAGCATTTTGAAGAGGTCAGGCACTTGTGATAGACATTTTTAACCCCTTTCAGAATATCTGTGTTTTTGATATTGTGTGTATAAGCACTTATTTAGACAATAGGGTGAATAGATTTCGTAAGCATGTGTCAGCTTTAATAGTGACAGTTTTTGTAATTGAGTTGACATGGTAATGAAGCATGTTGAAAAATCTCACAGCTATTATGACATAAAGAAAGGACAGAAGGAACACAGTCACTGTAGGACAGGTGCCAGTAGGCTACCCTGTGCTGCGCTGAGCCCTGCACTGAGCCCTGCGCTGGCTCACTGGCACACCACTTGTCCACATGTCCACCATGAAAAGTCTCCATGCACTATGGTTATTGTGAAAATGTATGTGGTCACAGAACACAGCACCGCATACCAGTAATGCTAATGTCAAGGTAATGATACTGTGCTAATTTTGATTTGGCTATGAGGCCAATAACAATACGTTTGCGACAAACTTTGAAGTTTTACATTAATGTCCCAGGTTTTATAGACACAGTTTGTAGTTTGAAAAGCAGTCTGCGTGCGCTCACCTCTTCTACCAAGTTGTGTAACAGGCATTTTCCGACTTTATTTTCCACAGCGGCCTGCTGCTCGGTAATTGTAGCACCAAGATATCTTCTGAACTTCACCAGAATGGGCCGAGTGGTCCGTCGACAACATGTAACTTCCTCAAAAATCTCTATAACGCCGTCATCTGACAGAAGCACATAGCAACAGGCTTCAGTTGACGGAAGTGTCGCCATGGCAACCAAGAAAGAAAGAAAGAAAGAAAGACAGCATGGGTTTCCTGTCACATTTCTTTAAAAACCCTCAGTAATTTCTTGTCAAAACAGCTATTGTCGCAAAACCAAAACGCAAAGCTACTTTTCTAATATTTATTTTGTATTGCTTTATCACGTGTTTTTCCATACACCTATTTTTATGCGTATTTACAATGTGATAATGGAAACGCCGAAAATTAGACAATAAGAAGTCTTTACGCTTGGCGTGGAAAAAAAGACAACACAACAAAGTGCAGCGGAAACACATTTGGCAAATAAATCATGGCGTACAAGAAGCATGTGACTCAAACGTCACTCAAGCGTCAGCTGTAAAGAAGAGGCCGAGTAGCGGCAGACGAAACGTGACTTCCATGAGGAGTGACGAGGAGACTATAACGTTCCTCACGTAAATACATGAGACTAACAGAAATGTCACATTTCCGACACCCTTTTCGCGTTGTTTTCCACCATTTGAGGTTGGACTGGCGCTCTTTTAATTATGTCATCTCGTTGCGCCATCTTCTTCTGTAACGGTCGAATTGCACCGGCACGAGAATTAGCGCCACCAGCTGTTTATCTCAATGCGCTCAAATTACAACATTTTCTTTTGTCGATTTTCTGTAAATTCGGTTAAAATTTCGAAATTTCATTCCTTTTGTTGTTAATAGACACCGAGTTTACCTTTACTGAAATGTGGGTTATGAGGAAAATTGCCTTTTTAAATGTATAAAAGGAATAACAGGAGTAACACAGTAGCACCAGTGGATTAAATGTAAAGTCTTGTACCTTATTTGTGTGGTCTGTCTCTATGTGCCCTGCGATGAACTGGCGACTTGTCCAGGGTGTACCCCGCCTCTCACCCAATGTCAGCTGGGATAGGCTCCAGCCCCCCCGCAACCCTTACAGAACAAGCGGGTTACAAAAAATGAATGAATGAATAACTATTTGACACATACATTTATAAATGAAATGAGCATTTCTCAGCTGCTGTGGCTGAGCTTCTCCAACATGTCTGCTGATGCTGGAGAAATACTGTGAGACACCTGAGGGAAAGCTTCAAGATGTGATGCATTAAAGGAAAATGGGGATATGGTACAGCACTGTCCTAGACCATCATTTACTGGAAGCTGCTCCTTGCATTGCTTTGCAAAAGCTATGAAAGCGGCATTGATTCACAGTAATTTATACTGTGTGTTTTTGTGATTTTAATACAGTCTATGTGTTGTGACATGCAATACACCTCATGTGTGCCATAACAAATCAATTATCATACTAGCTGTTTTTCAAGAATCTGGTCTTCTGACTTGCTGCTGCTGAGATCCACATTGTAAACCTTCCCAGGATGGGTAGATACTGTATGTTCTCACAGTTTGTCGGTGGCTATTAGGTACTTGAATGCTTTGCTCTGGTTAACAGCTATTTTATACTAGATTTGACTAATGTGCTAAATTTGAAATTTAGCTCTTAACTGCAGGCTAGACATATTATTAACATTTTTACAAAAAAGTGAATTTACCCATGTAATTTTTTTTATACAGCTGAAGAAGAAAATTTTTTGGAATTACACAAATTAAGAATACCAAAGATGACACCCAGGTTAGCAAACTGCTGTAAGCCTTTTTCTATCAGATATTCTATCTTAATAAATCACCAACACAATCATCTGTATAAAAGCTTACTTTATGAAGCACAGACTAAATATTCAGTAAATATGTCCTTTACATAGTATGAGCATCCTGTCAAAAAACAGTTCCGATATACAAACAAAAAGACAGATCCAATGCTGACATCAAAGTGCCGAAGTTGTCATTTTTTAAATAAAACATAACAATCAACAAATATTTTTCGTCACAATCCTATATTACAGCACAGGCCTACCATAGAACATTGGGAAACAATGGTTAGCACAACAGCCAAAGTGACTATAAGGGGAAGTCTCCCTGTAAGAAAGCAATTATTTATCCTAACAATACAGCTTTATAAAATGGTACTTTCTCTCTGAAAACTCCAACTCCACTTCAGCATTTTGGTCTGTACAAGGATCCGGTTCCAGGATTCCAGGTTTCCAGCCAAGTCCCAAAATGATAGCAGACCCCATCAGTCACTATTAATATGATATACAAAGCAGCAGAAGCACTGTGTCCAGAGCCAGAGGTATGATTGTTCATACTGTCGATATCCACGGCTCTGGTTATGTCAACATGCTTCTGTGCCACACTGAGGCTGAGTGAGGGGGCACTAAGCTCACTGATCTACAGTTGTGTCATAAGCAAATTACGTAGAAAGAGGAAAGGTGTGTGTGTGTGTGTGTGTGTGTGTGTGTGTGTGTGTGTGTGTGTGGTTGGTTGGTTTGGGATCAATTAAGGTGCTCACAAACAGCGGTACCGCCACCCCTCTCGCCACATCCCCACTTCCTCACAACAGTACACAAGTCCTTTCCCATGAGAAACAGGCTTAATATGTTGTGTTCCTCTGTTTGGAAAAATGTGTGCTGGATGACTGTTTTTCCTGTTCCTGGCTGGTAGAGGCGGTCTTACATAGAAAACCAGTCTCTTCTTCTTAGAAAAGAAGTCTGTTCTCCTCCTCCTCACCCACGTCGAGGATGTTTGGATTTCTACTCTGCTGGTGGACTTGTTTTGATGCTGTTCTCCTCTCCGTTCCAGTATGCTGACATCTTTCTTGACTTTAGCCAATAAGCTGGAGCAGTCCTGCTGCTACACTCTCCAATCAGCCAGTCTCTCTCTAAGGGACGCCAGAGCCTGCTTTCCCAAAAACATCTTCATCTGTTAGGAAGGATGGCAGTGGAAGGAACACACCCGTACTGGTGCATGCCCAGTGCGAGGCTAAATGAGCTATGATAGGTTGATAGGTCCATGTAACATGTTGTAAATCAGAACACAGATTGGTTAGATTTTCCGTTTGAGGAGGTAAAGGTACATCTTTTGTCACAAGGATGATGGCTGCCTTTGTGCTGAAGATGCTTTTGAGAGTTCCAGGCCTGATTGTGACGGCAGTCTTATTCAGCAGAAGGCCATCGGATTGTTTCTCACCAAACATGCTCAATAAATTCTTCATACAAAAGCATGACCCTGCTATATTTACATCTTCTTGTTGCCTACAGCTTCGACATCTCAACTGGAACCAGTTAAAAAGAGCATGCGCACAGACATGCATGTGCGCACACAGACACACACACACAAACCAGCTGACCCACTCATACGGTACGCCTCCCACCCACACTTTGCTGTTCTGCCCTTCATTTCGATCTTCAGAAACTTCACATCCAACCATATGTTGTTACATATGAGCTCTTTCAGCTCAGCGCTGTCCTTCGTGATATAAGAGGGGTAGTTTGTGGGATAAAACAGAACATGGCACAGTGCTTTCATCCAGTCACGTAACGTTATCCTCTTCTGTTCAGATTTGAGTTGTAAGAAAAACAAAACAGAATAATTGAATACGTATCAGTATTTGGGGTAGCGGCAGCTTAAAAATCACAGGAACAGCCTCTCTCTGACAAATGACTGACTAACAATCTCCAAATCCCTCAAAAACTAGTGTCAAGGTGCCCTTGAGTAAGGCACTCAACCTACAGTTCCTCTGGTGGAACAGCTTAATGATCAGTTAAAACCATGGCTGTTCCACTTGGCAGCTCCTTTACACTTACAAATGCATATAACTGTATGAATGTCAAGAAGGAAACTGCTGAAAAAGAGCAAGCAAGCTCAGTGTAAACCCTTCCTGGGGTGAATAAAGGTGTGTAGAATTAAATAAATAAATAAATATGCTATACATGGCAGGGACTTGATCCTTCTGAGAAGTTCTTTTGAGAGTTTTCGTAGCTCTGGGACAGATATGTTGTATCTTCACACACCACACTCCACCCATACTGTACTGTAGGTCCATACACACGCCTGCCAGTGGCTGGGTGCGTAAACATGAGCGAAAAAAGGCCAAAATGCTACAGCAGTACCATCTCCATGTGAATCACTGCCTGACTCCTGGACTGCAGGACGAGGACAGGACAGAGAGGACAAAGGCAAACCAGTCTGTCTTTCTTTGTTCTCTATCTGGCCTTAAAATAATACATTATAAATTACTCAAAGTTCTGCTCATAAAGAAAAACACATTTCAACTAAAGTCAACTGCATTGCTCTGAGTTTCATTTCAAAATAATACTGATGATGTTATAAATAGTGATCACAGTTATGATCATTTTAATGTGCAATAATAAAAGTTCAAAGAACTGAGGTTTGGCAGGGTCACTTGTCAGGTATCAAGCACAGGCTCTTCGTCTTCTTCATCTATTGCTCAAGGACAGAAACTTATCACCATGGTTGATAAATTCTGGGAAGGATAGTGACGGTCAGGAGGAACGGAGGAGCCCAAAGCACAAAATATTAACAAAATAATAAACATAGTAAGAAGTTGGAGGATTAAGCTAGTTTGGCTTGGAGGGATGTTGTTTTGTGGGCTGTGGTCTCTGGTCCTCCTTCCTCCCCTCAACTCCTCTGTCCTGGGGCAGCGCATCCAGCGGCCCTCCCATTCAGCCCGCCGTGAGCCTGGCTGATGGACGGGGAGGACTGCGTCTTGCGGAGGTGGCACTCACGGCCGGCCAGGCCACCCTCCATGATCAGGCCACCCATCACGCTGGCCTCGATCTTCTCAAGGTCGTCCGTCTCGGCGCGGATTTTGGCCTGCAGGAGGCTGATGTACGTCTCATACCGAGTCTTCTGCTCAGAGAGAGGGGAGGAGGACAGGGAGAGTGAGATCAAAGGAACATGAAAAATGAGTTTGGAGAGTCCGTCACTTCAAAACTGGCTTTAATTATGCCAGCTTCAAAATATATTTTTCATTTTGACAGGGCTTCTGTTTTAGATTTTGCTTGATTGAGGCATTAATATAAGACCTGACAGTTTAAGACACTTAAAAAAAGAAGCTCCATCTATTTTTCAATTTACATGATTTGAGTGATATAAAAGAAACTGATGAGAGTGATTATGAGATTTTATATGTGCTAACCGGACAATCGACTTGTTACTAATAAAATCTAAATATATAATTATTAGAGATGAAATATAAAAAATGAAGTACTAAAATAGAATGGGTAAGATGAGAAAACAGCAGTGACACAGGCCATCTGTCATGCTTTTTGGCCTCATAGCTGCCCTTTAACTTGCAAATAAATAAATAACCATAAAAACAGGCAAATTAAGTGAATCTGTGTAAAGCCTGTACCTCGTACGTGAGGTAGTGCTCTTTGAGCCGGAACTCCTCCCACTCGCGGCTTTTGGGGTCGGCTGAGGGCGAGTTTTTCCGGTGCTCCTCCAGCTCCAGGCTCATCTGCTTCAGCTTGCTCTCATGACTCAGCAGCTGCTCCTCCTGCACCAATCACAGGCCAGAGGAAAAGCAGAAGACCCCCAACACGGCCAATCAGATGCAAGCGGACACAAATAGAATATGTAAAAATGCCCAACCCTGCGTAGGGATTTTTAATGTCGAAGGATTGCGCATGCTGCTGTGATGGACTTTATATTACGTACAATGCAAAATATCAATCATAGGTAGACATTTATTGTAGTATTGACGATAATATATTGTGTTTCTAGAGTAAAATACAGGCCAGTAGCGTGTGATAGATGCTCTTATTCCTAATTATGTCATCATCTGTGTGTGTGTATGTTTGTGTACCTGGTTGAGTCTAGTGGACGAGGACGGCAGGATGGGCCGACAGAATTTCTTCATGGAGCCGATGGCAGCAGGGAAGGCCGGAGCGGAGAACAGCGCTGCCACCAGGTTTATTCGGAATATCCAAGACATCATCTCCTCCTCGCTACTGGAAAGAGAGAGAGAGACAGAGTAAAGTCAGGGGCTGATGAAGGGCGAGAGCAGGTGAGTGCATACATTCAAAATTGTGTGATTGACATTTTGTTTGTTTTGCACTGTAGTCTGGACACATCAACAACAACAAAAAGCCTGGTACATTCGACTGGCTGCAGAAAACAACAGCAAGAGAAAATTGTTCCAATTCACAGAACGTTATTTTAATTATGTCATCATCTCTAACTAGCATCAACTATTATTTTGACATTGTGTGGCTCAGTACAAATTGCATATTTAAAATTTAATTATGATATGATCTGGAACAGCACTCCAGAGTGTCTTTATATTTCAGCCTACATATCACCTGTGAATGCCAAACTCTGCAAACACAAAAATAGGAGGCTGTATGACCTTCAAGTCTGATTCATACTTTGGAACTTGCAAGCTTGATTTTTATCAAAATGACAAACCTACACAAGGTACAAGATAAATTGACAATGACAGAGGATTCAGCTATCACAACAACCTCTTCTGAAGAGTGAGTTATTTTTCAGTGTCCTGAGGAGCCCTTTTAGCTACAATAAAGTCTGTTATGGGAGAGGTCCTACACAGAATAGATAGATAGATAGATAGATAGATAGATATACTTTATTGATCCCAAGCTGGGAAATTACAGTGCAGCAGC
>JAPZEA010000026.1:6776375-6787095 GCA_029783685.1 Heniochus monoceros
AGTGCTTTGGCTTAGCCCCCGAGTATGTGGACACCACAAGCTGACTAAATGTTTCATCAGAGCTGCAAAATGATGATGCAAATTACAGTATGCATAACCGAGAATGTCAGGCAAACTGTGCCCTTATTTCAGTCTTGCCTCCTAATTACAGCAGACCTTTGCCTTTTCTAGGACTTCATGTTGTCAACCAAATGTAGCAGCAGTACTGAGTGTTCAATCTCAATCCCTGTGCCAAATGCTGTTATTGCTCAAAGCCAGGAATAAACCATTAAACATCTCGGCTTTACACTATCACCTCCTCATCACATTATAGTTTGAATAAGTCAGTTTGTCTTGTGTCTTTCTGGTAAATACAAGCGGCATTAAGTTTTAAAAATCATCAGCAACATCAGCACTTATTTGTTTTTTTATAACCAAGCACAGTGTGTCTCTGCTAGCGTCTTCTAATCCTTCTCACTCTGACTGCTGTTGAAAGTGTGATGATCTCAAAGGACGCTCTGACTGATCGCCCAACAAATTCTTTCTGAATTCTTGATCAGCGATTGGTCTGCTCATTCTTGTTTTTTTTGTTTTGTTTTGTTTTTTTTGTGAGAAGGAGCAAGGGAATGTTTTGCATTATCTATTAGTCACCAGGCAGTTTGTTGCATTGTATTCCATCTGCAGAAGCATTAATCACTTCATAGTATGGACATGATTTATTAACTGCATTATGGCACACTAACAGCTCAAAAACTGATAATAAATCTGAAGATTTTCATGACTAAAACAGTTATGGATCAGCGTGTGTCCTTTTTTAACAATCACTGATTAGTATGAGCTCAAATAATCCTAAACTCAGGTACAGGATCTGAAACACATTTTACTCTGAGGCTATTTGGAGTTCATATTCACACACATGCACTAGGCATATGCAAGCAAGCGCAATTTGCATCCATTTATGCAATTACACAAAGAAGCAGTTGCACATATTATCACACACACACACACACACAAACAAAACAGTGACACATCTCCATAAATGGAAACAGTGAACAGTTATGAAACCAGACACAGAAAGCGGGAATTCTCTGTCTCTCTCTCTCTCTGTCTCCAGTGTCCTGTTTTTCTCCCACTCTCTCCTCTTCATCTGTTCTACATTATGTTTTCTGCTATCTCACTGTCTAACTCCGCTCTCTCTTCTCTCTGTCTCAGCCTCTCATTTTGCAGTAATTGAGGTAAATGGGTCTTAGCCAGCAGGAAAAAAGAAGACCGTGGAAGTTAGCGGCACTAAGAATCCCGCTGCTGATGATAGAGAGCAGATGTGCTCAGACACCCCACATAGATAGATGGAGAAAGCACAGCTAATGATAGAGAAAGGGTGTATATGGGGCTATGAGAGTGTGTGTGTTTCTCAGTCTTTGTGTCTCTGCGTACACAATGGCTATCAGGATAGACTTATTGCATTCCACTTTTGTCAGCAGGACACTGGGGCTCTTAAGCCTTATCAATTTCCTTTAATTGCGATCGGACCATCTGCCAATCATGTGAACAACACAAAAACACACATCTGAAAACATGCCCATCCAAGCATATAAACCACCAATCCAGTGAGGATGATGCTGGATAAAAGGCCAAGTCTCCATTAAATAGCTCTTCTCTGTCTCTTGTGCCTTTTATATATCTCTCTATCTCTCTGCCTGTCTTTCTGTCTCACTCAGACATGCGCACACGCACTCTCTGACACACACACACACAATGCACGCACATAGACACGCACCATGGCGTAATTTATTGATCCCTGAGACACAAAGCCGCAGTCCACTGGGAGTCTCGAGTGATAAGCCCGACTGGTCTCTATACACAGAAAGATGCCAAAGAAACAATACTGAGGTAATCAGACTGGAGGCCTTAAAACTGAGGGACAACACTTCTGTGGGCAAGCAGGTCTTACTGGTATGGGGAAGCCCACCCAGCTGCCGCATTGCGTCCTAAAATTCAATATGATTCAACAATGTGTGTGAGAAGTAATTTATTTACTTATTTACTCATTTAATTTAAATTATGTCAGACTGTTAAAGGGTTAGCAATTAAGTATCACACTTCCATATAGTTGGAGAACCCATAGGCCACAGATTTATGAAACAATGGTAAAAATTAAAGCCGCAGAGGCCAACATATCCTGACTCCTTGACCCTGGTAAGCTTCAAAAATGCTTGTTCTTAAATTGCTCATAGTGCAATCAATATTGTATAGAATATTCATTCAGATGATAATTACAAGCCAAGTCAGAAAAGGCATTAACATCAGCCTCCTATTATTCTGAGTCAGAGAATTTCTGACAACAGTGATATCTCCTCATTTAGTGAAAAGAAATACAGTCGACAAACAATACTAAAGTCACAGTTTCTAGCAGTTACATCTAAATAACACTGTATGAATACATATTAACACTAATACAGTTCAGTTAACTTAAAAGTGATTATTTGTATCTGGTTTCACAAACCGCTTCAAATATTTGACACAGCAGAAGCGGCTAATTTGCTACTTAGAGAGTATGAGAACAAGGCTAGCAGCCAGGGTAACCATCTTGAAATAATGCATGAACACTTCCAAGCAGGAATAACAGGAAGTATTTCTGTTCTTACCATTCATTCCAACATTGTGTGAAGCAGCATTAGACCCTCAAAATGCCCATGCCTTTCAAACTGAACGCCTCCAGTTTGTAACGCACGCTTTCTGTTAAAAATCTGTAGTCACCCAACCCTGACGACACCATTAGGGTTATTTTCTAAGATTCCACAAAACTCCTCAGGACACTTTGTGCCTTTAAGCAGGGCACTTAAAGCCTTCTATTCTAGTTGCACCATGGCCAGATGTTATTGGCAGTGACTGAATGTAGCATGTCACAGTGGAGAGGATTACTGACAGTTTAATGAATGACAGAGCTACACAATAGGAGAGAAAATGTTGCAGATTTTCTGACACAATGTGATATGACTTGCAGTATTGCAATAGGAAGTGATTCAATTACAGCCTTAACATTATATGATAGAAACTCATGTTTATCAGAAAACCTTAATCTCCTTAATCCTTAATCTCTATCTATCTATCTATCTATCTATCTATCTCAGTTCTGCTGGTTTTGCTGGTAAATCTTCTTGAAAACACTATGCACTCTGCCTGCAGACACTCGTGTTGGCCATCGTTGCACCACCTTTTACTGAGTTTAAGTGGTGGAACAGGCAGCCAATTGACCACTTTTGACTTGTCTGACCTCATTACGTTTGTAGTGCTGCCCGCATTCATTTTAAACAACAAAAAAAAAACAAAAAAAACATTTGTGCTGTTCTTTTGTTTGCGCTTGTGTGCCACCGTGAGGGCTTCTTACTGAAAGGCACCACCACAGTATTGACAAGTGGTGTGAAGGACACATTGTTGGTACTTCACTGTAGTAAATGACATCGAGTTGATTATCTCATCTTCTAAAATATAAACTATATCCTAATTTCAATAGGCAGTCCATATAGAGATACAAAACCAGTACAGTGTTACATATTTTAGATCAACAGCAGAGAAAGACAGGAGAAATAAGACAGAGACGGAGATGAAACACAACAAACTAATAGGTTTCAAATCTAGCCAAGGATATCATAATGGACACCTTAACCACGATGATGACGAGGACAACCCTCTAAATACTTTTCATAAAGAGCTAATTAGCAGTCAAAATTAATTTATGAAGCTAACAGCTGAACACTGATGGATGATAATCAGATCTGAATACTAAGGACAGAGGGAAAACCTCCCCTCCCCTCCTCCTCTCTCCCACTGTCTATCAGAGAGACATGCTCAGAAAAAACACTGCAGTCTCATACTATAAATGACCTACTGACCCTGTTCATAATATGCAGGCTGGATGCAGCACTGGCACCGCAGCCCATGCACACACATGCACACATACACACACCGTGCAGAGATAGAGTCACCTTTCAAAAATGCTGTTGTGTTACAAGCACAGATGCAGACAGAGAGGAAGAAAAATCATTTCCTGATTCTTTCCTGGAACAGGAAAGCAGAAAAATAAGGAGTTGGAAGTAGTCCAGGGTGTTTTCCTAGCCTGCCGACCAGTCTACAAGTCACACCAGCATGACAACAGAGCCTCCAACTAGCCCAACCAGCCTACTAGAGCGTGACAGTCAGCCAGCTCCTCCAAATCACCCCAATATGTCACTTCTATGCTGTCAAGGTCAACCATCCATCCGCATTTTGTCACTCTAAACGTTTACATCTAAATACATGCTCACAGCAAAGTAGTCATTTATCTTGTTTTGGGCTATTTCCCTGGGCACTTCCATTTTGTCATGCAAATTCACTCTATATTACACACAGATAGGCACACACGACATGCCCTTTCTGCCATCTGAATGATTTGCAAAACTGCAGATTTCTCTCAATTTTGGAATTTCAGTGATAATATCAATCAAGTATTGATGTGTTTTGCATGTTTGCAATCCAAATGTTATTTTTTTCCTGAAAATGATTTGAAAGTGGGAAACGTTTTTTGTTGGATTCTTAAAATGTTGCATCCTAGGGATTTGGTACTGTCGTTTCTGATCAACCATTGTAGCGATAAAAGTCATTAAAGGGATAAAAATGAGAGACAATGAGAGAATCAGCAGAAGAGGAAGAGATAGACAGCTTGGTCTGGAGCTGCTGCTGATGTGTCTGGATGTCTGACACCTTGAGTTCAAGATGATTACATTGGGGAGAGCTGTACTTTTTCCTAGGAGATGCCACGGTTGTATTGGGGGAATGAATTACAATGGATCTAGACCAGACATGTAAATGTCTATAATTAAGATAATAGTGACTTCGCTTTTGGGAAGAAAAATAAGCTGCTATCAAACACCTGTTTTAAAGAAGCCAACCACATCCTGTAGAGGCAAAGAAAAGTCTAGGCCAGAAGCTCTGTTTCACACTGCCAAAAAAATCACTGCATTTCTATAATGTTCCTGGATATAGGCTGTTAGTCTGTGCCTGCGGTAGTCCATGCTGGTCTTATGGTGATCTTAAGGTTCTTTATGGTATTTTTATCTGTCTCTTGCCAGTATATAATTCCTATGGAGGCATACAGTATATGCATGCTCTCAAATGTGCATATATGATACCCTTTAAAATGTATAATAAGGTTACTATGTGCCTGGTTCTTTTACTGAAGTGTCTCCCAATACACTTAAAAAGACATTAACAAACACCAAATAGACAAGGCGTATTGTCTCTCTCTCTATCTCTGTCTCTCTCTCTCTATCTGTGTGTGTATGTGTGTGTGTGTGTGTGTGAAAGAGAGAGAGAGGGAGAGAGCGAGAGAGCACAGCGCGAGACAGCCATGTTCTCCAAGCCTCCTCGAGCCAGTAACCATGACAACAGGATGGCTGGGAGACACGGTTCAAGCTCAATTGAGGCCGGTGTCTTTCTTTTCCTCCAAAATAGACCTTGGTCGCGTTTCAAGATCGACTTGTCCTCCTAAAAGCGGAAAGGAAAAGCTTTTCTCCTTCTCTTCTCGGGGGACAGGGAGAGAGAGAGTGAAAAAACACACCTCCATGAAATCCCACGGCCCGCACGGTGCATATCTTTCAGCCTATATTAGCTCCACAAACACTGCTGTCCTAAAGCCTGCCGGTGCGAGGAGGCTGCAGGCTGTGTGTACATTTTTGGTCACAGATTAGCAAGAAAAACAGGACGTGAAACCTCAGCCTCCATGAGAAATGCTTTCGCTCGTCTCGCTAATAAACTAAAATATATGATAGGCTATCTAAGCATGGGCTACACTATAATAGCCAGTTAAAGAGAGATTTGTAGCCCTACTAGCTTAAAAATGATAGCTTAACACTTTAAACGTTAACCTCAATAGAAAAGCCTAACGTATCGTTTCTTAACTCACCGGTAAAATGCGCTCAGGCTGGAAAGGAGAGTTTTGCGGCGGTGGTCCTCACTCCCCCTCTGTCTCTCTACATCCACACCGGGGAATAAAAGTGACAGACGGCTCTTTTTTCTCTCCACGCTGCGCGTCCTTCCCAGCTGCCCCCCTCTCACCGGTATGCGCGTGCGACCGTTGTTCACTGCCGTCGCCGCCGACCGACCGAAGCTCGTGGTGTAGTCTCGCGCCTCCGCGCAGGCTGGTAGGGGCACGCGGGAGATCCAGGCGGCGGAGAGCGATTACTGAGCGGATTGATGAATGGATGGATGAACGGAGGCGTCCTCCCCGTCTCCTCCTCTCTGTGGAGCCTGTGTGTGTTTGAGTGGCAGCTGAGAAATTGTAATTCCGCTCCTCGGACTGCTCGGGAGCACCATCACTCTCCCGTGGTTAGCGCGCGGTGTGAACGGGACGTGACTCGAGGGCCTGTTGATATCAGACACTGTAGCCTGCAGTGAAGATTAGCACTGGCAGTTCTGTTGACTCAAGTCCTCCTCTCTGAACACAGATGATATAACCGCCCAGATCTAGAACTGAAGATATCATTATAATGGGTTAGGCTTTAACTTCACTGGAGGCACTGGACGCAGAGTAAGTAAAGAGTGTCCAGCGGTTCCCAGACTGATGTCCAGTGATGCCCAAAGGACCTTTGGATGGTTCCAAGGTTATTCAACTTGGCATTTATTTATTTCACCTCATACTACCATTAGGAACAAATGCTGTCTGGGAAGAGGTTTGGGAATTGACCAGAAAAACAGCCCATGCAGATGATTTACAGACAGTCAAATAGTGCTGTCCAAGGTCTAAAGTCCTGCAGCTGTCATATTCTGGACGTAGCACTGGTCATGCTGTAATATGGTTCAGATAGGAATTTGATGTCTGCAAGGGAAAACATGACCCATGAAACAGTCAATAGCCTGCTTTTATAGATTGTTAGATATGGCAGGCAATAAAACTAACTATTTAAAATCTAATCATGCCCAAACAAATCGGGATAAGATCAAGGTAAGTCAGTGCAACTGAGACATACATGTGAAGCATAGTTTTGGCTTGAATTAGCCTTTGTTGTGTTAGCATTGAGTTATCCTCCACAAATGATGGGGAACTCAGATTTACGTGGCATGATAGGGTCTCAGATGATTGTGTTACATTTCAGTATGCTGCAATTCTGTTTAATTGTAACAGCAACGTGGCCCTGACCTTTGACCTGCTGGTTATTGTTTGCCTGTGATGGCGGTTCCTAGGAATTAAAGATACAGACAGATTACTGTTAGCCTGGTTATCAGCAATAACAACGTCCCAACAAGTTTTCGTCTATGCATTCATTATCTATTTATACCTGCTTATCCTGTGCAGGGTCTTGCAGGGCTGGAGCTTCTTCCAACACTCACTGGGGGAGAGCTGGGGTTCACCCTGCACAAGATGCCTGTCTATCACAGACATAGCTTTCACATACTCAACATATGTTTCTCTTAGTCAAATTGTTGTAAGCAATGAAAAATGTCTTGACAGTGACTCTGACCACAGAAGACATTCATCACTTGTGGTATTTACAATATTTTTCTGCCGATCTTTGTAGGCTTCTCTTTTCTGAAGGTGCTAGTCATTCCGGAGACTGGCAATACTCCTTCTTTTGTGGCGGGGCTATAATTACAGCCTACCCAAAAGAGAAATACCACTAATTAAACCACTGTAAAGAAGACAACCAGTTATGTAGGCCGGAGAACAAAGATGAATAGCTTTCAGTGTTAGCTGACATTTTCTGAAAAACTTTGATTTGTTATTAATAGAGTGTACATTCTTTTATCTGTCTATATTTATATATGCATGTAGGCCTATTGTATATGTATGTGTTTGTGCCCACATGCCTTTGTCAAACCGCGGGATGGATTGGGGATCTGATTTTTGTCCAAAGTATTAGATAGACAGAAAAAGAGTGATAACAAGGCATGATTTAAAATCTCTGTGATCATGCTGTCAAAAAGCAGATGCTGTCTGCTACTGATGGACAAGTAGTTCATGTAATCTACAAGCGCATACTGTAAATTAGCCTCTGTCCATTCTGCCCTTGACAAAGCACAGAGGACATTTCTTGCACTGTACCAGCATATACCCACCACCCATTTTTCACTCCATTTCAACCTGCTGTTTCACTCTCACTCATCTCCCAAGTGTAAAATGAGCACAGTTAAACCAAGCCAAGAGCCAGTTCAAGCCATTTGTATTGTCTTATAAACATACAGCACAGTGTTCTCTTGCTCTCCCTCATACTCGAGCAACTCACGGTCATAAACATAAGCAGTGTATAGTCACACATACTGTATGGCTCTGCAACATCTGCTGTCAAAATTTTACAGTATTTTCTTCAGGGATCTCAAATGCAGTCCTTGTAATGCGCAGAGGTGCCAAGCTTTAATGTAACGTCTGCATGGATTGAGAACCTCAGCCTCCAATCCAGTGATCTCCAGTGATCAATAGCACATTAAAAGGAGATAGAAGAAGAGGGGAGTGGTTGAAAAGAGATGAGAGGAGAGGAGGGAGAGAGAAAAGAGGAATTAAGTAGAAGAGAGAGAGATGCATAAAATAAGAGTGAGGATGTGGACAGAACAAAAGAGGCTGGTGTGTGTTTGAAGGCAAGGGGAGGAGAAGGTTAGAGGGGCGATGCCCAAAGCGAGACAGGTAGAGGGGGGTTATGCAAGGAGAGGAGACAGACAGGGAGTGGGGGGGAGGGGAAGGGGGGGCAGAGGGTTGAGGATGACAAAGAGAGTTCAGAGGATGCACAGATGACCAGAGAGAGTGGTGGAAATAGTTTGGGGGAAACCCACTGCAGACGCAATGTCAATCCTAATTACTAATTCATTAACCTGCCGGGCTCCCTTCCCCCTCTGAAGCCACACACACATACACAGACACACACCCACATGCACTCAGTGCTCCCTCTTCTGTCCCTCCTCCGTGTCCCACGAGAGGCGGAGGGATGGATGGAGAAATGAAGAGGTGTGTCTGCAGCTAAGTGACATCTGCAGGGCCGTGATGGCGGCAACGTGTTGGGAACACTGGAAATCCCTGATGTGACAATGGGAGGGAGGGAGGGGAGTGAAGGGGGAGGTAACTGGTGAGGAGAAAAGCTAACAGCTTGCGTTTTTTGTTTGTTGGGGTGGGTGGTCTCCTGTGATGGTGCATATAAGTGTGTTAATGTGCGCGGCTGTGGTGTCAGAGTAAGTATATGTATGTGTGCCGTCATGCATGCATTTACCTGTGTGTGTGTGTGTGTGTGTGTGTGTGTGTGTGTGTGTGCTGGCATGAAGAGTGTGTGTGTGCATGTGTGTTAGCATATTAAATGAAAGCAGGTAGTGGGGAAGATAAATCAATATGCTGATGTTGGTGTGTGCAAGTAATAACATTGTGAGTATAATAAAAGCGAGGGGGAGGTGCAAGACAGACTGATGGTGTGTGTCTTTAGCCATTGCTGCAAGACTGTTAGCTCTTTGTGTGTGTGTGTGTGTGTGTGGTGCATGTGTGTGCATGTGTAGGCGAAGGAAATGCACACATAGATGTTAGCATCCACACACACCAAGACGTCCTGCAGCATTCCTCTGCACGTGCTCACACAGACAACTCAATATAAGATAGAGATACAAATGTGCATACACAAGGACAAATATTCATGCACCCAAGTGTGCACACACACACACACACACACACACACACACACACACACACTCAGAAAAGGATGCAGTGCTGCTGACTGAGGTGGACTTAAATAGAGAAATCCTCCAAACGAGCATCGATCCACAGAATTTACAGCATTGGCTCCGTCTGCCATGGCAGGCCAAACAACAGGGAGCTCTGTGAGACAGCTGGGGCACACACACGCACAAGCAGAAGGCATTACAGGCACACATACAACACACACACACACACACACACACACAAACACACACAAACACACATACTTGAATGTGTGTGCACATGCTGTGGGTCTTTGATTTTGATCAGAGGACTTTACAGCTGAATGTGCTTTACAGTGTAAAAGGATGTGTGCATCTCTGATATTTGATGTTAATCTGTGTGTGTGTGTGTGTGTGTGTGTGTGTGTGTGTGTGTGTGCATGCGTGGGTGCACGCACAGATTCACCGCTGAAGATGAGGGAGTAGCTTCAGAATCTTTCCAAGCTGGTTTCACTAATCATAAATCAAACCTCCAATGATAACTTTCAAGAAGTTGTTTCTTCTGAACATTCGAATAAAATATTTCAGAATCCTGTTTGCATCAATGATAAGAGATGTTTACTAATGCAGCATTTAAAGAAAGTAAACAGGAGTCCCAGGAAACTTGTTTTTAACTAATGCTGTGTATTAAGAGCAATATTTTGCAGAGATGTTTAGATGGAGAGGAGAAAAATAGTTTGTGTCCATGTTAATTTCAACCTAACATTAGCAATGAATCACATGACTATATTGACGGGGATCCCTGGTTGATTCCTCTGGCCCACAATGTTACGATTTTGGCTGAGTGAAATGCGGCTACCTGCCCAGCATCAAATGGCAGAATGGCATTTTAGCAACTAGCTGGTGAGCACAGTGGTGCATTTAGCTCACTAAAATGAGAGTGAATATTGGACTGACATTCACCAGGTTGCCAGAAACACAACTCAAAAAACATTCTGTGCCGCCGGACGCGTGTCGCGTGCTTGACGAAAGAAAAAAAAAATACCACTCTCATGTCTGTATGTTAAATATGGAACTAGAGCCAAAATCGTAACAT
>JAPZEA010000026.1:6973676-6983699 GCA_029783685.1 Heniochus monoceros
CCTCACAGAGAGACCCTCTGATTACCTAGCAGAGACAGGAAACAGGAAGTGTGACCCCTTGACCTCTTTAGGGGGATCCTGTTACACAGCAACACGTGACTGTGCCCAGTGACAACAAGCCCAGGATGCGTGGATCAGATCAGAGAGTGCGGCAGGAAGACTCAGCTGTTCATGTCTCTGCTCCCTGACAGCTCAAAGAAATATTAGATTGAGAGCATGAAAAGCCTGCAGCACACACACGCGTAGGTAAAGGCGTGTGTGCCGAGGCTCCTTGTTACCGAGCCGGCTGCCTGGCTTGTGCAGCAGGGTTTTTATAAGCCGGCTGTGTGATAATTATACCCAGTGGGGTGGTAGTGGTGTGGGAGCAAAGGGGTGGAGCGGGTAGGGAGAGGCGACCCTGCTTCGAGCCTCGGGGCTGATGGTGGGGGGGCGAGAAGGAGGGGACAAGGAGGGAGGGAGGGAGAGGTGGAGGTATGGAGGTAAGGAGGAATGGGTGGCAGTGGTAGAAGGGATGGTTGGGCCTCATTAGGAGGCAGACTAATTGGGAGGAAAAGGGCCCTCACATGCTCTGTCTGACCTCCCAGCCAGCAGGGGAGAAAGCCGGAGCGGGAGAGGGGTGTGTGGGTGTGTGTGTGTGTGGTGGATGGCGGGGTGTGTGATAGCTGGATTCCTAAAGTTAAGGAACCAGAACTCCCTATAACTCCTCAAATCCTAAACTTACCGTGAAGTCAGAAGTCTCCGGAAAGTGAAAGGATAAGATGCGTGCGCGGTGCCCTAACAGGGATACCAGCTCTGCCTCCACAAACGCCCTGCAGCTCCTCAGAGGTTTACACCAGGTGTCACACTTCATTTAAAGAACCCTCGTGGCTTCTCCCCGCTCACAAATATAGCGCCATAACAGCCCTCCTTCCTCCTCCTCCTCCTCCTGCTTCCAGAGCAGTCATACTTCACACACATAAAAACTAGGAAGGCGAGAGGACAAAGGCCCTGAGGGGGTATATTAAATAACACTTCAAAAACCCTCAGTAAATAACATCAAACAAAAGTCAGCCTCCGAGTGGAGCGAGCATAATGGCCAGGTTAGCAAGTGTAAGTTTACAAAACAGCAGGCCTGGTCTGACACCCATGGTGTCTATTAGTCTGATTGTAAGCACACCCTGTAGGAAAAGGCCACCGCATGCTGGCCTTGTCATGTAGCAGCTTCTATTTTATCACTACTCTAATCACAATACACACTGCACTGTATTTATTCATTCTTTTTCAAAGACAATTTGAAGTGTTGCTTTATTTTATGACCACTCGCATGTTTACATGTCACGGCTGTATATCAGCTGGAAATGTATCTGCTGCAGTTATATCCCAAACGGTGTGTGCGCAAGATTAACTGCTGCAAGTGTGCACAGTAAAAACCGTCCTGGCTGAAGTGTGTGTGTGCGAGTTAAGTGTATTCTCTGCGAGCATGCGCGAGGTGTCGAGCACACGCTGCCCAGGCTCCGGTGGCTCGGAGGAAGTGAGACTGCGTGATGGAATTTGTGGCGCTCGGGATCTGGTTTATTTTCCACCCTGGATTCCTGTCCTACCTGCAGGATTTTCCCAGGTTCTGGCTTCAATTAGACTGGGAAGCTGGGAGGAGAGGAGGGGGATCTAGGGGTTTAGGAGAGGGGGAAGAAGGAGGGGGGCTGGAGGAGGGAAGGGCGACAGAGCTGGAGTCTGTCACACACAACTCAGCACAGCTGGAGAGATGGAAAGAAAGGCAGCGAACAGGGAGAGATAGAGAACGCTGCGAGTAAAAGCTGAAACACTCGAATAAGGTGCAAAAAAAATAAAAGCTTTGGCACGTGCTATGAAGACGCTTGTTATTTTTGAAATGACAGAGCAATTTTAACAGCGTCAGATGAAATAATTGTGTTTCGCCGAAAGGGATTCATAAAAATCATCAACAGAGATGTGTTTCATATCCGCAGTATTCTAAATGTATCGTCTCCAAAGAGAGTCTTATAGTCAAGAAGAGGCTGTCAGGATAATCCCAGGAGGCCTGACCCTCCAAATGGCAAACTCATCTGACAAATGAGTGGGAAACGCTCTGTAATCAAAGACCAATCACATAATTGCTCTATTTTGCCACTAGCTCAACCATCTCCTGTGAGATTAGTTGTTCAGAGGAGAAACCCGATACTCTGGGAAGTTAAACAGATGTTCTGAAAAACAAACTCATCTCCTCAGAACAAGAACACATCACCAAAATAATATGTTCTAATTTAAGAGCGCTGATTCCAGATAGGCTCCGTCTCTCCACAGGGGAACTCGCTCGGCCAGCTTTTACACAATCCAGGTTTTGATGCGGTGTCACAGTCAACAGCGGAGCTCTCGTTAAGAGAACAGCGAGACTTGTCAGACTGGCATCACACAATATCGTCAAGTTGATGTCACAGCCGAGGAAAGCGCGTCGATGCTCGCCTTTATCAGCTTTAACATAAACAGGGCACAGCGTGCAGACAGGACCTCACGCAGGAATTTCTAACACAGTGTAAGCATGCACAAAAACGTCCATGGCTCCTCGCAGTCCGGAGCTGTTTAAAGATTCCAAATTGAGAAGCAATAACCGAAGGAAAACGCCATTCCTCTTCATCCATTTATAGAGCACAGTTCACTTTAAACTTGGCCGCCGCTCAGTCATGACATCAGCTGCTTTAGGCGTGAGAAAACGATGTTTTATAAGCTGAGGCGACTGGCTCGGAGATTTTTTTTTTTCTCTTTTGGTGTTTAGTTTAGCCTCACAGAGGCACAAAGGCAAGGGTCTCCCTGCCAGACTGTCCCTGTATCTGCTGATACTCTGATCAACACTGACAACGTGAGAAATGACACATTTCCGCTGCATAGTTGCATTTCACAGGGCCATCGTCACGGAGCACTTAGGAGCGGAGGAATGAAACATCAGGGGGATTAAAGTTGGGAGGAAGTGGATTCTTTGGAGGGGTCCCATGTTCCCCTCACTGTTGGAGAGTGTAGCCCCTATATTTTATGACACAGTCTCACATACCGTGGGCTGGGACTGATTCGTGGTTAGAAATTGGGTCAGTACAAGCTGGAAGAACCATTGATTGTGTTCTCTGTTTGAGCCAAAAGGGGAATAATGATCATTCAAATGGAAAACGTGTGCAGGATAAAAGAGCCTCGTAGGACTTGTAAAGGCCTGTATGCGAGTGACCCGTGTCCCGAATGTGGAGCTGAATGCATATAAAGGACAATAACGTCCACATTCTTGAGCCTGCAGCTCTGAACATACTGTACACGATGCTCCGACACTCAGACGACATCACGAGACTGGAATAGTGCAGTTTTTAATCAGCATGGCACTCTCCTGGTTGACTTCCAGGAACATTACACATCTCATTGTTGGCCTGTCCTCATACACTCGGCATATAAACAGGGCAGATGAAAGTAATTATCTCTGAGTTGTGGCCCACTCTCTCATATCAGATGGTTAATTAGTCCATTTGCTTTTAGCCCTGCAACAGCCAGAGCTGGTGGTCTTTCAACTGGCGGGGAGGCGGAGACCTTGTAAAACTGCTTTTAACTAAACAACATCACTTTCTCCAGCGCCTTCAGAGGTTGTTTACAACATGCCGGCGCAGAGCAGCTAGGACCATGAAATACTGTGTGTAGTCAATAAACATTTAGCAGGATTATAAAGCGTAGCTGCCTGACACCAGTCCGCTCTATTGGCAGATATGTTTTCAGCCACACTAGCATCATGGTTCTGTCTGTCCAACACTTTAATACCTCAACAACTGTTGGCTGCCCTGCACTGATATTTTATACAGAGACTGTGGCCTGAGGATAAATCCTAATGACTTTTGAATTTATTTAATTTATTTCACCAGCAGGTCAAAATTTCCACTGATAGTTTCTCAACATTCACTAGATTGAACGACACAAAGCTTTGCACAGAAAGTCATGATTTCCAGATGATATATCCTTTGTGTTCCCCTGACTTCTCATCTAGCGCCACCATGAGGTCTTGAGTGAAATCTCTCAACAGCTATTAGATGCATTGCCAGGAAATATTGTCCAGTCATTCATGTTCCCAAGAGGATGAATCCTACTATATTTGGTGATCCTCTGCCTTTTGCTCTTCTGTCACCATGAGGCTGATTTTTTGTTTTTAAGTGAAATATTTCAACAACCATTGGACGGGTCACCACAAACGTTTCTACACACATTCGTGCTCCCCCCAGGATGAATTGTAGTAACTCTCGTAACCTGTTCACTTTTCACCCTGCACCACCATCAGTTCCAAATTTCAGTTTGTCCACTGCTTCGGTTTATGACCATCAACTTCAGATGTACTTTTAGTGCTAATTAGCAAATGTTATCATGCTAATGTGCTAAAATAAGATGCTGAACATGAGAAACATTATAACTGCTAAACATCGGCATGTTATCATTGCCGTTAGCATGCTGACATTAGCATTTAGCTCCAAACACTGACTTGCCTAAGTATAGCTTCACAGAGCCACTAGTATGGCTGCAGACTCATTCTTACATTACTTTTTTTTTTTTTGCAGATTTTAAAAATGGATATTAGACAAAATAACAGGAACAGCTTACAATATAATGAAAACTGATACATAAACACCATTAATTGAAAAGTTACCGTAAAGTTGAGTGAGCTCTCTGAGGCACAAGAAAACTTTGATATTGCTAACTTCCCAAATGGGAGTTTTTATTGCAGGACTATTGTATTATATTTCATCATATTGTGAGGCGTTCCTGTTATTTTGCGCACCCCAGCATCGTGATGATTTGTAGTAAAAATATTTATGTAATCTCATTTCTTCACAAATGGCTATGAGTCATAAACAATTTTACTGCACATGAAATATGCAATCAAACACAGTCAGTCTTTTGTCAGATGTTAATCCAGCCCATTGATGTTGAGATCTAAAGGGAAGTTCGAGTTCAGGCAGAAATGTGCTCGACTCTGCTGTATGGTCATCAGATATGAGATTAAAAGCTCCCCTGTGAAAAGTCAATCTGCATAAATATCAGGCTTTTATGTAAACAGATTCAAAACCCACAAATGTCCACATGTACACCACGTCATCAGTACAACATGGGAGTCAGTGAGAAATATTAGGTTACTGAGAGACGCACACACACACACACACACACACACACACAGGGGGGAGAGAGTCTGACTGTGTCCATGTTTCTGAGGGATTGTTTGAATGTCTGTAACACAATGAGCTCACTCATTTCACCAAACTGCATTTTCTTGCAAAATCTCATCAAAAGCCTATCAGGAATCTGATCTACATGGTAAACAGCCTGCGCTGCAGCAGCTCTGCTTCTAGTGATCTGGGTACAGATGTTTCCTCTGTCAGAGCAAGAAGTCTTTTATTACATTAGAGTGCATGTGTGTGCATGTCCTGTGTTTTTAACATTAAAGGATGATTCGGGTTTATTACAACTTGGATTGTATTCCGGTCGTTTTGGCCCTCATTCCTGTTGGAATTATAACATCATGCTCAGCAAGTTAACTGCTGAGATCTGGGAATGTCGCAAAGTTGCAAAGAAGTGAGCAGGCGCGAGAAACACACACACAGGCAGGCAATCATACGGATTTCAAGCAAACTTTCAAGTTAGCCAAATGTAGGTGAGCAGCAAATTCTTACCCAAACTGTGCGTCCCATAAACATCCATCATATTTTAAAGACCAGAATCCTGGTTCAGCTCTGACCAAACATGCTTAACAGAGTTGTGTTCACATGCAGTTTTCCTGCGCAATGAGGGATTTCTCTGACATTTCCACTCACTTTTTGTTTTACCACAAAATAAAGTGGTTTGGATTATCTGACAGAACAGTTGTTAGTTGACATCCTGTCTGATCATCTGACCACTTCTGTTTCTTGCCCTATTGGGCTTTATTTTAGTGATGTTTCTGTGCTCCCTGATCTCATCAGCTACTTCGGAAAATACAATATTTTTCATAAAGAGTAGAAAAGATGCCCTAAACTATGAAAAAATTACCCACTTTTTTCTACTGCAATCATCTTTTAAACCTTCATAAAACATTTAGAGTCAGATATAGGAGGAATCATGTGGGGATTTTGAAGAGGGCAGGGAGAAAGGAAACACTTAACTCTCCTGTCCAAGTAACGCTCTTTTCGCTTACAGCAGGACTAAGTGTGAATGAGCTAATACAGCAAAAGTAATTGAGAAAATTACAGCGTCACAAACCACAACCCTCTGTATTTTTCTTGAGGGTCTCTGGCTGTCAGAGGGGGAGTGGAGGAGGGTCCACAGTTGCTCGTTGGATCTCCCAGCTTGTTTAAACAGGAGAGAGGGATTGTAATCCAGTGTGACAGGCCTGTAGCACTCAGAGGCTCAAACACACACACATGCATGCCAAAACGCACACACGCAAACACACTTTTCAGCTGGAAGATGGTGTGTGTGTGGGGGTGGGGGTGTGGTAGGTGGTCAGTGGCAATCCGACGTGTTGACAGCTACAAGTGCAACCACCAGGAACCAGGAAATACAGACAGATCTGTGGGCTGATACCTGCACCTACAGAGGCTGACTTTGAGCCTACGTGCAAGTATCTCTGCACGCAGTCAGCCCACTCCAGAAGGTGGTTTCCGTCGTGACGGCAGCTGTGAAAAACTGGGTCTTCTGCCCTGATGACAGCCGGGGCTTACTGTGGACAGAGGACATAATGCCAGTCTGTCACAACAACCCCCATCTCCCTCAGAAAACGTGCTCTCATCTGGTCGCCACTTTGGCGGATTTGTGTCTAATGAGAGTTTGAGGGTGTTTTTGAACGGTGCAGATGAGACAGAAAATAAAATGTCTTTTCAGAAGTTTCCTGTTTCATAGAGTCTAAAAAGAGTCAGGCTTTGACATCACCTTGGACACAGCTTGTCGATGGAGTTTCTCTGAAATGTGAAACAGAAAGCACAAAGCATCTCCCTTTCACATCTTCACCTGTTCTTTGCTGACCCCCACTGGAGCTGCAGAGTAAGACCCGCAGCAGCTTGGAAATCGATGTGCAATTGTGAACCAAGAGGCAGAACTAATAAGGTAAGGTAAACCCTTCCACCTCCACAGAGGAGAGGGCAGCTTCCACAGAGACACTGCTTATTGGAGGCATTTAGACTTACTGTAAAAAACATGGTTAAACACAAGAACTCACAGGAACAACATGATGCACGCACAAACACACACAAACATGCACACAGCTCACCTGGTTGATGTGTTTGAGTTTGTCTATGATCTGGCTGATGACCGGCTCCGGGGGCTTGTTGCTTCGGGACTCGGAGCCGGGATGCGATCGCTTCAGACCAGGCCCGGGAAACCTGACCGGACAGGATGAATAAATCAACTCATGTGTTTCTGATTATTCACAGGAGTTTCACTAAATTTAGAAACCTCAACACAAGCTTCATGAGTGGAAAGCTTAACGACCATTGCTCCATCACTCCAAACAAGGTGTTTATCACGATCTAGTGTTGAGAATGTGAACGACAGCTCTGCTGGTTTGTAGTTTAGGGGCTGATTTCCAGAGCTGGAAAGATCATTTGTAACTCGACCCGAACCAAAGGACTGACTTTTCCATCACTGAAGGCATTACATCTATAAAGTTAAACAGGAAATAACGTTTATAACGTTTCAAGATGTTTTATATTTTTAGTAAAAGCCGTGGAGACTATTTATGTTCAAAATGTTTCAGCAGTAGCCTTTATCAGGATACGTGCTCAGACTGAGGCAGAAAATTTAACTCATAGACACCATGAGGTGAAAACATCCTCAAAGGAGTTTAACCATCATACAAAGTCTAGCTGCTAATTAATTTCATGCTGCATTAAACCGGCCAATCATCTCCATGTAAGAGGGCATTAGCAGAGACGTACTTTTGTCCTGCTTTAGTGGCGAGGGTATATTTAGGCACAGCTAGCCTACAGGCAGGTGCTTACATGTCTCTCTGTGTAGCTGAGGAAACACGGCTCTGTTGACACCTGTGTATGTTATCAAGAGGAGGAGCTGGTGAGTCTCAAACTTTCCCGCAGGTGTTTTCTTCGCTTTCGGCACTGCTGGGAATTAACTCCTTCCCGCCATTACATCGCAGCTCTGAGGAGGAGGCTAACTCCCTCCTGCACCCAAGAGACGAGCGCGTTTAGATGGACTGAAGTCAGGACTGACCGCCACCACAATGATCCGCGTGGTGGTGAGGGCAGAGGTCACATCTCAGCGTAAATGTCATCCGCTATATTGCCGCAAATGTTGGAAAGATGAAGGACAAATGGACCGGAGTGGGCAAAACTGATTTTCAGAGAAAAGGTTAGTGAGAGAGAAAAGGGCCTTGAAAAAAATATGTGTGTGTGCAAAGCATGAGGTCATTCTCTTTTCTCATCTCTGTGACACAGCCCTGAGCAGAAACACACACACACACACACACACACACACACACACACACACACACACACACACAGGCAGGCAGACCCGGCACGTCACTGGTAGCTATTTTAGCTGAGATATTAAATCAAACACCCAAAATATAAAGGGGAAAAAAAACATTCATTGAGGGAACAGGGGATTCTGGAGGACAGGATGGACTTTTTCCATTGTTTTTATCTTCAGCTGTGTGTATGAAATATATCCACAAACTGATCACACACACATATGTTTGGTTTTACAAGGAAACAAAATATATAATAAAGTGCAACTTCAGCAGTGACACTTTGATGTCGTTTTGACCTTGACAATACAAATCAATATTTATTAAATTAAACAGCCTGCAATCCATGAAATCAATATCACATCTATCATTCTCTGTATTGACGATTTCTTACACAGATTAAACAATTTAGCGGAACTTGAATTTCCATTCATTTTTCTATGTTAAATACTACAGGTAGTATCACTACAGTACACATAAGCATCAGTGGCTGCAGCTGCAGAAAATCTACCAGTCGGTGAAATCAATTCTACCACATTCAGAACACTTGATCACTGCAGTCAGGAACAAAAACACAGCACATTACACTGCTTTCACATCAATTCGCAGACTGTAATTAAGAAAAGCCAAGTGGTAAAAAAAAAAAAAAAAAAAAACATTCCCATCAGCCTCATAGTTGTATAATGAGTAGGTGAAATTGGAATTTCTGGTGGCTACAACGTCTATGACAGAAGTGTCGACAAACTGTTGGCCGAATGTCTGCAAAGTCAGCAATGCTGACAGTTACTGACAGATGAAATCCAATGCTAACACTAACACGGCTGATTCAGCTAATTAAAAAGGAGCTATCCACTATTTCTTTGTGGGTTTGTTTGTTAATGAACGAAGGGTAATTTGATAAAAAAAGTAGTTAATTCGGGCTGAATGTCCATTCATCTGGTGTGACTGCAGGTTTACAGTCGCAACCATCTCGGAATAAAGCGCAAACGCTCACGAGTGGGAATAACAGCAGGTTTTCACTTTCGTCCCACTCTGCCAAAGTGACGTGAGCGCATCACATGTTATTTATTTTTCTTTTTATTGATCATCACATTGTGTTGTATTGTGCGTTTTACCTCTATCTATGCTCACTGCAAATAAAACTGATTTTAGTTTTACATAAAACACTTGACACTGCTGTTTTCCTGGCTTGCCAGACAGTTTGATGAGATTAGCTTGATTAAATACAGCCTTTTTATAAGAATTCCTGAAGTTCTGTGCTGTTGGTTTAAGAGCTATTTGAGGTTACCAGATTTACACTTGGTAAGCATAATGAGGCAGCTGGAATGCCCTGTGAGAGGGGAGCAGAGGAGCGCAGCACAGGAGCTATTTACAAACCGTGTTCTTCTTCCAGAAATGATGTCGAATCAACCTTTAAAATAACAGGGAGCTGGTATGAGCTCAGCTCTCAGTATTGGTTTCTGGAGGACTAATGCTGTTTCCAGATGGATGCCATACTAGTCAGAAGCCGCCTGATTTATGAAGGGCTTTAATGGCGGAAAAACAACAGTGTCAAGTGTTTT
>JAPZEA010000026.1:6993998-7005152 GCA_029783685.1 Heniochus monoceros
ACACACACACACACACACACACACACACACACAGGAGCAGACCGACAAAATGACAAAAGCATGACATTATTGAGCAGCTTTAATTCCATACTGGAACCACAGTCAGAGCCATAAACACAGTGTAGAGTCATCTGCAGTGACTGGAACTGCAGTCTTAAATAAACCCACACAGGCCTTATTTAATTTTGGATAAGGATCTCTCTCTCCCACACACACACACACACACACACACGCAGCGATTTCCCCTAAGTCAGCGATTCATGGATGCAGCCACGCCCTCGCGCTGTAGAGTAAGTGAGGTCAACCTGTGTGTTAATAAATGATGGGTTGTGAGTGGAAACCTGGTCACCGCGGGGATTCGGGGTGTGAGAGTGAAAAGTTCAGCAGATATACAGAGGCGAAAGCACATCCAGCTCTGTAACTCTGCCAGAGAAAGGCCTTCATATTTCATGAGCACTTCACCCTCACTTCACATGTGGGCTGCGAACAAACTTGACGGTTTTATTGCAGTTGAAACCACACATAACGGGTCACCGCTGCTGAGGAGCGAGAGACGAGTTCCAGCGAGACGTGCCGGGAGAATCTGTCTGGCTGCCCGGAAAAATACATGCTTGTTCTCCCTCCCTTTCTTTCTTTCGCTATTACTTCTCCCTCTTGATTCGGTCGAGTCCGAGCTGTGTTCCTGCTTTGGATGCGGGGAAAGAAGATGTTGTAGGTCGGTTGTAGCCGTGTCTCGTGGTGTGTGGATCTCTTCTCCTCCCTCACTCAATAAAAGTCTTCCCACCTGAAATTAACTTTGTCATATTTCTGTCATACGTTTTTCCTCGACTTACATCATAATATCCAGCTTCCTCATTCATTTCAATGAGACCACTGTGTTGGCACAGCCAAGCTGGCTCAACTTTACTGCAATCATTTGGCAACGGATTGCTCTTGGTAATCACAGACATATGACCGCACATTCCTGGTAGTTTACTTTGTAACATGAACAGCATGAGTGTGAGGTCATATTAGCTTTCTGTCCAACAGAACTGGCCTGCACGGAGCGCTGAGAGGATGTGATGTGGTCTGATGTAGCTAAAAAAATGAATACTGGGCAGCACAAGAGCTATCTGTAATTAGCTATTAACTGTAGTCTGACTGTGTCTCTCCAATGCCCAAGACCAGTTTCTCCTGAGGCAGATGATACAGCTTAATCTAATCTAATCTAATTAGTGTTCATTTTGTCAGCTCTATTTGTTGTTGATTTGTTTTTTGTTTTTTGGTTAAGTTTTAGCATTTAAGAAAAGAAGAAGTATTTCAGTCTACTTTTAGTCACTAAAAACTGTTGACGTCTCAGTCTTTTTTGGTCATCATGATGAAGACGAACGAGTAAGAATGCAGCTTTGCAGAATGCGTCTGGTCTAGAGGTCTGATGGCGTCAAATTAAAGAATACATCCAGATTTCTTTTAACGGCAAATGAAATCACTGACCCCTTTGCGAGCATCACAGTTACTCACTTCAACTCAGCTATTATCGTTCCACTTGCACACAAAGCCGTTAGGTCCACGCAAATTAAGAAGCCAAAGAGTGCTGTCAATAAATTATTTGCATGCCATTCATGTGTGCTGGAAGTCAGCAGGCAGCCACTGAGCCAGAGAGGGACTGTGATGCTCATGATCTACAGGCCCCAAAACACCTGAGACCTTAAGAACTTTGCAGCTTATGTGCCCGACAGACAGCTTTCATCGGAATGAATGAAACACCATCTTGCAACAAGGAATCACTTCCTCTTCACACTTAATGACGTGAATGAGAGACAGAGCAAATATTCACAGATTGGTGTTAATGTGACTTCATTTTAATTCTACAGTTTATTTTATAGGAAGATAAGATGATTGTTATGGCTCTATGTCTTAGTGTTGTGAACAAAACAGTGCAATGTTTTGGTGGTGACAACCTAATTGTCTCATGGAGGAACACACCGCACTGATGCAGCTGCTTGTATGTTTAATGCAGTGTTATTTGCAGTCTGAGGTGTGTTCTGGACTCACCAGGGCGCTGAGGCGCGTGCGGGCGTTCACAGCATGTTTGAGAGCCAGTTTGATCATTAAAGGCAGTCTGAGGACAACAGCCTCCATGTCCTGCTCTCCCCTCATGGCACCGGCCAGCTTCCCCAGCCCGTCTACGTAGCTCCTCCAATGAGGCTGAACCTCGGCCGCTCCCCCCAGGCAGCCGTGCATCACCGCCTGACAGAAGCCTCTGCAAGCTGGTGGGCCCAGCATGCCCTGGCAGTGGGGGCAGTACCACAGCCTCAGCAGGGCCCGGCTACAGTCCCGGCCGGGCCGCAGGTGGTCGGTGGTGTTGACAACCTCGATGCCCAGGTTCAGCGCCTGCAGGAAGACCCGTGTGGCCAGGAGGGATCGAGACAGACGGGTCATCATCAGTTTGGGATAAGGGCCAAATGCTCCTGAGTCCTTCCAGGCTTCTCTTACACACTCCTCAGACACAGAGGAGACGCTGCCCCCCAGCAGCCGGCGGTATGTCAGGGGGAAGAGGCGCCCGTAGAGGACCGCCACCATGTGGTCCACCGTGGAGTCTGAGCCCAGGATGTAGAGCGACATATCCAGGAAGAGCTGCCCCACAGAGCTCTGGGCTCCACCTCCGAGACTTGGGAACTCTGACTTCAGCATGGCCAGGGTGGAGTTCCGGCCGTGACGCAGCACCAGGTCGAAGGCCTCTGCAAGAAAGCAAGGGGACAACGCAAGACGGAGTCAGGTGAGGTGAAACTTTCTGAAAGCTGTGGCGTTCAGCAGGTGATGATATGCCTCAGTAATCACAACAACTACACAAAGCTGTCAAAAATTGGAGGCAGTTTAGCTCAAAAACATGAAACAGTCAAATAGATGCAATTCTCCCCAAACATCCATTCCATCCTTAACGAACACAGCCAGAGAAAACTTCCCACGCACAGCCTCTCTTTCACTTTTCCCAGTGTTTCTCAATGTGTTGTTCTCTCTAATGGGACTACTCACACAGGCACAGGACAAACACACACACACACACACACACACACACACACACACACACACGCAGACACACACACACACACACACACACAATACTGCAATTATAGACGATGACTTAGTATACAAAGAGAGCAAAGCATCTGTAACAGATAAAAAGCAAGATTTTGGGTTTGACCTTTCATTATAACTAAAAAGCAGACTAGAAAAGAGTCCGGAATAAAAAGCCCCTTTAAAAGAGAGTATTAATCTCACTGTATTAGTCAACCGGGAGAGGCATGACCATGAGGTTGTCTGCGGGGAGAAAAGCATACAGAGCACACAGGAGGGAGGGGTGCGCGGCTGATGCGAGGAGGGAAAATAATCAGTGGCGTTTCAAGGCACAAAGGGAAGTCTTATCAACAAGGTGGCACAAGAAGCGAGAGCTCTATCATCGACCCGGTAGCAAAATGAGTGAGGACCCAACAACAGAGGGGATTTAAAGCTCCATTACTGAACTTAGCAGGGGAGCTGAGAGTCAGTGAAATGAAGCCTTGGACAGGAGAATAGCTAGGGATGCCAAAATCCCATTTATACCGCAGCTAGTCCACTACATCACTTTGTTGAGAGTGATAGCCACAACTGCTTTGTGGGAGCGGGGGCTCGGGGGAAAGCACTGGTTTAGGGGACATTAGAGGAAGTTATTGGTTTTTGTGCCGCCAAAGCTAGCCATTTCATCTTTGTTATTTGATTTTTCGTGCTTGGATAGTTTAATTTCTTTCTCTTCATGCTTCTCTGAGGTCAAATGACGCTCGTCGGCCTATGCAGAGCTCCGGGTCCTCGGATAGCGCTGAGAAACGATATGACAGCTCTGTCTCTTTTGTGCAGAATGTATAATGTGTTTTTCTGTGTACAATTTTGGACACATAAGGAGGTCAATATAAGAATATGATAATATCTGAGCAAAGGAAATGAACATGACTCCCTCTCTCTGTCTAACTGCTGCTGGTGTGCATTTCGACTGTGTTACTTCTGAAAGACGAATTATCTCACTTTTACGACTCAAATTAAAAGTTGAATTCATAAGAAACAAAACTTTTTGTCCGTTCAGTACAGCTTGCTGCTACAGCCTCACCTGGTCTGGTGTGACCAGTAGCTTAACCTTAGACACAGCACATCCTGCTGTGCAACTGACATTACTGAGCCCTGAAATGTTCATATCAAATAATAACACCTGAACGCTTTTATCACAAAAGTAAAACAAGAAGTGAACACAAGCAGGATGACATGTCTCTTGTTCCCTCTGGTTCCCTCTCAATAACTTTGTAAAGCTGTATTCAGACTCAACCTTCAGCAAATTTAAAGGTGTATCTCAATGGCAAATAATTCATAGATGCAAGTGCATGTGCAGAATGCAGATGAATTCTGGGTGGTGTGAACTGAGGTGAAGGCACATCCATATGAGTTGAAAATGTTTCAGCTTGAGTGAAATTTGTTCTGATTTTGAGGCTTTACGACACAATTTAGAGAGAAAATCAGAAAAAAAGAGGAAAATATGAGAAATAACCAGATTCTCTGTTAATAATAAAGCTGCTACACAGACACGACGAAGGCAGTGCACACGCTGCACATACACAGCCGGTGTGTGTGTGTACAGTGCTAGCTAGCAACAGCTAATGTCAGTACAGTTGGTACATTTGCTGCACACAGCATGAAAAGATGTTTACACACCATAAACTAAATTAGCTTCTGGATCACCTGACTTCAGTATAGTATCAATTGATTCTGGTCCCAGTGCTCATTCCAACAGTAATTATCAGCCCCATGGATGAAAAGTATCTGTGAGTATTTTATGATGAGCTTGTACTTCATTCATCTAAGATTAAAGGACACGCCGCTTAAAAAATATGCTGTGTCAAGGTTGTTTGTTTGAGCTGCTGAAACACTTTAAGTTGCTATTTACTAATGATGTCTTTAAATGAACTCTCTCAAGAGAATCTTGGGAAATTAAGTGAAATTCAATACACTATTATCCTGTACTTCCCACATGTGGCCACAGAGGGCGCTGTTCAGCAGCAGTTACACGGCCTCGCATTAAACAAGCCATTTATCCCCAAACTGCCCCAGTAGTAAACAGCAGCAGGCTGCGGTTGTAAATTTGAATGTGTGTGTGAATATGAAACAGGGTGGAGAACAGCATGCGTGCTCAGAGATGTGGTTGCTGGGTGAATAGAGGTTGTGAAAAACATTTTGAGGATATTTGGGTGAGTGTGAGAGGATGCTCGGGAGCAGCGCACATCTGTTTAGATTTTCAGGATACGGCCGTCCTGCTGCGTTCGCCGAGCACTTCCCTCTGTGATCAATGAGCAGGCAGATGTGCAGATTGCTAGCCGAGACAAGGAGACAGACCGGGAGGAGGTAGGACACGCCCACACACACTTACACACACTTACACACACACACATATAAAAATACAAAGTCTTCTATTGCTGGTAATACAAAAGCAGGAGCCTTTTATATTTGGTTACTGACTGAAAATTGAAGACAGCGAAAAAAAAGTACCTCAAAGCTATTTGCTACTCCTTTTCTTGACTTCTATGAAAGCGTCTTAAATCAAACCCTGTAATTTAGCTGCTCTACCTGTAGTATCTCTTACACCACAAAGAGGAGAGCCACTTTGTAATGCTAAGAGAAAGACTAGAGGGCTCTTCATGAATGCAATTCAATGGCTCTCAGTAACCGGGATCACGGTAAGAACCATTGCGAGCCCATTTCCTGTGCATGCTGCTCGCTGTCTTTCATCAGTGAAAGCTTGTGCAGGATCAGGTATCCTCTAATGGAGGGGAGAGGGGCTGGATGTCAGGGACCTGTGACATTCTGGATACAACTGCAGGAGGTCAAGAGCACGCATTACCAGAGCAGGAGCCCGCAGAAACATATTGGGTCACGCTTAAAATTAGCAGTAGCATATATTTCGTCAGTGTCACAGATGGAGGCAGAAGGCTGGCTGCTGGAGAGCTGCTTTTCCTCTGAGACTGAAGGCTTTTTCCACACAGATCAGCAGCACCAGGCAGATGGAGATGTCTGCCGCTCCTTTTTTTAACCTCTGTCCACCTATTTCACCGGCCAGATAATGTTTACTCCAAGGATTTTAGGCCTCTCATCTTCCTTGGGCATTAAAATATGGATATCCACTAAATCATGTCCAGTATTCAACAGCTGCTCTGTCACACTGACAGTGAGGAGAGTAAATCTGCAGCGTTACATTGGGAATGCTTTATTATAATATCTACTTTCTCCGTATATTATGTTATTAATCAAAGCCCCCAATTAAAGTGTGATCAAGCGGTGCAGATTCCAGGTAGTCTAAAGTTTAAAAGAAATCTAATAAATCTATGTCACAGGGAGGTCACTTATTCCTGACACCCAGAGGCTCTAAGTGACTCCAGCTCTGACATAAAACAGGCTTTTCACATAATCTATGAATGAACTGTCAAATGAACATATTTGATGTTCATGAGGCCATCAGTCTGGGTGTTAGATAAGTCAACTCCGCGGCTCATAACACGCCAGACTGACTGACTGACCGCTGACTGCGGCTGACACGCCGCGACAGCAGACATGCGCCGTGCGGCCTCATCAATCAGCAGCCCATGCACCTATTATCCCCCGGAGAGGAAAACATCAATAAATTACCGAGCCAATGAGACTAATCCATTTGGCTGATGGAGTGTCACCTCTAGCCGCCACGGAGACGGATGGAGAAGTCGCTGCCACCTGGTCCCGGTGACAAAACAGTACCTGTCCAGGACGCAGAGAGAGGACTGGCAGGAGGGCTGGAGGGCCATTCATAAAGACCCATGCCAGTGCGCTGTGTGTCAGGCGGAAACCTTGTATCTCCACAGTGTCAGTTTTAATGTAGCAAAGGAAAACAGGCGTGTTTTAGCTCGTTGATTGTGCAATTTAGACTTTCTGAAGTTTTGGTCGAAGTGTCTTATCATGTGTCTGCAGTAAAAACAAATCAAACCACTGGTTATAAAGTTTTTCCATGAGTGTATTAAGCTTGCAGACATGTGCACACGCTGACACATGCACAAACCTCCCAGCAGGCTTTGCGCTCAGTTATGATTTCATGAGGCTGTCTACAACAAAAGCAGCATCTGTTCGTTGACTGTAAACAATATGTTGTTTTTCCAGTCACATTTCACTCCCACAGAGTGACCTGCCCAGGTAACCCGAGAGCAGCTCCACCTGACGAGCCGCACTCGCGGGACCAGTGTGCGTCTGAGTCCGGGTGCCCTGGGCTTACAGGACGGCGGCGGTGAGGCAGGGCAGGGCAGGGCGGGGGGGTGGGCTCATTCCAGGAACAAAGCAGACAGGATGCTGGTAAGGCCCAGATAGCATCACCAGCCGACCATGAGGGCCAATGGACAGCGGGGCAGAAATGAGACATGTATTAGGTTACCCCATCTGTTAGAGAGCACCTCGCCTCACACACAAACACACACGTGCACGCAGACGTACACAATGCAATCACACAGCGCGCAGCAGTAGCCAGGTGGTGACAGTGTGGCCGAACATTTGGCAGACCATAGTGGGAGGGCAAGGTGTGAGTCAGGTGTAAGAACTAGAGCCATACACACACACACACACACACACACACACACACACTAGCAGATTTTCCTTTTCATTCATTTATCTGCCTCCCCAGGAGCTCCTGGAAAATGTTTCCCCACAGCTACACAAAATAAGAAACAATGAGGATCCTCTGCTCTTATTACCTGCAGTCTGCAACAAAACTGAAGAGGAGTGTCAGTCACTCAGACACATTTTGAAAATATCAACACTTCTGTTTACTTTGAATCGATGTTTTTTTTAATCAAAAATAACACAAAAGGCAATTCTAGTTTATTATAACGTGGGTCTTTTTCTCTGAGTTTTGGCCATTATGTGTATCAGTTTGCTTGACATTGTATTCACCGATGCAACTGATAACACCCGGGAACATGACATTGTTGCAAACGCACGAGCGATCAGACACGACAGACAAGTTGTAAACAAGCCCACAGTGTAGTCAGTTCATCTAAACCGCTTTATTTGAATGTAAAACAGAAAGTGAGAGTACCAGTAATGTGACTACTGATCCCTGATTGCAGAGGAAACCTGTGTGCGCACAGCTATGATACAGACGGCCGGTCAAACGACGAGGAGTCTGCTGTAAACTGTGCTGGATGTTTACACCGGACTGGAGTGTTTTCTCTCCCACATTAGTTTGGCTTATCTGGGGATTTGTGTAAAACCTGCATTATCATCTGACAGCTTGTGCCCCATTGTTCTCCTTTATAGCGATACCCCTATGTTCCTTCATTGCAGAACTGAACTCGGTCAGTGTAATTATTATTACCAACGAAAACTATACGAATATAACTCAAGTTGTGAGATGAGAGATAAGATTATTCTTTGTTAATCTCACAGTGGGGAAGTTTTACAGCAGCAGAGGGGATAGTGCAACAGTACGAAGCATCAGTAAGAAAAAAAAAATATGATACATAAGTAAACAATCTAATATGTAAACCAGGACAATGGGTAAGTTCACATTATTGCGCGTAGGCAATATTGATATTGCACAGTTTAGCATACAGTGAAACTGCAGCTGAGTGAATTTGACAGTTTGGGTGTGTGTGGTCGGCTGGGAGCTGTGTTGATTATAAAGTCTGACAGCAGCAGGAAGGAAGGACCTGCAGGATCTCTCCTTCACACATCACAGATGAAGCAGGTCATATTCAGGGTCATATTCCTGAGAATAACAGTATAAAAGCCACAAACAGCCAGTTAACGTGGTATTACTGATAATTACTGAATGGAGAAAAGCACTGGTTCAGGCGGAGCGCTGATTGGCATCAGCTTCTTTATTCATGCTGCACGATCACTGGCTCTGTCATCGGCCGTGTGTCTACCAGCTGACTCATAACTTCATGTGTGGTAAGTATAACCTGACGCTTCTCACCTTCACCCTGCTGATCCGCTCATGCCAACAGGCTCCCTCCACCACCCCGGCCTCCTCCTTATGTGATATGTTTCTGGCATTGCTAAATTAAATAAGATCTCATGTTCACGCGTGTGTTTATTAAGGGGGGATTCACTGTCCCAGCAGCGTCCTCGTTGCTCCTCTGATTCTTTGACAGCTCCCCCAAAGAGCAGAGCCGTATGACAATTTACTATAAATGATCAATTCCTTTAGACTTGTGTCTTTGACTGAACTGTGATAGCGCCACATTTCCCCTCTTTTAATCGTAGAAGTTCATAATGAAAATAATAAAAGAGCAGGACTGAGGGAAATTAATTTTACTGAATGTAGTGAAATGTGGAAAACTGGGCTGGTTTATGTGTCACTGTCATTATAAATACAGTGTGCTTGTGAACTCAGTGGGGATTTTAGAGAAGAACCCTCATAGTCTAAATACTCATATTAATATCCGCAATAAAATACATCACCTCCCTTTTGAGTGATTGTAAAATAAGGCGAGGAACAATAAGGCACATCCAAAATGGGAGGAGCTCTTATTTCTTAATATAAGACAGGAAGCACTGGACATGCACACAGACCAATATTGCTGCTCCGCTCTGATACAGAATATGCCAGCCTGCTTCCTCTGCCTCCATATTTCTGTCTTTCACCATTGACTCCATTGATCTCTGGCGCTGCGGTCCTTGCCGAGGTCAAAGTTGAGTCGCGCTCTGTCTCAGACGGCCAAACAGGCGATTACAGAGGACACGGAGTACGGCAGAATAGAGGACACAGTGAGGTGGGAAGGACGCGGGGGCAAAAGTGAACTGGAAAAACACAGCAGAGAGCTAGAGGGGAGGAGGAGGAGGAGGAGGAGGAGGAGGAAGGGGCTGGTGAATAGTGCCAGAACGTGTGGAGAGAAACATTCAGCGAGGCAGGCTTTGAAGCTGCATTCAAAGGCAGCTGGAGTCAAGCAGTGCCAGAGCTGCGAGACACATCGCACACCTCTCGCCAAAACTCAGCCACGGGTGAGAGAGACCTGACACCCCAATCAAATGTTCGCCTCGCAGACAAGATACACATACAGTAGATACATCTTCGGACTCAGAGGAATCCTACCACTCAGAAGTGAAAGGCTATTCCAATAATGGATTCATTCCCAGCACACAGGGCGAGACAGAGAGCCAGGACACACACACACACACACACACACACACACACACACACACACACACCCACACCCACACACACACACACCCACACCCACACACACACACCCACACCCACAGCTCTTGTTGCTCTCCAGGGTTGTGATTTGAGGACGTGGATAAAAAGCCGGCAGCCCATCCAGAGTGGAGACAGGTTGAGCAGAGATGAGAGAGGTCACGACAAACACAGTTTGAGTACTGCACTCTAAATCAAGCCTCCAAGCTCTATTAATCCAATATGCATCTCTAAGTAGATCCTGTGGTTGAAGATGAATACACTCCCACTCATTCACCCTCAGTCTATCTTTCATGCTTGCAACGCATCACGCCCATGCAGGGGCTTAATTCGGCACAGCTCGCTTTCAGACAGAAACAAATGTTTTAGAAGGAATATTTGCATTGCCATTTCATAAAGTGCTTAAATACTAGCGAAATATGAGATTCTTTCCTTTTTGAAGTCGGGCTTTTAAGACATAAAAGAGCAATGGACTGAACTAAAGTGAACTTTTAAAGAAAATCAGCGAGGGGATACAGGCGTTTTTGAAGTTCTCGAAACAGATGGGTGCACAGTGTGAGATAGAGAGAAAAACAAGGAGTGTGAGAGATGGAGAGAAAGAGATGGAGTGAAACAGTGAGGGTGCAGGAGGGATGCCTTAGTTGCGAATGTGGAGCCGCAGAGTCGTTACAAGACAAAGAACTTTCAGCGGATTGAAAAACGATGTTAAAACTCTGGTGTCAGATTGTTGCCCGCCGTGTCGGACCTGCAGCAGGCAGCTCTGGCGCTTTAGTGAGTGTGACCTCAGAATATCTGAGGTTAATATTAAAACATAACTTATTAAACTCCACTCATTAAATTACACTCGACCCCCTTGATGTTTGTGAGCGTGTGTGTGCATGCTTGAGATGAGAACAAATCCTAGCTTTCTTCTTAATGAATACAAGCTGAATTTAATA